>OX454525.1:395083244-395683244 GCA_949715645.1 Portevinia maculata | reverse complement strand
AATGCTGTTTAAACACGTCTACTACCATTCCCTGCGCCAAGGTCTCTTTACCAACCGCAGTTGGCCAACAAGTAGCCATAGTAGACTACGGCAATCCTGCACGGAAGTTGACGGAGGACCAATGGCGACTCATCGAACTTCGAATCCTAGATGAGGTGAACGAGGCCATCCTAAAAAACAAGGAACCCCTCCCGCTTTTTGGCACCCTCAATACCATCCAAGGATTCAAACTCATGACCTGTGAGGAAGAACACACCCTCACATGGCTCAAGGAGTTTATTGCCTGGACGAAAGCTCCATGGCCAAACGCCGACCTTCGTCTGATTGACAAAAAAGAGATCGTACGGATAACAAGACCTAAAGCCAAACTTGTTGTACGAGTGCCTCATATCCCTAAGGACCGTATCGAGAGATACTTACGATCCCTAAATACCGATCAGCTGAGCCACGCTTGGAAAGTGATCGAGATGGGAGAATACCATGAATCAGGCACGGAAGTGATAGTGTTGCTTAGTCACAAATCCATTCCGTTGTTGAAGAAGATCGACTTTAAAGTACGCGTCAGCATAAACCGATGCAAGCTTAGGCTTATCGCGAACAAAGTCAACAAAACCAACAAGGATGGGGAGCCAAAAAACCGTGATGAAGGTAATACAAATAAACCTTCATCCCAGTAAGGCGGCCAGCGCCAACCTAATCTACCTCATGGAGGATAGAAAAATAGACCTAGCCCTTATTCAAGAACCCTGGGTAGCAGGAGGCAGAATAAGGGGTTTAAACTCGAAGGGACTTGTCCTGTTTAAAACAGTGCAGACAGATCCAAATAGTAATATCAGAACTTGTATAGTAGCTAGGAAACAGATTAAACTCTTTCTTCTATCTACCTACAGTGATAACGACCACGTGACGGTAAAACTTGAGCGCAACGGGCTCCCTCCGCTGATTCTAACAGCATGCTATATGCCCTATAATGCAACGGAAGGACCACCGTCAGATCTGACCCACCTTCTTGTTCAACGTGCTACACAGGAAAAATGGGACCTGGTGATGGGATGTGATGCTAACTCCCACCATGCCCTATGGGGTAGCTCAAATACAAATACAAGGGGTGAGTCACTTTTTGAATTTCTTATAGATCATAACTTAGGTACTTATAGCTAATAGGGGTTCAGAACCAACTTTTGTTATTAGAAATAGGCAAGAAGTAATCGATGTTACAATATTAAGTAACTCGAATACAATCACAATAGATCAGTGGAAGGTATTAAAGGAGGAAACATTCTCTGACCACAAAATCATTGAATTCCTGATACCAGACACGAACGATCCCCCAAAATCATATAGGAACCATAGAAAAACTAACTGGGACTTTTTCAATATGGAAGTGGGAAAGAACTTAAGAACTCTCCAGACAGATGCTGCGTATGCACCAGAGAGCACAGACACGAATGCCGAGAATCTAGGAAAAATCCTAGGTAAAGCGCTCGAAAAATCATGTCCCCTACAAACGAGGAGTAAAAGAAAATCGACTCCTCCATGGTGGACAAAATAACTTTACGACATTAAGAAAGAAACTAGAAAACTTTTTAATGTAGCAAAACGTACAAGATCCGACCATGACTGGGAAACCTACAAATCCAGTCAAAGAAAATTCAAAGCAGTAACGCAACAAGCAAAGCGATCTTCGTGGAAATCCTTTTGTAGTAAAATGGAAAGCACCGGGAATCAGCTAGGCTCAGGAAACTACTTGCTAAGGAACCAGTAGCCTTGGTATCTCTCAAGGACCCCAACGGCAACCTCTTTTGTTTTAAACACTTTTGAGAGACTGATGGACATTTATATTCGTAGCAAACTGAGTCCAGAGGTCTTATCCCCAGCTCAGCATGCACATACGAAAGGCAAAGGTGTAGAGATAGCACTCCACAGTGTCGTCAGCACCATAGAAAAGACACTAAGGGACAAGGAATATACTCTAGCTGCCTTCTTGGACATTGAAGGTGCCTTCAACAACGTCCAAGGGGAAGCGGTAGAAAGAGCCCTAGTAAACCTAAATGTGGAGAATACCATTATTAAATGGATAATGTGCATGCTTAAAAGAAGATGCATCTACTCAGAGTTGGGTGGTGAAATAATTAAGGTGTCAGCATCTAGAGGAACCCCTCAAGGCGGAGTCCTATCCCCCCTTCTTTGGGTACTCGTTTTAAACGAGATTCTGATTGAACTTAGACATAGTGGAGTCAAGGCAGTAGCATATGCTGACGACTTAGCACTGCTAGCGACAGGAAAATTCCCATCCACTCTAAGTGAACAAATACAGAACGCCTTATCTATGGTTGGTAACTGGACCAGAAGCTGCGGACTTGCGGTTAACCCACAAAAGACAGAACTGGTCCTCTTCACCAATAAAAGGATTATACCGCAATTTAATCCGCCAACTATTGAGGGTACTCCACTACAAACATCAGAATACGCAAAGTATCTTGGCGTGATTCTGGATAGAAAATTAAACTGGAGCCTCAATATAAAAGAACGAGCAAAGAAGGCAACGATAGCCTTATACGCCTGCAATAGAATCTTCGGCAAAACCTGGGGACCTAGTCCCAAAATTATCATGTGGTTGTATACGGCGGTAGTTAGACCGATACTCACATACGGTAATTTAGTCTGGTGGCAGGGGTTGTGTAAGGCCACCAACCTTAAGACTATGACTAGAGTCCAAAGAATTGCCTGTATTGGCACTACTGGGGCTATGAGAACCACCCCTACAGCGGGGTTGGAGGTAATTCTCAATCTTAAACCCCTAGATCTTTTCGTACAAGAATCTGCAGCAAACAGTGCCTTGCGTCTAAGCCAAACAAAAAACTGGAAACCCAGTACAACAGGGCATGCACAGATTCTAGAGAAATTTACGGGTAGAAATGTATGCACAGACTACATTACTCCCAAACTAGATTTTATAAGACCATTTACTGTCTCTTTTCCCTGTAGGGAAGAATGGCAGGATAATCAAGTACCAATCCATGCAACAACGATCCCCATCTATACAGATGGCTCCAAGATGGATATCGGCGTTGGTGCAGGTTTCTACTCAGAAACGCTCGGAATATCTGGCTCGACCAGACTCCCCGACTACAGCAGCGTCTTCCAAGCTGAGGTTCTGGCGGTGACAACAGCCGCTAAGCAGGCTGCAATGACGGCAATACCACAGGCTGATATTACCTTCTTCATTGACAGCCAAGCGGCAATAAAATCGATTTCCACCACAGAAATAAAATCGAGGCTTGTAAGAAGCTGTCGCGAAGAGCTGCGGGCTCTTGGCGCGCAGCACACTGTAAGACTCTGCTGGGTCCCCGGACACAGTGGTGTTCCAGGAAATGAAAGAGCCGATGAATTGGCAAGAAAAGGATCTTCCCTTGAATCAAGGGATGCTGACACCACAGTAAAAACCCCACCCTGTTACCTTAAACAGGTGATTGGAAATAAAACACTGATGGCAGCAAACGAAAGATGGAGTGCCCTTGATTCCTGTGTTATTACAAGGAAAATGTGGCCACTATATGACAAACAAAAGACCAAGAGAATTCTTCAAATGAACAAGAATTCTTTGTCCTCTCTCACAGGTGTTATCACCAGACACAACATGCTGGGCTACCATGCAAAGAAATTAAAACTCAGCACAGATGAACTCTGCAGAGGATGTGGGGACGAGGAGGTGAATGAGGATACCCCGCATTTCCTCTGTCACTGCCCTGCACTCTGTCATATCAGAAATAATATCCTGGGCAGATATTTCTTCCAGGATTTAGAAGAACTCTCCGGCAAGTCTGTGAATGACTTGCGCAAGTTCATCAACGCATCGGGATGGTTTGTAAACCCGCTAAGTTTTTCATAGGTTTTTCATTGGTTCCAGATAAGGGAAGCATAACCTCCAGGGTATCACAAAGGGTCTACATTGACCTAAGTGTGACGGGCGCAGGATTCTCTTGCCCCGTCAGCCCAGTAACCTAACCTAACCTATTCCCTGCGCATCGGTGACTAGTAGCCTTATTGCGAAGATCAATCGACAGTTGATAATTGACTATTTTCAATGTGTGTTATTGGGAACGAACGATTATAAAGGATTTTGTCAATCGCAGTCAATTAAAAAAATGCGATTGACAAAAATACCAAATGAATCGGTCGTTCACAATAGCAAACATTGAAAATAGTCAATTATCAATTGTCGATTGATCTTCGCAATAAGGCTCTAGGTTTTCGTCGCTGTTTCCATGAGCCTGCAGCAAATTACTTCGCCTTCGTCTATTAGTCTGGATGTTGTTTTGATCGCGAGGCTCTTCTATTGCCTTGAGCTGGGGACTGCGTACGCCTGCTTTTTCAACGCAGGATCTCTTTCCCCCCCTTCTCTTGGCTCGATACTCTTCCCTCGCTACCCTTGTTTTGCCCTGCAGCGATTTGAAATGTGCATCTTCTGTCACATTCTTCCGATAAACGAATACATTGCCATACCTCGGCGGACTGTGTCCGCACGTTCCAGATGCCTGCTCAGTGGGCTTATTATGGACTTTTAAGAGCATCGTTTTAATTCGAAATTTCCTTTTCGACTTTGTTCGATTAAATCCGATGCTTGTATCGCGCTTATAAGTTTAGTAACCCATGTCTGTGTAGACATGTCCAGTAGGTAGAATAAGCATATTGATGTGTAGTGTCAGTTCCGTTCCGACACTGCGAATCGCCTCGCCAGGTTGATACCGATTATTGAAAATAAAATTGAGAATTTTTGTTTTAGACGAAAAGGAAAAGGTCAGCAACAAAAGAATATTTATTGGGTTTAGTTACGACCGACAGAAAAATGCAAGTCAGAACTTGATGAAATAAAAATAAAAAAGCATTAAGTTAAAGTATAAGTCAGTTAAGAGGTACGTTAATTCAAAACATTGACAGCTTATGACCATCAGGAGCCTATTAAGGGTATATTCAACAAAGCGTTGGAGTGTGAGTATATATATGTGTGTTCAGACGAGTTCTTGGTTCAACACCGATCAGCAAATACTAATGTACAGAAACGTCGTGAATCCGATGGTTTATGGGCACGAAAATGCCACAAGCCTTAGGACAGACATTGCTAAGGAGAAGGTCCTACCTGACACCGACTTCATCTAGTTGAGGCAAATAAGAATAACTGCATGGTGGGCAAAATACTTATTGGACCGAAGAACAGTATGGTTTTCAAACAAGGCCTAAATGTGGAAAATCACAGCCCCAATATTGAGGAAAGGAAAGGTGGTTGATACCGATTACTGCCTTCACGAAATCATCACACGAAGGTGCTGCTAAACAGTCAAAGTCAACTGCCAGTCACTTTGACATTGAAACGTTTAAAAATGGAAAGAAATCGTGGTCTGGTTTTTGTAAATATAAAGCACCGAACGAATATCCAAATGCAAAGGTTCTCGCATGGGTACACAAGTAATATATATTTCTAGCTTTCATTTTTCGTTTATAATTACAAAGTTTAAGTTTGCAACGAACCCCTGTCATCAAATTCAACAACGGATTTCCGAGGAGAATACTCTCAAAAAAAACCGAGTCTCAGTCGAACCGTTCCCAAAGGAATACGTGTGTTCATAGACAGAGCTGAACGCATCCATCCGGCCACATCGATGAAATTCCATACTTCCATCTTTTATTGAGAAGATAGAGGAGAGCAGAAATACCTTTCCCGCAAGAGAGAGGATATTTCGCATAGGAATACGTTTTTGACTTCGGCGAGGCATAGTCCCCCGACTTGCACGAAATAAAAATTAATTTAACAAGTATATATACAGTACACGGAAATCTACACACATACAAGCTAACAATATACGTAAAATAAAATAAAATAAGAAAGAAGCACAATTCAAGAAGACACATAAAGAAATCAAATCAATTAAATTAAATAAAAAGACGGAGAAAAGAACAAAAGAAAATCAAAGAGACGAAAGCACCCGAGCGCATGCGTTCGTGGCGAGGCTACCTTTACTTAACCAGGATTAAGCGTGAGTATGCAATGAAATAAATAGAGTATAAGCACAGCGTAGGATATTTAGAACGATGCAGTGGCCATCGGAGGTAAACCTCGGAGTAATTGTCCTCCATCCAGCAGATACGTTCGGTGGATTAGCGACCGTAGCGTCGGCGCAGACTGAGCCAGCATTTGCAATCGAGAATCCCGTCGAGGGCGTACATATTCAACGCGTCAGCGTTCATAACCCTCGCCAGAGATACGTATCCCGAAACGTGGGAGCAGATCCACGGGTGGCGAACCGGCTGTATTCCGATCCCCGTGTAGCGAAACGTCTTGCGCAGACCAAATTACGTCCTGCAACACAGCAGGTGAGTGGAGACGACCTTACATCCCCGTCCCACCCTTCCACGAACTTTATCCGCGGGCAAATAAATTATTGCTTGTTCCAACTTGGCACTGTAAAGCTGAACCGTTCTGTTTTCTCCTCACGCAGGTGTCAAGGAGATTCATCTCCTCTACCAGTACCGAAGGCTCACCACGACCGCGGAACCATACGCGGTGTGGTGGGCTCAAAGGATTTGGAAAGCGCAGATAAGAGCGCGAACAACGTCCGCAATTGCAGCGGCCTCACAACATCGTCATCAAATTGCGTCTCACCGTGGCATATCAGCAGCAGCCGCTAGACCACGCACGTTATGAGCAGCAACAACAAGAACATCATCTCAGCGTTGCAGCAGCACCGTCCGCATCGCAAATTGTGATCCGTGACGTATGAAATAAAGTGTAATAGCGTTACGAACGCAGTGCTTTAGGATAAAAATTAATCATAATCCATTAGTATTCCTTATTGTTGGTTTTTTTGTAACTTAAGTCTGTAGAATAGTTTCGTTTGTTCGCATACGCCTAACGTAGTAAAAAGATATCTATAAGTTCTAAATTAAGAAGCATTGTGTGCATTTAATACTCGATCGCGAAAGTTCATTACACCCCCGCGTCGTTATCGGTATTACCGGCCCTTGGAGTACCAAGGCGGCGTATGATCCCCGGGATTTGTAATCATATAGCAACAGGAAAGCACATTCGCAGTGCTTCGAACCCTATGAGTTCGATTGTTCAGCCTATGTTTAGTGTTTCGGTCGTGTATACTGTTCCAAGTCGGTACTTGAGGATTCTTCATCGCGTTTTCTTTTCACTTCACTTGCAGTGGTAGGGCACCCATCATTACAGCTAATATACACTCTCACTCAATACTAATAGATAAACAGCGGAGAAGCAGTCCTGTGCGCACATCGACAGCGGAATCCATGTAAGTTTTTCATTAAATAACTATATTTATTTTTATATATATTTACTATATTCATGAAGTGAGATTATATTATGTACCTCGAAACCCTACATACATCTGTATATATAAACGCATGGCTGTTTTGAGCCCGATTCTATAGTGATATACCCTCCCACACGCACAATAGTGTTACCGTTCTGCACGGGTCATCTTTGTGATCCAGATGCATAGTAGTTTTCGGTTCGCGAGTCAGAGTCAATATTCCGCGTCTACGAACCCTTCGACGATTCACCGCTCCCTCAGCCATCATGCCCCCATTACTAGGGATGCGCATGGTGTCTTTGAGAGGGTGTCAATACGGGACGGATACGTCGCAGATTCCCGTATCCTCGACTCGTTCGCCTAGATTAACTAGTCGAGCGGGGCCTTTTCTCGTTCGGACCTGGGATTACCGCCCAAGATCGGCTACAAATGCGGGTCAAGTGACTACTTTTGGTCGCTCTTCCTTTACCAACGCCTCTCGCCTAGAATTTGAAGTCATTCCGTCGTTCAATGTACGTTTGTCCCAACGCGTGTCGTCTACAACTTTTATTTGAAATTCGCTTAAGCGCTGTTATCATAAGTTTAGACATTTAGATATGCCCGTTAATATTAGTTTATAACTTTAATTGAATAAAAATTGCTGAATCGTTGTATAGAATCGTTAATGAAATTTTGATTCTTAGTATTGATTGGGTCATTGACCTCGGGATCGACGAGTCGGAGTCAGGGGCGCGAGAAAAGTTTTTTTCTCTTCTTTCTTTCTAAACCGCGCTGATCCGGACGGGATCATGTGCTAGAACCTCAGACCCGGGACGTCGGGTTGGAAGGGTGGTAAAAAGGGGGCGTGACACAATGGGGGTATGAAGGAGCAGCAAGGGGTAGGCACCGTCTCATAGAGGAAGAGGTCCTTACTCCCGTCAGCGTTCGGGGTCACCACTAATGGAGCGGTGTGGCGGCCATGGTGTCTGTACGACTCGTACAGCGGGGAGTGCCAGCTCCTAAGGGGGATATCCACCAGCTTATCTTCCCCCTCCTGCCTTCTTCCGTGGACAGCTAGGTGAACTTCAAGGAATCAGCAGTGTGTAAAGTGGTAAGGCGTGGCCCTTCGGGCCCGTTAGTTTTGTTTGATATAATTCCGCTTCTGCGGGATGGTCTGAACGGGTACTCTTGTGGTTGCAGCGACAGCCCATCGTGGCCGCTGGTACTCGTTTGGACTCGTGATCTTGAAGGAAGGAACCGACGTTTATCCTTCTAGTTTTTTTTTTGTATGGAGACAGGCAAGTAAAAATAATGTGACCCCTGTCCGGACTCGCAGCAAGAACCCCCTCCCACCGACGAGCTAGCGCGGGAGAGTGTCCATGCCTGGCGGCGAGCGGCCGGACAACCCCTCTTTTTCCTACGAACAGGTCCTCTCGTCCTGGTCGCCTGTAAGCGGGGGCGAGACGACCTGGTGACCAGTGCCTCTCCCTTTTTCCGAGTGCAGTGGTACCTTGGGTACTGCGGCGGTAAAAGGAGGGGCGCAAAGGCAGTGTTCTGCGATAACGGGTATAAATGGAAGTCTTGTATACATTGACGGAAGAGAAGGACGCATATTGGCTATGGTTACATGTGCCACCAACGTGGGGCAATCAGTTTTTGGTTGTGGTTCTTTGTTTTTCCCCTCAGCTCCTACGACCTGACCCTGAGATTAAGAGTCGGGACAAGCGAGGCACGTGTAAATCAAGGCGATGACGTTCAGAGAGAGAGAGTGGGGGTGGCAGGTTACAAGTCCTTGTACGGGTACAATAGTAATACATATTTCTGCCTTTCCTTTTTTATTTTATTTTTATTTACAAGACATTCTGACATTGCCATGTTCGAGATTCCGAAACAAACATTTAAATTTAAAAGCTTTTTAGTTTTAAAATCGAGTGGTCGGTGAATACATTGAAAACGTTTTAAACACATTTAGCCTTATTTATTAAGATACGTAATATATATTTCTAGCTTTCATTTTTCGTTTATAATTACAAAGTTTAAGTTCTTGTACGGGTACAATAGTAATACATATTTCTGCCTTTCCTTTTTTATTTTTTTTTTATTTACAAGACATTCTGACGTTGCCATGTTCGAAATTCCGAAACAAACATTTAAATTTAAAAGCTTTTTAGTTTTAAAATCGAGTGGTCTGTGAATACCTTGAAAACGTTTTAAACACATTTAGCCTTATTTATTAAGATACGCTAAAACACGTCTCAACGGTTTAGTTTCTCTCTTTCACATTTTTATTGATAGTGAGCGTTGATCTTCGGAACGCTTCAACCAGTAGTTAATTTAGTGTTTTTGTTTTCAATTTCCATTGACAGAATTATTTGTTCACGAAAGTATAATGAACCCTACCCCTTAATAGGGCCAGAAACAAAAAGTCCCAATGTACTTACAAAAATTCCCAAAAAATCTGATTACTAGCCAGCTGATCCCATAGCAGTGTCAATTAATTGTCAAAGTTTTTCATTATTTTGCACAACTGTCTAATTTACTGCGAACAATAGTTGTTTTTTGTTTTAAGTTTTAATAAATTATTGTGCTTAAGAAGTTGTATACTCTTAAAAATAAATATCGCCTCTATACATTAACCATATTAAAAAATAATGCTTAAATAGATTTAAGCATAAACACGGGATTCCATTGGAGAAATGTTATGGCATCAAGCAATAACAGCAGTGATTCTGATGAGAGCAACAGTAAAGCTCCAGAAAATTTTCGGGTACCATCATCAAATGATGGCTGCGACGAGGATAGTCAGAGCAACGGAAATTTCCGGCTCAGGTGTCCGCTGTGTGCCACATTACAAAAACGGTTCCATTGTCGCAATTGCATCCGTAAGGGAGATTTCATACATTCCTCGCATCATTTTGAAGAGAGGTTTGTTTATTAACTCTATTCAGCGACCGATATGACTCATTATCACTAGTTAAACGGTAATTTAATCCTTTCCCTTTTCAGTTTGGCCCAAAAACAAAATAAATACCTGAAGATTCAGGCCAGTCTGAAAGTCTACAGCAATCGGTATGAACGCCTTATTAAGGAGCAGAAAGCATTCGAGAATATGCAATTCGAGATTAAACGAAAAAAGGAGCGTATTACACTTCTCAAACAGTTGATTTCCAGCAAGCGGACGCAAATCAATAAGAAGACCGAAGAAAAGGACGAGCTGAAGGCAGCCAATATAGAAAAAAACAAGCATCTTCCGAAATATCCGATTAAAGTCAAGGAATTGGAAGATTACGTTCTTGATCGCATTGAAAAGATTAACAAGCTGCGGGACAAAAATAATGATTTGTTGGATAATTTGAAGATGATATCGTGCGTTGACATTCAGAAATTAGTGGAGTATATTTTTCCCATATCCGAGGTTGTATTAAAAGATGAGATTCGTGAACGAGTAATTGTTCTGCATCAGGGTGGAACTCTTGGAACAGTTGCTGAGGAATCGGACACCGTTGCTGCACTGGCCGATGCAAAAAATACATCATACATCCGGGGCAAGTGGGTTTTCCATGGAAGTGGCATTAGCGAGATGCAATACCGCATTGTAGCGCCATCACTGCCAGCCAACGGTGACTACTCCGCGTATTTGGACTGGCTAACTGAGAATAAGGACGATGTTCCTAAGTCTGACACAAATGAGATTTCCCCCAGTCGGGTGGCGGCATTCCGCATTGCTGGGGCACTCACCTACACAACACAGTTGACTAATCTGCTGAGCTTTTACCTCAACGTCCGGTTGCCTTTCAAGCTCGCTTATGGGTATGTATTTTCTTTCGCGATCACACGAGCTGAATATAGTGTCTTAGTATGATGCATATTGTTAGCTTCGTTTGAATAAGGTGTGTTCAGGATATACGGGTTAGGTTAAGTTATTTTGAAGTGGCTGTCAGCAAAGACAACACATTTACATGTGAGGTCCATTGTGCTCCCACGTTCAAGGCTCTACAGGTATTTTAGGAAACTTGGTTGCTGCGAACAACAATTCACATTATGATAATGGAGTACCACATTGCAGGACATCACTCTGGATTTTTGGTTCTGTTTTATACGAGGTAATTTTGTAATGCATATTTGCCTTGGCGAGGTGCGAGCAAAATATAAGTTCAAAATAGTATATCCTCTGAAATCCGTGCTTTTAAAAAATTTGCATTACTAATTCCTTCGTCATGGAATTTTAACGTGATTCGAGTAGCTTCCGCATTGGCACGTCCCCTATCTCCAGTTCACACCGCACCGGCTACGCGAGCACACGTTGTGTAGGGGCCATCGCGGTGCGTGAATCCGTAGTACCAATGATGTAAGTCAAATTGACGTCACCAGTGGCGGGTTAATGTCTTGCCAAATGCGTTTCCGCTGTCGCAATAGTCATATTGCATATCACTGCGGATAATAATTTGTATTAATGGTTTTTCGAGTGCGTTTTAGCTGAAGCTATAAATTGTTTATACAGCGAACAGTTTACGTCACGATTATCTTGGGTTATGTCTATGTAGGTCTGTATTTCTGATTTATAAGTTAAAGCCCAACCGCAGTGTACTAACGTACTGAATCGCCTCTGTCAAACCACAATAGGAATAATAGGTCCGTTCGCGTTTTTCGATGTGTAGACAAATAAAATCTGTCAAATCTCCAAAGTCGGGAGATAATCCCCTCATTTCAAGAAAACTGCGCGAGCTCTTTTGTGTAAAAAGATGAAAAACGTCTAAAATTTGGCTTGAAAAGAAGCAACCACTGTTTGTTTTTCCTGGCAAACTCTTATTATTTGACAGTTTTTAATTTCTTTTTAATTTAACGCGTTCGCGTCCTGAGAAAATAGTAAACAGATGAACAAAAGAAAGATGTGTTCTCTGATACATATCTTTATTATGATATGTTTTTTCAATGTGTTTATTGTTCCAGCTCTTAGGTATTGCTATAACTGGGGCCTAAAAGCTCAGTCAAACAAAATGCGGGCTGGCGGTGCTGGAAAAACGTACAGTTGCACGACGCGATCTATGATTCCCAAAAGACCGCGGGCAGCTTCAACTTTCTAGTTCCGTGTAACAGATGAACTTTTCATTTTTCTAATCGAAAGATTTGCTTCACATTGCATCAAAAACGAAACAATTTTTTTTCGTTTGTGCGAAAGAAAAAAAAGCGAACTCTATTTCATTGATGTTTTCGTTTACGCGAACCAAAACAAGCAAAAGCTATTTCCTTTACGTTATTTTTTTTTGTAGTGTTACTTTGATAATTTTTACGAATTTTTTAATATTATCGATCGATAATGACGATAGTGAATCTCTGTATTTGAACCGGGTCCTAATCGGTTAGTTGTCCAACGTAGAAACCATTGAGCCACTACGGCCACATAACATTCGTCTTATGGTTCCGAAAGTTGATTTTAGATTCCCAAACTTTAGTTTTGATGTCACACGGTTTCTTAAACTCTAACGAAGGAGAAGAAGACAACGAAAAGAGTAACATAAAGCAAACTTTTATGTATAGAGTTATTTAATTCATCTCAGCGGGAAGCTAGGACATATACCTATTTTTTTTTTGTTTTTTGTTTATAATAAACACGCACTAAAGGGGTTGGGACCCTTATTATGTATTAGCTACACAGCGCGGGCATTAAGGAAGTAAGGGTGAGAAGAAAAGGAGAGATGCCGATGCACGTTGGTTGGTTATCATGTGAAGGAAAAACACATTCGTGTTGTACGGCGGAGGAAAGATTCTTTGAACTTCACTGTACGTCCGAACACAGGCTTGAGGGTGAACTGATCTGGTTTCCTTTCATGACGGGTATTGCGGTTGAAATGTTCAAGGGGAGGAATCCAACTGGCATACCTATCCCGGTAAAAGAAACCTAAGGGATAAGGCTCTGTTGGAGCATAGACCTTGTTCTAGAGCTTAGGATATGACGAATAATAGCATTATTATAAGTTCAATTAACTTTACAAACACAACGTTCAAACTCCTTGTTTTTATATATACGGTTATTCATTAAAATATAAAAAATATAGTAGATATCTTTTTATAAACAATACACACGTCACAACCAGGAAACATAAGATGTATTCACACAAATTAATCAGCAATTGCTTTTAATCCACTCATTAAGTTTACGTTTAAATACCACAAAGCTTGATTCATCCCTTATTGTAGTTGGTAAACTATTATAAAATGTTAAGCCCGTGTGCATAAGGGAACTATTTGTTCGACTGAGGTTACATCTGCTCGGCTTGAAATTATTTGAGTTTCTCATATTAGGTGGCTGCAAGTCACCAACATTTACTAGATTGGCCCGCAAGTATTCGGGGAGCATTTTGTTTTTCATTTTAAAAATAAACATCTTTTCTCCACATTCATCCATTTTCATGTGCTAAGCATCACTCGAATTGGGGTATATACACTACACTTCAAAATTTCCCGTATAGCTTTGTTCTACAACTTACTTACTTACTTAAGGTGGCGCTACAATCCGCGGTGGACCTGGGCCTCAACCAACAAGCGTCTCCAGCCAGCACGATCTTTAGCCAGCTGTCTCCAGTTTCGCACGCTAAGTTAGTTAGTTCTCTTCCACTTGCGTGCGCCACCTGAGTCACGGTATTCTTCTACTGCGCCGTCCCTCGGGTGTGGATTCGAAGATCTTCCGGGCCGGATCATTCACGTCCATTCGCTCTGCATGACCCAGCCATCTCAGTCGTTGGACCTTCACTCTTCTGGCTAAGTCGATGTCGCTGTACAGCAGCCCGTACAGTTCGTCGTTGTATCTCCTCCTCCATTCACCATCTATGCAGACGGGACCAAAAATTACCCAAAGAATTTTCCTCTCACAACAACCAAGAGTGACCTCATCCGCTTTTGCTAGAGTCCATGCCTCTGCACCATAGAGAAGGACTGGGATTATTAAGGTCTTATAAAGGGTCACTTTAGTTGTACGAGAGAGGGCTTTGCTAATCAATTGCTTTCTTAGCCCAAAGAAACAACAATTGGCAAGAGTTATTCTTCGTTTAATCTCAGCGCTGGTGTCGTTGCCTGAGTTCATTGCGGAGCCTAGGTAACCAACGACCATACCACGTCGAGTTAATCGGTTCTCGTCAGATCACCGTTATTAAACGACGTTGGGCGCGGTTAGTACGTAGATGGGGGACCGTTTGAGTACAACCGCGCGTCGTTGGCCAGTCCCATCTACAGAGTTGAGGTAGATAATATACGTGGTATCACAATGAACATAAATTGGTCTAAGTGTGTCGGCTTCCGCCGACAGCCACATAAACATAACCTAACCTAGGTATACAAAGTCCTGAACCACCTCACAGTTATATCTGTCTATAGTGATATTCTGTCCGACTACACAAACGCGTTCGCGTACTGAGAAAATGGTATAAAGATGAACGAAAGAAAAACGTACTTTCGTTTCACCTTTTCTTCACACAGAATTTCAGCTGGTAAAAAAATGAAAACTGTTAAATGATGAAATCCTATGAGTTTGCCAGCAAAAAAAAACAGCGGTTGCTTCTCTTCAAGCCAAACTTAGACGTTTTTCATCTTTTTACACAAAAGCGCTCGCGTACTTTTCTTTGAAATGAAACGATTCTCTCTCGATTTTGGAGATATGACAGTTTTCATTTTTCTACACATAAAGTACGCGAACGGACCTATTATCTCTTCAAGCTTTTCTTTGAACTCATTTTCTAGTTTTTGCACTGAATCTTTACAACAGTTAAAAAAACTGATTGCTAAATTCACGGGCGTAAAGTGCGAATGGGATCGCTGTTTACGTAGGTAAGCAGAGGAGAGGAGAATAATACTTACCAAAACGGAGCAATCCGCTATTATGGGCAAACAATACAAATTCTTTGTATTCGTTTAATTTCGGACGGTGCCTTATGCATCCGACTATTACAGTTGCGCCTAAAAATAAATAATTCTATACACTTCTAAGTTCTACCGACGTAACGTGACTAAAAAGCTGTTTTTGAAATAACCGCCTTCAAAGAAGAGGAATCGCTAACATTTTCGAGCATCATAATACTCGTAAGAGAAAAAGCTGAACGCAAGGGTTAGAGTATTTTTTTTTTTTTTAATAAAAGGAATTCCAAATTCTAGAGCACAGACCCGGTAATGGTCCATTGTACTACCAGGCAGAATTCCTCCTTTTGGTGTGGAGGCATGTGAATGGGTGGCGTATGTTGTTGTTCATCATAGGGATTGAACCTGCACCGCACGGGTAACAAGCCAACACACTAACCTCTACACCGTCGCCACCCACGGTTAGAGTACTTACTTACTTACTTAATGGGCTCCCGACCCGTGAAGAGTCTGACTGAGACACTGCAGCCTTCCATCCTCTGCCATCCCGGGCACGCTGTTTCCAGTTGTCCAGACCAAGCGCCCTAGCATCCGCGGTGGCTTGGTATTTAAACGGAGGTACGGTCTTCCTTGCCTTCTCGAACCAGTGGGCTGGGAGTCGAAGATCCTCTTGCCTGGAGCATTATTTTCCATTCGCTCAATGTGGTCGAGCCAATGTAGTCGACGTGATTTAGCTTTTCGGACTATATCCACATCTTGGTACTGCTCATAGAGTTCGCGGTCCTCGCCCACAGGACCAAATATCCGACGGAGTATTTTTCTTGCAAAAGAACAAAATATTAGCTCCCCTTTTCTACTTATCGTCCAGCACTCAACGCCATAAAGCAGGACTGGTAGAATTAACGTTCGATAGAGCATGCTTTTTGTCCTTCGAGTGAGGAGTTTTGAACCATTTGTTTCGCTAAACCGAAGTAGCAGCGGTACTAAGGTGTCATTCGTGGAGTTTATGTTTACTCCTAAGATCAACTCCTTTCTTAACTACCTCGAAGTTATTGCAATCAACAGTGACGTTTTGTCCTAGGCGGTGGACAGATGTTTGTTTGTTTGTTTGTTGATAGCATGTACTTGGTCTTGTCCTCATTTACTTCAAGACCATCCAATTTCGCCTGTTCTTCAATTGCCGTGAAACTCTCTAACACGGCATGCTGGGAACGGCAGATGATGTCGATATCGTCCGCATACCCCAGTAGCTGCAGGGATCTATTGAAGATAGTGCCTTTCGTGTTGACACCTGCCCTTCGCACTATTTTCTCCAGAACAAGATTGAAGAAGTCACATGATAGCGCATATCCTTGCTGAAATGCTGTAAAAGTTTGGAGTAAGTCGGTGGGTCTCGACTTGAAATTCATTGGTCTTTTCCAGGATTCGCCTTAGTGGGACGATTTGGTCTATTGTCGATCTGCCGGGCCGGAAGCCGAACTGGTACGTGCTGATTAGTATGTTGCATAACTTTTAGACTTTCACACAGTAAGTTGGATAGGATCTTATATGCGACATTAAGCAGGGATATGCCTCGATAGTTCTTCCAAGATATAGGATCGCCATTTTTGAGATGATGTATTTAAGCAGCATTCCCAAAAGCTGCTAAATGGGCATCATGTAGAGAGAGTGATAGGGCAAGAAGAGAACCCACGTTCTGTCAATGAAGAACAGATTTCACCACCCAGTATAGAAGAGGTTGACTTAGCTATAAGAAAGCTAAAGAACAATTATGCTCTGATGGTCTACCAGATACCAAATCATCAACCAAGTATGGTGGAAGAAAGCATGCCGTTGACTGGACTATCAGCTCCCTATGCCCCATCTTCAAAAAAAGGGATAGAGTACACGGGAAGAAAATTACTTCTTATAGATATGACGGTAGAATCAAGCGAATAACTAAAAATAATGTAAGTGACTGCTAGTGACTTAATGGCTTTATTACAAAATTAGGCGCTTAAAGAAATAAAAGAGCCATGCATTTAGTTTAAACCCAAAAGACATTTTTAAGATCCTTTGTCTTTTTTGAGAAGAGAAAGGTAATCGCAAATTTTTTTTACAATGTGGATGCTATCTGTATTTTTCGTGTCTCAGAAAACAGGTTGTCCACAGTTTAATTTATGCAAGGTACTCCATTGATTATATTATCTTTCTATATTCGCCCAAATGGCGGCCTAATATGTTCGCTTAATAAAACGAACACCTTTCATCATATTATATGAGTAACTTCTAATTTTCAGGGATTTTTGTAAAAAGCTGAATGAGGAACAATTCATGCGAAAGGTCTCCCGTTTAAACACAAACATAATGTACCTGGCATATACGCAGCGAGTTAAACTGCGACTTCTCAACGAGAACCACACTCTTGAGAATATAATAGCAACATTGGACTCTGATAAGAGTGAACTCGGACGATATGGCCCAAATGAAGTTGCTTATGCTCCGTTGATGAAGTCAGTAGATTCATTGCTAGTTGGCATTGAAACAGGTACCGAATCGGAATCCGAAGGTGAGTATAGCTGCGTACTGTATCCATATAGCATTATTAATTTTCTTCATTTCAGACGAAAACTCTTTGCGCTTGGACTGGGAAGCAGTATCTAATTTGCCAACACAAGAAGTAGCACCACCAAACACGTTGCCACCAAGTCAACAGACAACCAGCATAGCTGAGGGCTTAATGACCAGCGCAGCGAATCGTTTGGCTTCAATTTTGCGTTGGGTAAAATGAATTGTACGCACTCAATAGCAGATTTTGAGAATTTAAATACATATATAGAAATAAATGACTAAGATTAATATTTGCAAAATACGTACCACTATAAAATGGTCGATTATACCTATGTTTTTGTCTTCTTTTCTGTTCAACTGCTTTTGGTAATGTATTAAAATCTATATTCGTAACTATCCGTTTCTATATGAATTTCAGACTTTAATGATTGGATTTCATTACAAATAGTCTTTTTTGTAAATAAATTAAGAAAATAAAATTATGAGTAGAGTATTTTTAGATAAAATTGTGTGTGTGTTTTTTTTAAAGACAGCCTTTACGAAATAACCTATGGAAAACAGATTACAGTCACTCATCAATCAACAGGACAAACTAATGCGAGGGGGTTTAACAATTTATAGGGCTGCAATTATAACCAAATGCAAGAGCCTTTGACGCTCAGGCGATTCTAGAGGACTGTTTTGATTTTGTTAAAACTTTAAAGCAAGAGCCGCGGTAGCTCACCAACCGTTATACGTATTGATTTAAAACTTAAGACTTTGGTAGAAAAGTATCAATCATATGTAAGTCTACATTTTAAAAAAAGAGGGTTACATTTTTTAAATCGTCTACATAATAATGGTTATACTTATAACCTACACGCCGCTTAACATATCAATTTTAAATTTTACATGGTATGTAATAGAAAAAAGAAAATATTAAGGTTATGTTGATGTATTAGAAAAAAAGAAACCATAGAATTTTTTAAAGAGCTATTTTCTACCAAAAGTACCACACATTCATTAACGCATCAGCATCAGTTGTGTTGGACATCAGCATCGTAATTTGTGCAGTGATGCCGCATCCATGCAGATTTTGTTGGCGCTTCCGAATTCACCCACAATTCGCTATTCATTTTTAAGTCGTTGACTGGAGTTATTAATTTGAGCATTAAAGACGTGAAATCAGAAGACTTAATTCTTTGAATTTAAGAGAGTGCATTTACATTCATTTTAAATCATTTTGAATTCATTTGAAATTACTTGCGTCCATTTAAAGCCAGTTGCATTCATTTAATTGACCAATTAACATTCTTTCGCATTCAATTGGAGCCTTTTTTTTAGCTATTATATTATATTATTATACTATATTTGCAATCAATAGAGTTCTTAAAAGTCTTTTACATTCATTAACATCCATTTGAAGTCTTTTGCATTCTATTGGAATCTATTGAAATCTTTTGCATTCATTTGCATTCTCTGTAGTATTTTTAATTTATAGGAAAGCACAGTCATATATATTTTCGCATCAGTAATTATTCCTTTTGAAGTAAAAATAATTTCCTGGAACAAGTTAATATATTTACACTTTATAAATATAAACGATCTATAAAAAGAAACTAGCTGGCTTAAGAGAAAACAAACCAGTACTTTCACTTGTAACAGATTTTGACATATTTGGGGTCTCTGACGTTATATATGCATTTGCACTAAATTAATGAAAGTTATATTATAACTCTAAATATATGTAGGTGAAGAAATTGAATTTGTTCAACATACATACGGCTTGCATTATAATGTAGCATGAGTACTAAACAGTAGAAGTTAGCACAGTTGGTTCACAGTTGCTTCACCATTTCATGGGCTTCTTAACAATCCTGTTGTAATTTAGGTTACACGCGTTTTTGCCGATGAGGGTTTTATAGCCATACCAGATTTCCCTGTTGGAGGCCTGTGGTATTTGTCATGGCATCGTTTCTCGCCTTCTTGTGGTCGCTGGATATCCCAATCTTGTCCCATGTTTTTCGATTAGTGTTTCTAAGGATTTTCCTGAGATTCGCAACATAATCACCTACATTCGTTGTTTCATCAGTCGGAGATCCAACCATCCAGCATAAATGAACCGTTCAAACAAACAGAATTTCGGATGGAGTATGTCCTGCAGTGGTATGCACTGTGCTTCGATAAGCTAATAGAAACATGGCGCTCTGCCCATCCTTGTGCTGACAGTTGCAAACAACTTTAGGAATTGTGAAGAAGCGTGATTGCTCTCCTCTTTATACCACCTAGTAGCTGGCACTAAAAAATCTTGAACCCGAAGATTCGACCTTGGTCCGGAATTCCATTGGTACGCCAAATCTGCTAACCCACTTGTGACCGATCTGCTCTACCACGTTTTTGGCATTTTGATTAGGGATAGCAAATACTTCAGACCATTTACTGAAGTATTCCGTAACAACGAAAATATAGCGATTTTAAGTAAGTCTGGAAACGGTCCTGCGTGGCCAACCACGGCATTTTCAAAAGGTTCTCCAACGGTGAATTGATGCATTTTTACTCATAGGTCCTTGCTGCTTGCACAAGTGGCGCACTTGCGGCAACAGTTTTCGACATTATCCCTTGCGTGGACAAAGTTTGCAATCAGCTTTGTAGGTCCGCCGGGAGAGAGCATCTACACTGGAGTTCGATGCTGCATCTATTTTCTTACAACTGCAGCCGTTCAATGCATCTCGTGACTTGTCTTTCAGGATTCTTCAACTTCAGCAACCACCTTAGAGACACATGATTTGTGCGGAGGATGAATTCTTGCCCATATATTTACTTAGGGAAGTGCTTTGTTGCCAGGATCAAAGCTAGGAGTTTCCGTCTTGTTACACAGTAGTTCCTCTCCGGCTTCGAGAGCACTTTACTGAAGTAGCAAACTACTCTTTCCTGGTCATTTTTGTAGTCCTTGAAAGCTCTTCTCGCATTCACCTGACCATTTGAATTTTCTCCCCTTTTCTGTCAGTTGATGCAAGCTCTTTGGTATCCTTGCGAAGTCCTCCACAAACAGTCTATAGTAAGTTGTCAGTCACAGGAAGCTTCCTCAGTTGGCGTGTGTCTTTGGGAATCTCTGATCTAAAGAGAGGCTCAGCTTCAATTGCGAAGTTAGTGAACTCTGAAACAGTTCCTTCAGTTATCCCAATGCTCTTCAAACGTTTTCGCAGCCACGATGACGTCATCGGGGTACACCAAACAGGCTTTCCACGTTAGTGTGAAAACAAAACACGCTCCATATTAGACGCTCAAAGGCAAATCCTGTATGAGCTCGTGCTGATACAGAGTCGCGATTTGATCATACATACATATATATATACCACCTTGCCATTTTATTTAGTTTAGTTTCGTGTTCGGTTAACGTTTTGATTCGCGATATTGTTTTTAAATTCAGTTGTCGTAAATTTGATTTCTTTATCGTTCCAATATATAGTTTTTCTTTATTCGAGTCATTTAGTTTGAAGTATCAAAATGAATAAATTGCTAGATTTTAATGAGAAGAAAAAGAGGAATAATGAGTTTTGTCTAAAGCGGGGCATTAAGGGATGAGGGTGGATGGATGGAAGGGCAGCAATAAGCAGCATGTAAAAGATGGCGAATAAAGGGGATACTTAGGCGAGTAGAGTAACCATGGTAGAGAGGGTAGAGGCAAAAGTTCTCGCACGTCAACATCACCTCGACGTAAAAGACTGACATGTTTTTTTTTGTTACATGGACCAAGGGTCAAGCCCCACACCTACCGACGAGCTAAGGAAAGGAACTTGCATGCCAGCAACGACCTGAAGCAAAGCACGGTCTCAGCAATAAGATCCTCACCAGCATTAGGGTATGACAAATGCGCCGATCAATATCCGCCTGTAGCTGTTGATTTGTTTCTCCCCTCTTCTGGGTTCTATACTTCCTGCATATGGTCCTCAACGCCGCACATAGCCTTGTGGCATCGTAGTTGTGGTGCTTCTCTTCTAAGATGGTTTGAAATAATTTGGCAGTTATATCTCTTAGTGCGAGCTTTAGTGCAATCGAATTTAGTGTAGTCGAAGAAAACACCTTTGTAATAATCCATTTTACTAGATTAATTCAAGAGCAAGTGCTTAAATAAATCAAATATGCGTACAGCATTATCTCTCAAATTTGTATGGTGATTTCCAGATTTCGTTGTAAATTTCGGACACTTAAGGTAAGAATTGCATACAAAGAAAAATTGGTATCACGTTGTGTGACCGTTCGTAGGGCACGGTATTGTTTTTAGTTAATAAAACAAAACAAAACATACAAAGTAGGGATCTATTCTCTTTAAACATTGCTCATTGCGAATTTGGTATTTTGGCCAGCGGATTTGGTTTTTTTTTACCTACCAAGTGTTGGATTGCTTAACAAAAAGCTGCGCTCATGAGCCCCGTAAAATAAATGATTATTTTACAAATGCTACAAAACATATTTAACATAAATTTATCATTTTATTATTCCTTACATTTTATATATAATAAAAACATCTATAATTATGTTGTTAAATAATTATCTTCATTAGTTTCATAAAAGTGCATTCAAAACTGATCCGCTAGAGTACGGGCCAATTCCTGTTAAATATATTTAAAATGTTTTTTTGTTTCCATCATCAAAAAGCTGTTTCTTGATGTGAAAATATTCCGTTTGTTTTTAGAAAAAATAGGTATACATATTTATAAAAACGATAAGGAATAAAATAATAACATACAGCGCTCGCTCTCTCTCTCTCTCTCTCACATTCGTAAATTCGCTTATTTATCTATTAAACGGGAGGTTTCTAAAATAAAAAGAAAATATATATATATATATTTAACAAATACGTCAATACTACAAAAATTCCTCATTTCAACCAAGGTATGAAATATTTTGTTTTGCTTTTAATGAATAAATAATTTAACCAATAATACAAGTTTTTTTTCCCTTAACATTATGCATAAAACCAAAAGCGTAAAACGTGTAATGAAGAATCAATGCGATATAAAAAAATATTAAAACAACAGAGATGGAGAATGGTGGTGATTCTGTATTCGAAAAAAAGAATTTTAGCGAAATAATCCAAGGGACTAGTGTGGGACTAATAGCTCTATTCACTGTTTATCTTGGCATCAGCGTTACTACATGAAGCAATGCTTTGCGTCGCTGATGTTGTTGCCGGTGGGGGGTTGTTCTCGGGAGACGCATCATCCTGAGACATGTCCTCGTCTTGGATAAGATCGAGTATTGTTTTAATGTAGTTTTCGATGGTGCGTAACAGTTGCTGTTCCTTTAGACGTTCTTCGGCTATTTTTTCCTCAGCCGATTTTCTAGCGAGTTCCTTTTGTTTTCGCAGCTCTTTTACCTCCTCATCGTCTTCCTCGTCATCAGCGTCGTTGCTCTCGTCAAGGGGTTTTTCCTCGTCGAGAGCGCTAGATGAAGCTAGCGATGTAGAAGCTGACGTTTTTGTAGTGCTGCTTTCGGCTGCACTAGATGCGAGAGATTCTTCGTTTTGCACTTTCCCTTCTGCTGATGCGGAAAGAGTCGCATTAGTATGCTGGATGTCGTTTTTCTGCACAGCCTCATCCGTTTCGGTAACTTCCATTGAGTTCTGTTGAATCAATTTAAGTTTTTTTTTTGGTCGCACGTCATCTGTTAATGTCGAGGAAATGGTTTTAAATAAGGGGAGACTTTTTTTCTTTGTTTCATTACCATTTTCTGAAATATCACACGAGTTTTTTGTAAGCACTGCCTTTAGTGACGCTCTAAGTTGTTTTCGGACGGATGTTGGTACACCTGTGGTCTGTGCTATGACACGAATCGCAAACAAATCGCCGCATAACTCGTCTAAAACCACTTTGGTATGTAACGAGTAACTGATTGTGTATAACAGGCGAGATATTGGAAGACTCGTTTTGATCTGTAAAAAAATTAGTTAATTTCAGAAGGCCGATAAGGAGAGGCGTTTTTACCTTAGGATAATAGATTTCCAAAAAACTTCTAATATTCTGATCATTCAATGATATCCGCTCGTCTCTCAGAATAATATGAATGTACTCAACTAGGTTTGGGTTACCAAGCAGCAGCTCAACATATCTGGGAAAAGTAAGGTATAAAGAATAAGCCAAAAATTGACAGACTGGTGAAGGTTTTTCAAGAGCAACATGACCAACTAGCGTCGCGGACCAAAACATGGATTTAGATGGTAGTTCTGTTCACGACTGTCTTACATCTTCCTGCAAGTAATCTGCGATTCTTACTTACTTGTTTGTGCTTTTGTTGTTGTAAATGCCAACCCAAAACTTTGGAAACAGGTTAAAGTGCAATGGTGCCGCCTCAATAGCTGCTAAACAACTCAGCTTCACCAATGATTCGTTCAGTTGGTTTGTATTGACGGCCATACGCATCATAATGTCTAGAAAATCATGGTATGGTCTGTAGAACGCATCCAGCCGTGCGTCATACTCCTTGTCGACTCCACGCTGAATTATTTCGTTTTGTGGTATACTCATTTGTACCATTGGCCGGGGTGGACGGGGGGCGTTTTTCGAAAGCGACGGCCATGGTGGCTTCGTACCACGCCTTGGAAAATATGGTCCCAGCGGGCCAACTGAATTCGGAGCATTCTGTGCTGATAGATGACAATTGGTGAAAATAGGAGCCAATATGTTGGTCACATCCAAGTTTATATTGCGTACGAGTTCCTTCAGTACATCGACGGATAGATTGCAAATCTCCTGCGGATTGTATGTGTTTAAGAATGTAGCCAATCGTTTGACCGCCTCGGGAAGACCTTTCACCAGATTATTCTGACTCGATGGTTGCTGACGCTTTTTCGGTGGACTGTCGATACGTGTACTTTGACGCAGTGTTGAGACAAGTAGAACCAGCTCTGTAAGCAGTTCTTGTAGATCGCCTGATACATGGCAAGCGGTAGCCTCGTGATGCATCGAATGTAATGTATGCAATGCCTCGAAACACATTTCAATTCCACCGTTATATATCACTAGTAGGCGATCTTCATCGTTGTCAACTAAAAAAAGAAGAACCCTTTTTTTTTTGTACATACAAATAATTGCGCTCCTACCTAGTATCCTTAAAGCATTAATAAGGGTTCCCCACGAAACACGCGCATCTAATCCAGTCAGATACGCCGAAAGGGTTGTCCGACGAAACGTTGAAACTTCATGCTGTTCCTGTTCGGTAGCATCTGGGTGCCTCGTCGAAAACAGCGTCATCAACTTAAACAACTCATCAACGGCAGCCGAATACTGAGTCGGATGGGGTGTGATGTTCTTGAAAGCCCACTGAAGGTTTTGATGAGCAGCCAATTGCCGCGTCAGAGACCTGCTCTGTTGACAACAGAGACGTAAGAGACCATAGTATGCCGGCAGCATAGCACGGTTATATGCTACAATTTCGGAGTCATCATGATCCGCCCTGCAAAACAATATCAATTGTGTAGCTTTAAACAATACCAATGGTTTTGAAATTCCTACAGAATATAGTTAAATGCAATATTTCGGGTGATCTCCGGGCAGTTAGCAACTATTTGAGCGTTCTCTGGACAATCCACAATCGCATGATGCCAGAATGCCAGCAGAGCATGTTTGTTATGGTGTGCTGGTACACTTGGCTCTGACAGCCGTGGATGAAATAGATCCCATAATGACCGCATATAAGGTCCAAGCTGCAGAAAAATAAATTTAAACATAACTGTTATCCAACAACTGCCAAGTGCTCACCATTAGCTTTTCAGTCTTTGAAACCATGCAGTACGTCAGCAGACTGAAGTAGGCCGTTAGTTTGGTGGTTCCATGAATTCCAATATCTGCATAGGATCTGGCAGGTCTCAGCAGTCGTAACAGAAGGCTGATTATGTTGTGCAGTATAATTTGCGCATCGCTGCTAAGATCCCTGTAAAGCAATAGATTCCTAATAAAACAATAAACATCTCCCGACTAACCTCTAATACTGTTCGATTGCCTTACCTCTGAGATACACTTGTGTTGGTGGCCAGCTTGTGCAACGAGTGTGTTCTATAGTGCGCCCGGAATGGCGGTGACGGAATCAAGGACACTAGTAGATACGATGCAGCTATTAGAAAACAACACATTATGTCATGTATTAGGAAGAAATTCGGGAAAAATTCAATGTATACCGTTTCGCACTCTTGAATTGTTATGGGCCAAGAGAAATTGTTCCACCCAGCTCTCGGCGGACTGCAGTATCCATGCGTGAGCGATTTTGTTCTTCGGAGCTTGAAATGCCAGCCAATCAAGGGCCGATTGTGGACAGTATTCGGCAGCGTCCCAAACCCGTTGCAATACTAATTGCGAAAAACATGGCAACCCCGATGGCCCACCCTGCGGTTCGGTCAAAAGTGTTAAAAGCTTAAAAAACGGTCCACACAATTCCGTGTGCTTAGTGACGGATGCAAATAGCATTGTGATAATCTGATTCGCCAATCGATCGTCCCAGCGACACAGCGCGTGAATAAGATGTCTTGTCTGATGGGGGTTGATGTTGTCCTTGATTTGTTGGTACAAAAATGGAAAACCCTACACAATAAAAAACAAAAAGTATAAAACAAATTGCGTAAAACCACTGCCCTTTCAGCATTGTTACCTTTCCACCAGCAATTGCATTATAGTCCTTTTGCGACAAACGAAGTCGAAAGTCTTGACCGCGTGATCGTTCCACCAAGTTAGCCACTAATGCGATCATTTTGTCTAAAGAAGCTGGTCGAGACTTATCGACAGACAGTGCTTCATCAGAAGAATTATCATCGTTATCAGAACCTACATCAATCTACAGAAACAGGCGGAATATCAGTAATACTTCTGAAAAGTACCGCTTACTACCATTTTCTTACACAGTCTTGGCTTTTGTTGCCTAAATAAAAGTCAGATACGCTACGAATAACATTGATACGTAAAAGAAAAAAGGTCTCCTCATCTCCCATTCGTGAAAACTCAAATAATAAACCAAAGAACTCGGATAAATGTCTCAGATGTGCCCTGGCACCGTGCTCCATTAACAGTATTAGCGAAGATATGAAACGTGTAATACAGGACGCGTTGCCAATTACCTCTTTTCCGCTCTCATCCGTTTCAACTTTAAGATATAGGCTCGAGTGTGATGATCTAAAGAAAAAAAAATCAAAACTTATAAATGGAAAAAGTTTAAATCAATAGCTAAAAAAGTACGATGACTTTTCTGCGTTTTATTTTTGGCTGTTTTCATAAACTAAAAGCTCACCTTAAACGCTGAATGACATGAATAACAAGACGTTGAAACATTTGACGCACCATTTGATTCGGACATTGTATTAGCACTTGAACAGGCCACCAAGGCTCTGTGGACATGTGAGTAAGAAACCATTCGCATGCTTCTTGACTTGCGTTAAATTGCTTTGTAAGCAACTCAACCCAGAGTACCATTGTTGGCTGAAATTAATAAATTAATGAATTATCTAATCAATTAGCTAGCAATACTTACTTTCTCCTTAGCATGGATAAACGTTTCTATGAAGAACGACACAGACAATTTCGCAGCCATGCACGTGACATCATTTTGCATCAACAGAGTTTGTGGTATATGGCCGCAAATTTGCCACATAAAACTTGAAAAATAAACAAGAACATATTTGCCAAAATGGTTCTCATAAATTCTGTGCAGTAACTCACTTAAAATAAGTGTGCTCGAATATATTTCTATCTTGTAAAAAGTGTCTGTTGTCCTGCCAAATCCAATCTTCGAGTTCTTTGCTGAGCAATGAGTTACGAATAGTGTCCGAAACTCTTGATATCACCATACTGCCACCTGCTAATGCTAAACAATTAAATTCAACATTATTCGCAGGCAACAATCCCAATGTTTGTTTCGGATTACCTCCATTACAATTCTTAACGTCTATATCACAATGTTGTGTTGATGGTACTCCTAGATTATTGGATTTCGTTGAATTTTCACTACTACTCTTACTTATATTAGATGCGTTTGCTTCAGTCTCATTTGATTCCATTTTATGCTGATCGTTGAAATTTGATGATGTGCTCGGTGTTCCAGATGTTTCCAATGCTATAATTGGTTCATCTGTGCTGCTTTTCATGTGTAACGACTTTTGTAATAAAATATTATGAGAGCTGCATGGATTCTCTAAGATGTTTGAGCGTTGCCACATTAGGTTGTTGGGTGGACGTCGCTCGTAGAACAACATGTAAGCTGAATTCGTTTTTTCAAAACTAAAATCTAAATATTTTTCTGTCACGGAATCGTATGTTTTGCTCTGAAAGGAATTAATTTAAGACGGAAACAAATTGAATACCAAAGAAATGCAACTAACAGTCATTTCACCACCAAAACATTCAGCAGCAATCTGTGATGGATCGAAAGGTTTCACTTCTGCGTCATTAAATAAGAACCACCGATCGTGCATTTGAGTATTATCGTTTCGTTCCTTTATAAAACTATAATAGTGGCCACCATCAGCGGTTCCAGTATGTACTGTTACTCCTACTAGTTCGTATCTGAAATTCAGTCATAAACATAATTTTGCAGCTTTGTGATTTGAATAGCACAGTTTGATTTTGCTTTCTAATCGTTTGAAACAGATCTTTAAGGGCATAAGAAATAAAATAAAACAAACAAAAAATGTGAAGCCATCCTACCTACGTCGTGCTTCATAAATAACAAAATATAGTTCTACCCCGCTCAACTTACTCATTGATTTCCTCATCTTCATCAAGAGTTATAGGCGATAGCTTAATGCTACAGTCATCTTGTTTCTGTTCACCAGGGTCCGAGCTCTTTTTCGATGCTTTATTCTTTCTGTCCTCTGTAATGGAAAGCGAAATGGATTATTCATATTTATATACATAGCCTAGAGCCTCACCTAAATACTGATGTGGCATTAAGGTTTTTTCCACATAATTAGACATGTCCAATCGCATTGGAAATGAAAAGTGCGTGTTCACCTTTTCCTTTAGCATAGTGACCATGTTAAACGTGTACCGCATTGTATTGAAGCACAAAATTTGAGGAAGCTTCTTGAAACAAGCACGCTTCTCAGCACGAACCTTTTTGCCACATTGTGAGCATGTGTACATGTTGTCCCCCTCCAACGTGTCTTTAACTGTCACCTCGTCCAGCGACTCTCCCAAATTTCTCATATCAGCCACCTGGCATCTCACTGTGTAAAACTCTTCGGCCGTCCGACTAACATGACCACAGTCTAACGAAACAACATTATTGCTCAGTGTTCCACAGAATAACCTCTTAACAAGATCTTTTAGTTCGGGCGTCATTTCTTCAAGCTTCGATACAAGATCAATGAAGAACTCAGCCATGTCCTTCTGCTCGCCAGTATTCAATGGCTGATGATCCATCTGATAAACCCGGCAAAACGAACGTGGGTTATATGATTTTCTCTCTGACTCCAGTAGATATGCGAACATTCGTTGTAATTCGTGCAGTGTTGGGCCGTGTTTCTGTGCAGCTTGTGGTGGCACACTAAGAACTGCTTCTCGTGCCTGTGGCATCATGTACAAGTGTTGAATGCATGATGCCATGTAACAGGTGGCGCCCAAATTTGTCAGACCCACGTAGCCGCATTCAGAGCGTCCGTCGTCTCGCGGCCAGTAATCCCATGGATACGGTGGATGGGGCCCTGGTGTGTGTTGTTCCAGTAGTTTTCCGTGAAGAAGTGAGTAATTATTTGAGCAGTTCTTGCTCAATTCGACGAGCAAATCGTATGCGGCGGCGCGTGATGTTGGCGACTTGCACTTGGGCTTTTGACGATTAGTTGGCGATGGCATGTCAAATAGAAACTCGAATATCTTCTCAATGAATCCCAAAGCATCCGCGCTAAACTTGAATGGAGGGTCATACTTGACGAGGTTCGTCATGAGATTTATAAGCCCAACGAGCCCATCATCCTGGTAGCCGTGTCTGGTCTCGTAGAGATCTCTGCTCAGAATGCTTTTCGAAACTGTGTGGCATAGGCCTTCAATGTCGATGGCACTTATGACGGGTTCGTCGAGTGATGCCTTTGCCATGTCTGGCGTCAAAGTATCAACCAGCCGTGCTAGCAGCCAAAAATAGTCACGACATGCTGGTCCGTATGGTTCTTTTCCCTCGTCCGAAACAAAGTGTGAATGCGACTGCTGAAAGCATGTCATCTTTTCAGCAACAGGGAGAAATGATATTAGCTTTTGCAGTAATGGGGCTAGCAGTTCTTGATAGCTTTGAGAATTACCCAAGCATATCCGATACAGGCCAGCACATATTTCTCTTCGGACCGATGGCTCAGGGTCTTCTAGAATGAATTTCCGCACCCAGCCACAGTACTCTGGAGCGTTCCACAGCGCCAATCGTGCATTCTCCGATGAATGCACGAAGCTCACCATGATATTCATTGTGTATTGCACAACCTGGGCTCGACCCCAAAAACCAGTGCGAATGTGCAATTGGTTGGTGAAGTGCGTGTGAGCTTCATCGTTCAAAATTGAAGCCAATCGCTTGAGGCAGGAGTCAACCTCCATCATTTCCAACATGAATGCGTGTGGCTTGGATATCGCAACAGGGATGTCTTCCGATCGGTGCTCCTCAAAGCCCAACAGCCACAGTATTCTCAACAAACTGGCGAGGCAATCATGACGCCATTCGTTGAAGTTATCAGTGGAGTGGTGCCCATTCTGAAGCATTCCGCTGATAAAAATGTCATACAAATGCTGAAGTCCGCCACACTTGATGAATACCTCGTTCCATTTCAAGTCGTAAGCGGCTGGAGACGGTGGATTCGGAGTTGTTGGATAGTCCTCATCATCATCTCGCTGAAAATCGGTTTCATCGGTTTCCTCTTTCTTTTTTGAAGAAGTTTCTGCTGCTACGGTTGCTTCAACCTTCGGCTGTTCTGTAGTCTTAATCGCATTATCGCTTACTGACGACTTTTCATCACTTACTGTTGCATCTGCTCCTCCACCGCTTTCAGAACTCTCACCCGGACTGACCTTTCGCCTGCGGCTGCTCTTTCGAGGAGATTGGCTTGAATTGCTTTTAGAAGAAGACGATGATGACGTGCTAAACAATCGGTTTATACTTTTTGTCTTTACGCTGTGATATTCTCCATTACAACAGGCACCTGAAGACGACAAATTACTTACGGCTAGGCTTTCAACTATGTGCAACGAGTACATGAACTTTTGAAGATTTCCAGGGTGCAACAATTCTGAAAGTTTTCTCTTTATGTCGTCTTTCCTGAACCTGCGTTCCTCCAAATTGTCGGCTGTTTCACACTCAAAGAGGTCTACTGTTAGACTTTGAAAAGATTCTAAAATGTTGGGGTTTGTTGGCAATATTGCCAGGATATCCCACACACGGCGTGATAGTAGCTGCGCCTTTGTGTGAGTCTGGATGTTGTTATTACCCCGAACTTCCATATCGCCGAGCGTTTGCATTAAACGGAAGAGCTTTTCAAAGTATTTTGGCTGAAGTAAAAGTACGGTGGGCAGGCATTCCTTAGGTGGGGGTGGTTGCAATGTTGGGTGATCCAATGGCTCCTTGCGACGGGCACCTCTGCCACCCAGTGAAACGTATACAATCTGAAATTTGAGTGGAAATCTATTATGTCCTAAACCTTAGGTCTAAAAACAAAAATAATAAAATAATGCCACAGAAGAGAAAAGTAGATGGCGTTTGGAAAACCCTTACCTGATTATCTTTAAAGCCCACGTCGCCTAAGCTCCTCTCATCATACTCGGAAGTTAGCTCTTGTCCTTGGGTTATGATTCGCAACGGTCCCTCGCTCAAAAGCAGACCTAAAACAGGTGCAGTTACACCAGATGCGCGTGCACCACCTTGCAGATTTTCCCACCTAAACAAAATAAAAAAACAACGTTTTCTTACAATATTTTGCGTAAAATTATTTTCCATCTCACCATTTAGAGATCTCCGCCTTTAACTCTGCAATCAAGTCACAGGAATGCATATGCAACAGTGACTTTTCCGACAGCCCTGCTGGTTGCAAAACTATTCTAATTGATGGACCTGCTCCCTCATTCTTGAGATTGCTATGGGATCCGATGCCTTTACCTTCAATAGCCCAACGCCGCAAATGGAAAGCGTATCTGCGTCTAAATGTCTCCAAATGCGTATTCAGCAGCATTAGACCCCGTTGTACACACATTAAGGCGTACTCTTCTTCACAACTAAACGAAATGCAAGTTACAGTCAAATGAAAGTAGAAATCAAATCAATTTACCCTTGTAGACCATTTGAGGCTTGAACTAGATGATCCATGCATTGGGACACGAACTCCTTCTCCAGCCGCAGCTGCTGGCCCATGTAGTACATGTTTATATATTGAATGGCAGCCAGTGACACCTCTGTGTTATGTGCTCTTAACGCAATCTTCCACAGGTGAAACATTCCAACGATATTCGACGATGTTGTGGACACAGAGTCCATTTGCTTCTCATAGTGAGCGATGGCAAGTCTTGCTAAACTGCACAGCTGTTGAAACAGCCCCAATGCAACCATTGAAAACTCTTCGGGCCGGAGCTCGGGCAGTTTCTTCAAGTACAAGTGCTGCAATGCTTCAATTCCGAGGGCATGCTGATCGCCACCCTTTGCTTGGCTCTGTAGCCAAGAAAAGTAGCAATCACAGCATTCAGGATCATGTGCCAGCCACTCCCACAGGGCGTCCACTTGCTCAAGACTTAATCTAAAAAAAGGTAATCCATAGACTAGGGTGTGAAAAATCAGCTGTGATGAATATGCTTACCGAAAGTTCTTCGGCGACCCCAACGAACTGAACACCGATGAAAGAAAATGCAATCTTACGGACACTTGGGTTTTGTGTGAGTACATTGGAGATCCATTCGAGTTGAGAACAAGTGTTTCACTTCGATTTACTATTGCCCTCGCATAGGCTTTAATGTTATTGAAGAAGTGATACATCATTTTATGCTGTCGCTCGGCCCACATCGTGACTTGATGCGTATCAGCAGCCCGGAATTGTTGAAAGGAAGCAAACAGCTTCGGCAGTAGTTTCAAACTCACAATTACACTTTTATTGTTTGACAAGTTGTTTAGGCAGCCCTCAATGAATTTCGTACGTAACAACCGATCAGTGCTGAAGCACAGTAATGTAGCGAGAGCTTTTTCAGCCTCCAAAGCTAGAGATTCACCCAATTGACCCTGCAAATGATTCTAAGTTTAGTACAAATCCTACAATAACCCGATTGCATTTACAATTTTATCGTCCTGCAAGAGATCCCACAGCAGAGTGTTGCCTGGCAAGCAAACATCGTTAATTTTGAAAGTCGGTTGCACCTCCTTTGTCTCCACTGTAGTTCCAGCCTCTTCTAGCTTGCATCGCAGTCCCTTAGTACCCGAACCGGATTGAATGACTTTTATCGAGTCGCCAGATACCGATGACTCACGCATCGCTATTGATGGCAACGCGAAGCCAGGAATACAACTATGTGTACGACTCACCAACTGGGCTAGTTCCTCCTCACATGGTGACTCATCGTCATCAAAGTCTGCAAGATTCTTTTCCGATTTGTTACTCATTGGCGACGAATAGCTTCCATCGTTTTCCACGCCACTCAGCAGCTCACTGATGTGTGCCTCACCAATTGCTCTGATATAGGGACCCTCGCCTTGTAGATGCTTAAGAACCGCTGCTGGAACGGGATTATCACTGCAATCACTGTCATTTAGTACTTCACCTTCGCTGTGCGATTCTCCCTCCCAAATGGTTTCCACGAGTTCATGAGCCAAACGCGTTAGCGGAAGGTTATTGTTTTTCCTTCGTTTCCGTGTTTTTTTACGAATTGGAATAACCGATGTCTGATGGAGTTCTTCTTCGCTACTCGAATTGTCGACAATATTAACCATACGATGATTTTGCAATCTAAATATGGTTGAAGAAAAAAACGATTGGAAAGTGTTTTGAGGAGAAAAGCACGACTAAGCACTTACGTGAGATCTGATTTTGCTTTTAGTGAAGCTAGCTCGGAGATGGCTTCGCCCTTAGTTTTGGCAGTTTCTAAGAGAGAATAGAAATAGGTAAAAACTGGTGAAAGTAAATTGAAATAAACATTAGGTTTATTCTGCTATTGGTAGCTTTTTTTCCAAGGTTTTATAATGTATTAAGCAGCCACAAGCGTAGAGCTAACACAAAATTTGATGTGATCATCAAAGGAAAACACGGCACATCAAAGATGAATCACGGAAAGGTTGAAGCGGATTATAAATTAGATTACAAACCCTGCTTTAAGTAAATACCTTTTCACACTTTTCTGCACAAAATTACCTTCTGTTGGGTCACAAACATGTCGCTTGCGTCTGGCCTGTTTACATGGCGGTGGTGCACCAGAGTCTGAACCACCATTCTCAATGTCTATGGGGCTCTTGCGGCTCGTTGAACTGCTGTCGTCTTGTTGCTCTTCATCTGTGTTGCTTCCATCCATGCTGCCACTATCGGAACTCGATGCAGTGACATTCGCAGCGAGAATATTCTCTTGCACAAGTTCCATTTGTGATCTGCCACCATCCCGAGACCAAATCAACTTGGTCAGCGCAGAAGCAATGTAAATACTTTGCTCAGTATGCTCTTTTGGATCCAATCGGCAGAGCAAAGAATACAAATGCAATGCAGGCCGAGGGGAGAGATTTTTCACCAAAGACGGAAGAATATCATAAATCGGTTTTGAGCAGTGTTTTAACTGAGCAGCCTGCCAAATCAGATTTATGTGCTCTTCCGTGATTTGGTTTTCAACGGCAAGAAAATTTAACACCACATGCGACTGCTTGATCACTTCAACGTGCAAGTTTGGACCAAACAAGTGTTCGATGATTTGATTTTCAGTAAGCCAATCGCCGAGTTTCTGACCAACTAGCTCCACTTCCCCGACGGTTTCCGTTGTGCAGATTTCATTGAAAAGATTGATGTGCGCATTTATTTGTGCCATTCCTGTAAAGAAAACAACAAACACACTTAGTTTAAATGATTTAAAGATTGAAAAACGTATCTTCCTCACCAGCAAGTCGCATTGTCAAAGTTGTTGAATTGAAATACTTAAATGCCAAAGCAAGTCCTTCAATGTCAAAATTGACAGACGAGTCGAGAGGATCTCTCACTGCGGACCACACAAAATCAGCCATTGAACGAGTCGCCGCCGATCGAAGATTCTGATCAGAAAGCTGACACATAAATTGGAGCACTTTGCTTCGCAACGGAACAAACAATTGAATGATGCATCTGTAGTTGAGCCATAATTTAATATTCGAAACTGTTGCTGTTATCGCATGAGCTGTGGTGACAGGCAAGTCCGGATGATCAAAACAGGCCATCATTGCCGAGAAACCACCCGAATTGCAGAATAAACTAATGTTTCGCAATAAATACACTGGGATTTCGTTGTCATGCAAATCGCAAACAATACTTAAATGCGAAGCTTCCTCTGAAGAGATTTCATCGAGGCGTGAGTGAGTGCCATGCTTGTAGGCAATATAGAGGGGGAAATTTAACAAAAACGCCTTTGAAACTAGAATCAAAAGCTTTTCCACCTCTGGTAGAATCCATTTCTCTTCACTCTGAACAATCCGCTGGAGCTCCTCATCTCCCGATGTACCTGCCTGTCGCTTATCAGATTCAGCCTTGCTATCATCTGGGGCGGTTTGATGTTGCTTCTGATCGTCTTCCGCCGAAGTTTGGGGCTTATTTAAAGGGCTGTTTATATTGCCCGCCGCTATGGACTTGAATTCTTCAATAAGTTTGTGTATTGTTTTCAAATAATGAAGCGCAAGACATATCATGGACTGGACAATGAGATTAAATCGCTCAAAGTTTTTGATGTCTCTGTACAGACACATGCATTGCCTGAAATGAAGATTTTTTAATCAACAACGATTGCAACAATGTGAAATAAACACACATACCTTTGGGGCCATGACTGGATATAGCCAAAAGCGATTTCAATTTCGTTTTTAAGTAGCGCCGTATGTTTGGCTTCATTGCTGGTAATCCTTGCTTCATCTGCAAAAAAAAATGTAAAATATCATAGTGATCCACACGAAATTATGATTTCATGCCTGGAAGGATCAGAAACTGTTCAAAGATAAGGTATTTTTGCCTTACCCGATACTGTCTGATTTCACTACTGATTAGAAAGAGTCACCAGGCATTTGTAAAACACCTCAAAATGGCGCACACTATCGTCAGAAACCTATCGTGGAAAATACGATGATTTGCAGATCTTTTTTCTGCCAAAATATTCAAGTCATCTAACTAAAGGTCCGTTCGCGTACTAATAAGTTAACGTAAATTTATATAAACTTTAGTACAAAACTACACAAACGGGATCAAATTTGAAAAGCTTTTTATGACTATTGATACTCTTGTATCAGACGTTCGCAACAGGTGGGGCCGTTGAAAAAACGTTTAGATGTAACTTAGCCCCGGCGGGATTTGAACCTGAGACCCTTCGACCAGTAGTCCAACACACTAACCTCTGCGCCACCGCGCACAAGATGAACCAAAGAAATGTACTTTTGTTAATTTTTCTTTCACACAGAATGTCAGCTGGCAAGGAAATCAAAACTATCAAATGATGAAATCCGATTTTGGAGATTTGACAGTTTTCATTTTTCTACACATAAAAGTACGCGAAGTGTTTGTGTGATCACCATCGATACGACGCATGTAGTAAGATATACCTTTTTCTTAGTGGATAGTTTTTAATCAAACATTTTGAGCTCTTGTACTTTGCCTGTCTAGACTGCATAAAATGTTCAAAGCATCTAACTAAGAAGATGTGTCTTTACAAAGGAAAGAAACAATGGGGCCGCGATCCCACTCTATTCTTCTGTAGACTTAGATCATTTGTTTGTGCTAGTTGTTACTGCACATTTGAAACGGTGATGATGACGATTTATATTGCAGGATTTGCTGTGAACAATTCGTGCACCGTAACGGGATTATTTTAAAAAATGATCTTGAAATTGCAAATGGTATACACTCCTTTATTGAAAGTGTACTGGACATAAACAATAATATTCAACATGTTCCGTATGCTGGCAATTTACCATTGTCTGACGATGTATTTCGATTTTAGCAAATTAATACATGCAAACATACAAACGACAGTGAAATTAATGAACGCAAAATATTGCAGCTATGGCTTAAATTTCAATATAAGACTTGATAGTAAAGATGACATTTTTACTTTGCACATAAAAATAATTAACAAATAGCTACTCGAGGGATTGTTTCCAGAGAGTTGGAAAGATGCAAATGTTGTACCTGTAGAAAAAGTTAAAAACACTAAAAGTCCTGAAAATTGGAGACCAATAAATATGTTATATGAAAAAATACTGGAAGTCAAAATGCACAACTAAAGCAAACTTAAACCTCTATTAGTTTCGTTAAAAAAGAATGGGAAAAGAAAGAAGAAAAGGAAAATGTTATCCTGTCAGTCTCTTAAATCTGAAAAGAGCGTTTGAAACCATAGACAGAAAATGTAAAAAATCTTTGTAAGTATGGAGTTCGCTAAAAAGAGTTTTGTTGGTTCAGTTAACAAACAGGATGCAAACAGTGAGGGTAAAGGTTATTTTTTTCAGCATAAAATGATTCCTAATAGAGTTGCACAAGGATCAGTACTAAGTGTTTTGCCATTTTTGTTATATGTATACTATTCACAATATTGGATATTCGTTAACAAGTTCTAAAACATGCTTATTTGCAGACTTTACATTCGTACATGTAAGAATATTTTGCAGAAAGATCTTGATACAATGTATAACTGCCTGTTTATGAATAAACTTATGATCAACATTCGAAAGACTGAGCGTCTGTCTCACAATGTAAAAATAAAGTTCTGAGTAGTTACCCAACACTTAAATTAATTTAATTTAATTTGATTTAATTTAGAGCCTTATTGCGAAGATCAATCGACAGTTGATAATTGACTATTTTCAATGTGTACTATTGTGAACGAACGATTCTAAAGGATTTTGGCAATCGCAGTCAATTAAAAAAATCCGATTGACAAAAATACCAAATGAATCGTTCGTTCACAATAGCACACATTGAAAATAGTCAATTATCAATTGTCGATTGATCTTCGCAATAAGGCTGTTAATTTAATTTCAATTTCAATTTATTTAATTACTCTCCAGTTATATCCATGTATTAGCCAATAGTGCGTTTCGCATTCATCCTTCTCATAAATTAATGTCTTAGATAACTTTTCATCAGTTATTCTGGTTTTCAGTTGTAAAGATTTTAGTGAATGGAAATTAAAAAAAAACTTTACCTCTTTCTAATTTGGATCGAACCGTTGAATATTCCGGTTTTGTTAAAAATGTTTAAAGACTTTTTTAGAAGAGCTTTTAATTAACAGTGACACAGAAAAGAGAGAAAAGTGCGAATTTTTCTAGACCGATATCTTATAAGAAGATCTAAATATGTGCCCTAACACAGGTGTGATGCTCAGAAGAGTTGTGCAAAAATTGAGTTATTCTTAAAAAAAAAACAATTAATGCCACTTTTGAGAGAATTGAAACTCGAATCTAGGCATATACAGTAGACATTCGATATAGTGAACTAATAAAAACCAGGCATCTTCACTATAACGATAACGACGTTGCTCACTGTTTCGAGCGGGAAGTCAAAAAGTCATTCCAAAGTTTAATTTGATATAATTTCTTATTTAAATTTGTTAAATAGTTTTAAAACAATTTTACGAAAAAAATAAATATGAGCCTTATTGCGAAGATCGATCGACAGTTGATAATTGACTATTTTCAATGTGTGCTATTGTGAACGAACGATTCTAAAGGATTTTGTCAATCGCAGTCAATTAAAAAAATTCGATTGACAAAAATACCAAATGAATCGTTCGTTCACAGTAGCACACATTGAAAATAGTCAATTATCAATTGTCGATTGATCTTCGCAATAAGGCTGTATAGGTAGACAGCTCCAGATTGAGGTACTAATTTTTTCAAGCAATGTTAAATGATTGTGAGACATTTTACACTTGAAATCAAAAAAACAAATAAGCATATGGCAACCTATATTATCCATAGCTATCTTATGATGCAGATATTTAAATATGTAAATGTCGTAAAAGCCAGTGAACATGCCGTAGACGTATTCCAGCTTAGATATTCTTAATAAATCTATCGAGATTTTTATTGTTCACTATTGAGAGTAGTCTGCATAATTTTTGTTGTTGTTTACTATACTCGATAGTTCACTCCATTGCAGTTCACTATATCGTTCTGAATATATCATTGCTGTAGGCCATCCCGTTTGAGAGAGGACGTAGAATATGTGTATTTTGTTGCTAAACCTATTAGTCCGTCCCTGCCAAACGGTTGAACCTACGGCGACGATATATATGCCTAGATTCTAATTTACTAAAAAGTGCAATTGCTATTTGTTTTAGGAAGAAATACACATGTGAATTTTGGCCAAGCCGTTCGGCAGTGCCCGACAAATATGTTTAGCAAAAAAAAGTTGATAAGTGCACATGTTCTACGTTTTCTGCCAAACGGGTTAGCCTACAGCGATGATATAATATATGTATAAATATCTTTTTCCAAATAAACAATAAAGAAATTGAGTTGTATTCTTTCGATGTGATCGAAGTGAGTATCAAACGCGGGATTCCAAATGACATCGGCATACTCAAGAAGCGATCTTACCAAGGAGAAATATAGAGATAAAAGGGCATATGGATATTTGAAATCTTTACAGTTCCTGTTAATAAAACCGATGGCGAAATTCGCTTTTAGAACAATATATTCAATATGACTTTTGAAACGAATGGAATCGTGCATCTAAAAACCAATTTACAAGGTGTTTACATAAAAAAACAACAAATTCTGCAACAAAATGTTGGCGGACGATTTCGGAAAAAAACTTGTGTGTCAAAATGTCAAAAACAGGAAAAAATACACTTCATCGTACTACATCGTACGCATACCGCCAGTGTGCGTTAGATTTCGGCGGAAATTTTTTCGGATCCGTCGGAACGGAATTAACTTTTAGCAAAATATTCTCCGATTCGGACGATTTCGGATAATTTTCCGTTCCGACGGTTACCTCGCTAGGGCCCAATATGACTTTTGAAACGATTGGAATCGAGAACAACGCCTAAATCTTTGATTTTATCAACCCTACAAAGTAGATAAGAGTCAATAAGGTAATCAATCAACTTGCGAAATCGAACTCAATTTGGAGACGGTTATCACATTACACTTCTTTATGTGAAGTTTTAAATCATTGGAGTTACACCATTCTGAAATAGAATTTAGATCTAGCTGAACTAGGCGGCAGTCCTCTATGCTTTTAATTTTTAGATATAGTTTCAGATCATCGGCGTATAATAGACAATGGCAGTGCTTAATAGCCAAAGTAATCTCATTGATAAAAATTGTGAAAAGCAATGGACCTAAATGGCTGTCTTGGGGAACCCCAGAAGTGAATTTAATCGATCTGGAGCAGACATTGCCTATGCGTACTTTTTGAGTTCTGCCAACAAGATAAGACGATAACCAAGATAAAATCTTCGAATGAAAACCAAAATGTTCGAGCTTTTTCAATAATGTTGTATGATTTACTGAGTCAAAGTCAGTATAAATCGTATCGACTTAATATTTGTTTTCAATAGCGTTGATAACATACGATGAGAAAAGTGCCAAGTTAGTGGTAGTAGACCTACCAGAAACGAAACCGTTTTGAGCAACAGATAAGAACTCTTTGGTGAGGAACTCAAGTTTGTTTATGATAATACTTTAGAAGACCTTGGGAATTGCAGATAATTAGTTTTCGACATTATTTTTAGGTCCAGACTTATGGATAGGAACGAGGAATGAAGTCTTCCGTTCTTGAAGGAAGATACCGTCAAAAAGTGAATGATTAAAGATATTAAGCAAAGGGAAGCAGAGAGAGTAACTAAGTAACTAAGAATGATAGTTGGGATGCTATCAGCCCCAGCAATAGGATTGCGTTTAAGCAACTTAAGCGCCAGAAGGACTTCACCAGTGCATAAGGAATAAGGAACCAAATAAATCCTGCATCTCTCTCTATCAATGTGAATGGATTGTCGAATAGGCAGGCTGGAGCTATTGCGATAAATTGCGTGAATGATGAAGCGTGTGCAAAATTACAAAAGGTTTTTAATGAGAGAGAAATGAGTGAGAGGTATGATATTCAAATACAGAAAATGAAGAATCCAAGAGTGCTTGTATATGGTGTGAGAGAAAAATTGAACAGTGTTGATGTGGAAAATGCTATTAAAGCTCAGAATGGCATGATCCAATTCAAATTTCTAAAATGTGTACATGTGTTTGAATCACCTAAGAATAAAGGAGTGTTTAATGCTGTTCTTGAGGTAGATGGTGCATCATTTGAAACAATGTTGAGTATGAGAAAGCTTAATATTGGATGGGATAAATGTGTTGTGTATGAAGAGCTGAATGTGAAGAGGTGTTTTAATTGTTGGGGGTTTAACCACTCGGCGAAAGTTTGTAAGAATAGAATGGCATGTTCTAAATGTGGTGGCCAACATAAACGTAGTGAGTGTGTAAGTGATTCCGTGAAATGTGTGAGCTGTATGAGGAGTAAAGAGTATCTGCATCTTCAAGGTATAGATGTGGATCATGATACAAGAAGTGAGAAATGCCCAGTACTAGAAAGGAAGTTGCGATTTGAGAAACAAAAAATATTATACTAGCAACTAGCAATATGTAAGTGCTTATACTTAAATATAGAAGAACTAATTAACAATTTCAACGAAATTGAAAATGTATTAGCGGTAAAAAAGTATGAAGTTGTGTGTCTAACAGAAACTCATTTAACATCGATGGTTGATGATGATGAAATCTTGATTGAGGGTTACAAAACAGTAAGATGCGACTCAATCTCCACACACACGGGTGGTGTTGTTTTTTATGTACGTGAATACTGGCAAATTATAACGTTAGAGAATATTCCACTAGGCATGGAAAGTTGGTGGTTAGCTATCAAATTGGTGTTTATGGAACATAATATATTAGTAGCTGGCATATACAGATCACCAAGTTCGTCAGAAGCTAGGTTTTGTGAAATCTTTAGAGACAATTTGGATAAGTTGCCAACAAGTGTGAATAAAATCATAGTAATGGGAGATGTGAATATCGACTGGTTGAAATGTGATAGGTATGCATTAAGGATTAAGCAGTTATTAAGTGATAACGCATTAAAACAAATAGTGAATGAGCCAACAAGAATTACCCCTACCTCGCGAACTATTATAGATTACGTAATAACAAATAATGAAAACGTGAGTGCCAAGGTTGTGGATAGTCTGAAAATAAGTGATCATGAAAGTATCGAAATCAGCGTTGAAATGAGCATTGTCGTAAAAAGGGGAAAAAGCCTAAAAGAAGTACTAAAATACGATAAACGAAAATTTTGCGATCGTGTTCAGCGCAATATAGAATCGGTTGAAGATGATGAAAGTGACGTGAGCTGTTCAGCGAGAAATGTAACAGTGTTTAAAGAAGGCTGTTGACTCTCTTAAATGCAAAAGAAAAGTTAAAAGTTCTGGTGCAAATCAGTGGTTTAATAACATGCTTAGGTCAATGAAAAGGGACAAACTACATAAATATAGAATGGCGGTATGGTCAAATTCCCAAAATGACTGGCAAAACTACAGGTTAGCTAGGAACAATTTTAAATCAGCACTTGATAGGGCAAAAAGTGAATGTGTTTCACAAAAAATTCAATCAGCTAGAGATCAAAAATCGATGTGGAGAGCTATAAAAACACTTGTGTTGCATAAACAAAAAAGTACAATAACAGGCGTTTTTTTTGAAAATTTCTTGGTGAACGATTGTAAAACGTTGTCTAGCAAATTTAATGTTTTCTTTGTTAACAGTGTGTGTGAATTAAATAATGCTATTCCCAGTATTCAATATGTGAACGTAATTCAGCCAGTGAACAAAACTTATAAATTTAAAGAAATAACACTAAATGAGCTTAGGGTCATTTTAAAAAATATGAAAAATAAAAAAGACCCTAATATGTTAAGTGTGAAAATGCTTAGTGATGTTATAGTCAGTATTGGTCCGAAATTGTGCGGAATTATAAATAAGTCAATGGCAGGTGGAATTTTCGAAGAAACATGGAGAGAGTCTATAGTTGTTCCAATAGAAAAATTAAAGAATCCTAAGAAACCTGCAGACTTTCGCCCAATCAATATGCTGCTCAACGAAGCGAAAATCTTGGAGAAAATTGTGCAGCAGCAGCTTCAGAAATATATGGAGGAAAATCATCTATTCGCGGAGTGCCAATCGGGGTTTAGAGGTAGACATAGCTGTGAGACGCTAATAAATCTCATCTTGGCTGAGTGGAAAAATGAAGTTCACTCAAAAAATAAAATTGCGGCAGTCTTTATCGACCTGAGACGAGCATTTGAGACAATTGACAGGGACATCCTAATTGATAAGCTTCGAGTTATATTTGCAAGGACGCACACAGAGGACAAGGGTAGATGATGCAGTCTCGGAGGCAATAAATGTAGTCTTGGGTGTGCCACAGGGATCGGTTCTGGGGGCGTTGCTTTTTATAATATATATTAATGAAATGCCAAAAGTTGTCAAGTGCTCACGATTACAACTTTTCGCTGACGATGGTCTCTTATATGTTTCGTGTAATAATTTAGAAGAATGTATCGAACAGATAAACAGTGATTTAAAAGAACTGCATAAATGGTTTCAGATGAACAAATTAAGCTTAAATATAAGCAAGACGAAGTGCATGTTTATCAATGGGTTGTCCAATAGTAGAATAGTGATCAATGACGATTCAGTTGAAATTGTTAGTGAAATAAAATATCTGGGTATTATGATTGATGAGAATTTAAATTTTAATGGTCATATTGCATACATAGCAAAGAAAATTGGTAAAAAAAAATTGTTTTTTTGGCAGAATACGAAAAAGAATGTCAATTATATGTGCAATAAATGTGTATAATACAATAATCAAGCCACATTTTGAATACTGTTCTACAATTATATATTTAGCGAACAATACTAGATAGATAGATAGATAGATAGATTCTTTATTTTTTCATCATAAAGTTTACAAATTGGTATACTTAAGAATAAGGACAACAATACTATGTTGGATAGACTGCAAAGGTTGCAAAATAGAGCGATGCGCATAATTTTAAAATGCCACTGGCTGACTCCAATTGTGAACATGTTGAATGTGCTGAAATGGTTGTGTGCGACAAAGGACGATTATGAATGTGTTGTTGTTTGTGTTTAAAATGAAAAATGATTTGTTACCCAGATACCTCTGTGATAAAATAATATATGTCGGTAGTGTACATAACTATAATGTCCGTAACAGAAATCGTCTTCCATACTTTACAACAGTAAAAGCACAGAATACAGTTTTTTATAACGGCTTTAAAATGTTCAACGAGCTACCTAATGAATTGAAGTTAGAGAATCGACTTTTAAGTTTCAAGCGAAATGTTGTAAATTATGTTAAGACCAACTATGATTAGATTCCCTTAGTGTTTTATACTACTTGATTAAACTTTCTTTGTATTACAATAGCTAAATATTGCTAGATAAACTAAAACTACTACTAACCACTACAAATTAAACACCAGAGCCTACTCCCTTCTAGGGCAGGTGAAATTATCCTACTTATGTAGAGATAGTGCGTAGTAAATCTATCAAAAAAAAAAAAAATACTACCCGGATTAAAAATTCAACATACCAACGTGTAGGGCAAGAAAATTGTCACCAAAAAATAGAAAGTTAACCTCGATATGACAAGTGGTTCGGGAACGTCACGGGCTTCAATATACGATTTTTTGTATTTTCAGTCAAACAAGTTTACACTGAACTTGAAAAAAACACACCTCATATATCACTTATGTCAGGTATGCCCTTCGAAATACTGGCGATTTCGACTACCACTTCATTTTAAAGATGAACTTACACACAAAACAATATGTTCTACAAATGTCTTCTTCCTAAAATAAATAAAAATAAATATTAGGCTTTAACGGCCCATAGAGGGCCTAAAACCTAGCTTCTCCAACCACTTTCTTTGCGAAGTGGAAGGGACCTACAATTTTAAGCCGAATCCGAACGGTAAATTTGAGAAGCTTCTCATGACAATTGATACTCTTGGATGTTTGTCAGACGTTCGCAAGAGGTGGGGCAGTGGAAAAAAACTCAATATTTGTCCCCGGTGTAACGTCGCCTGGTCCTGGCGGAAACGTACGGTAAGAACCCCTAATTTCTTTGTTAGGTCGATTACCCTCGCTTCGGCTAAAAAGCCAGTCAGCTCAAACCTCTGATGCACGTATGCTTCCTTGAGGTGGATAATCGACAAGGGGGTTCTTCAGCTGAAAAGCTAGTCAGAACAATATTGAGGTACGTAGGGCTCAGTCTCTCGTCCGGAGAATGAGTGAACTTTATTTTCAAATTATGCTACTTTTATACCCTAACTTAATTGATTTGATTTGATTTGATTTCTTTTATTTGGCACATGTGGCCATTAAAAAATATTGTACAAAAGATTTATAATACATTTTTTTTTTTTTTTTTTTTTTTTTTACAAAGAAAGATTTAAAAACTTTAAAAATGTTGCTTTACATATATTAATAATAGGTTTTTGTACGTAAACACATTATCACAATTTTTTATGTTAGCCGGCAGCATGTTGTACATAGATAAACCCTTATACATTGTTCTGTTTTGTCCGCTAACAGTACGATGGCGATCCAATCTGAAGTCCTGGTTATTTCTCAGGCTATAAGGTTGTAGTTCCCCAACAAACTGCATGTTCTCCGTTATATAGGATGGCAAACTACCTGTTTTACACCTGAATACAAAAATTAAGACATTAAATATGACTCTTTGTCTGATGCTTAACCACTTTAGCGTGTCCAACATATGTAAAGTTGACGTTAAACGTGACATTTTTAAAATACAACGCATCGCTTTGTTTTGCAGTTTTTGTAATCTGTACATACTTTCCGTCGAACATTGTAAAAGAACCGTTGAACAGTATTCAAAATGCGGTTTTATGATCGTGTTATACACTCTGATTGCGTTCATAAGTGTCATTTTATCCCGAACTCTACTAAAAAATCCGATTTTTTTTGACACCTTTTTACACAAATAGTCAATATGCTCCTTGAATTTAAGTTTATTGTCTATTATTATACCTAAGTATTTAATTTCATTAACGATCTCAATTTTTTCATTTTCAACAAATAAATCCTCATTTAGTGATCCTCCTAAGATCATACCTTTAGTCTTTTTAGCATTTAGTTTTAATTTGTTACTTTGCAGCCACTCATTTAACGATTTCAAGTCAATTTTAAGTTTATGCGCGCACGAATTAACATCAGCACCCGAAACATATAATAAAGCGTCATCGGCAAACAAACACAGCTTCGAGTACTCCACAACCTTATTCATATCATTTATATACAATATAAATAAAAGCGTTCCTAAAACAGAGCCTTGCGGTACTCCTATTTTCACTTCCATGACATCTGAATATGCATCATTATAAATTGTACATTGACATCTATCTCTTAAGTAAGAATTGAACCAGTTCCACTCAGTCCCTCGGATTCCATTTTGGTACAGTTTGTCCAACAAGATTTTTCTGTCAACTGTTTCAAAAGCTCGTTGCAGGTCAATGAACGTTGCTATAATTTTCTGTTTAGCGTCAGTCAAACATCTCCAGTCGTCCAGAACCAAATTTAGTGCAGTTTCACAGGAATGCTTTTCTCTAAATCCTGATTGATTTGAGATAATTATGTTATTGACCTCCACAAAATTTTGTAGTTGAGAATATACTATTTTCTCCAGCACCTTTTCCAACAATATGAGCATATTTACGGGACGAAATTCTTCCCCTTTCGTTGTTCCAGATACTTTCTGAATCGGCTTCACAAAAGATTGCTTCCAACTTTCGGGGAACACGCCGTTTTGCAGAGACAAATTAACTATCTTTACTATTACCGGTCCCAACACTTCGAATTGGTCAATAAGAATTCTCACTGATAATAAGAACGGATCCTTTTTATTGTTCATCGATTTTAATGCCATCTTCAATTGCTCGGTATCGATCAATTGCTAAATAAGCTTAAATATTAATGTCTTAATTGCTAAGTCGGCTTAATATATTGTTGACAAATATTGAATTGAAATATTTGTATTTATTTTATTTCGTATTTTTTTTTTTTCTTCTTCTTCTTATTGCCAGTCACAAATACCGAACCCATAATGAACAACATTATTTTATTTGCCCAATCGGTATATGTATATGGTATACGTAGTGTGCTAACCATGCAGTGGATATGAAACTGCAATATGAGCGCTATTTGCCAAGGCCACCCGTAGTGCCTCTTGGTGAACACATATTTAATATAATTGTTAAGGTGTTGTGTTACCTGATACACTACGGTGAGCTTAAAGGTAGTTGACACATGTCGTGTGTCGTCCGGGTTCCGTATTTATAACTGGATGAACTCAATGAAGTGGACGCTAGTGTGGTCCCTTCACACCGGAATTGAACCGGGGACCTTTCGATTAGTAGGCAGACACACTAACCATTGAGCCACTGCGCCCTAACTTCCTAGTTAAGTTAAAATATTGACAAGCTTAAGTATAGTCAAACAACGTCTAAAGTATCTATTACGTAACAGTTTATTGTATTTTTTTTTTAATAGTTTTAAAAGAGTTTCACTGAAAGTTGAATATTCAACTAAAAAAAAATAAATCCGTTTGCAGATTTTATGTTCTCAAAAGTAACCGAGGACACAAGCTAACAAGCGATTCTTGTAGCCGAATGCCTTTGCTCGTAAAATTTAGCTGTTACATAGTTATGTATTTAAATTTGTTACTGATATTTAAAAATAAATAAATGAATGGTTTTTCTTAGAGTCTAGAAGAGTTGTGGCTCAGGCTCTATCTAGTTAATGGGGAGTATTTGAGGTGGTAATTTCAGTTCGGTGTTGCATGCATGTATAAATGAACAAACCATGGTGATAATTTCTGTTAATAAAATGAGTATAAATGCACTAGTTGTCACTTGCTTTGGAGCGAAGGCAATGTCATTCCAAGATATGTAATGCAATAAAATCTTCACGCCCAGTCAGAAAAAAACATTTATCTGTAAGCACCTTGTTATATGTTCAACGATTTAGGAAAAACTTTTCAACATAAAATAAGACAATTGGACACCTGCGCAGCGTGTGAATCTCCGGAAACGACGTAGTAGATAGGAGTTCTTGGATAGCGAGAAGTTCAAGATGAGGCCATTGATTTCATTAGCTAAAAATACAAAGGTCCCTCAAATTCAGCGCTGCTACTTTTTGATTATGATTTTTAAGATAAAACAAATCCAAAGCTGAATTATCGGTTTAAAACAGCAGACCTGCGGGTTTCGGATATGAATACCCTCATTTGGCAACGAAACCAGGAACGTCAACGGACTACGATATGAGAGTGTATACACCCCAGGTGCTGTCCTCGAGCGGTACAAGGCAGCTGCCATAAAAGATTGTATCTATTAGGGTGCGGATTCGTCTTGAGAGATCATCTTAGGAAAAAAGTCATACAGTTGTAGCCGATAAGTGATTTCCCAGCTGCATCAAATCTACATTTCAAAAGGTAAGCCTATGTGCACACAGTTCTGCCGTTGATGCTGAAGATCCCATCAAGGAGTAGTGTAATTTCCAAAAGAAGAAATTCGACGTTGGACGCCTTAGCACACATGGCGTAGCCAGAGTCTACAGAGAGCGCACGAGCGAAAGGCTTTCCTCTGTGGACTCACCATCCAGAAGCGCCAACCATAAGTGTAACCGATATCGCGATATCATTAAAGAAGGTAGCCGAGACCACCGTAGTTACCAGCCACCACAGCCCGCGCAAAACAAGGGCAGCGAGGGAAAATCATCAAGCCAAGAGAAGGGAGGAGAAAAAGATCCTACGTAGAAAGAAAAGAGCGTCCGCAGTCTCCCAAGTCAAGGAAATCGAAGTCTCGCGATCGAAACAACATCCGGAGATTTAACAAGAAAGCGAAGCAATTGACTGCTGACTTTAAGACCGGAACGCAGGCTCTTCAATACAGCGACGGAAACCTAGCCACCACAGCGCAGGGAATAGTAGAAGCATTTCCAACAGCTGCTAAATGGGCATCATGTAGAGAGAGTGATAAGGTAAGAAGAGAACCCACGTCCTGTCCATGACGAACAGATCTCACCACCCAGTATAGAAGAAGTTGCCTTTGCTATAAGAAAGCTTAAGAGCAATAAGGCTGCTGGCTCTGATGGCTTACCAGCGGAGCTTTTCAAATACGGAGGTGTTGTTTTGATTGGGCGCATGCACCAAATTTGATAGCAACTCTTCCGAATTATGCCAAACTTGTATAGGATTTCGGCAAGGAGATGCGCTATCATGTGACTTCTTCAATCTTTTTCTGTAGAAAATAGTGCGAAGGGAAGGTGTCAAAACGGAAGGCCCTATTTTCAATAGATCCTACTACTACTGGGATATGCGAACGATATTGACATCATCGGCCGTTGCCAGCGTGCTGTGTTAGAGGCTTTCACGGCGATTGAAGAACAGGCGAAATTGGTTGGTCTTGAAGTAAAGTAAAAAAAATACATGCTATCAACGAACAAACAAACATCTGTCCACCGCCTAGGACAAATCACCACTGTTCATAGCAATAATTTTGACGTAGTTAAGGAGTTCTAAGTCCTGCTTTATGGTGCAGAGTGCTGGGCGATAATTAGGAAAGGGGAGCTAATATTGGGTTCTTTTGAAAGTCGAATGCAGGAGAAGATATAACCGCGAACTCTATGAGCTGTGCCAAGACGTGGATGTAATCCAAATAGCTAAATCACGTCGAATACATTGGTCCCAGGTTCGAGAACGCAATGAAGACCGAACCTCCGTTTTAAAGACCAAGCCGACATGGATGATCCGAGTAAGGATCGCCGGTTCGACTTCAGTAAACATCGGAAAGATTCCTGGTTTCGAATCACTTCATCACTGAGGCCAATCAAATGCTGGTGTTGTTACATTTGTGTGATCCAGGAATTTTTAGGCTTGCCTCTTTTTTATGTTTTCGACACGTGTATACTTTCTTAATTGATTATTATTTGATCGACTTTTTACAACACCGGTTATCTCCAGTTGTGTCATCCCATGGATTTGCATGCACACTTGTGCGACAGCTTTAGAATGTAAAATGTGTCGCTAGGCTTACTTGAGCGTCCTTTTAGTCGCCTTTTACAACAAGCGTTACCAACTAATTGCACTAACGTCCCTTTTTTCAAAGGTCATGAAAACGCTAATAAATCGTCAGCTCATGAAATATCTTGAATTCCGAAAACTTCCTAATGACCGGCAGTCCGTTTTTCAGCAGCAGATCCCTTGGCGATTTGATGACTTATCTAACAGTATAGTGGAACCAATCTCATCACCAAGGTGGCGAAATTAAGATCATTGCGTTTGATATTTTAAAGGCATATGACAGAGTTTGGTACCAAGCTCTCTTGTCGAAAATGCGTGCATTTTGAACCGATGATAATTTTCTTCAATGGACAAGAAATTACCTTTCGGACCGTTCAATTCAAATTGTTTTGGACGGTTTCAAGTCTACGGGCCCATTCATAAATGCAAGGTTTACAAAGCAATAGCAATGCAAAGCAGGAAGTACTGCGCAAATTGAAGTTCAGAGTTTCCTGCAAATCATGCGCTTACGAAGCACATATCAGATGTTTATGAACGAACAACTGCATAAAAATGGAATTTACGTCGATCGCTGTCATTTTAATAAGTAATATTAGAGATTGTTCTCAACCATTACTAAATATGAAAAATTGTTCTCAACCATTACTTATATGTAGTATTTTCACCCGTTTTTAACAAAAAGAAATTAAAAAGCAATACGATTCTGAAATCTGCACGATTGCGCAATAAATAAATTTCTACTACATTTATGAATTCTCTGCTTAGCAGTGATGAAAATTGATGCATTTGTGAACTCTCTGCTTAGCACATCTTGCGCAATATTGCATTGATGAATGGGCTCTGTAACTCACCAAATAAATGCTGGTGTTCCCCAAGGCTGTTTTGTCTCTGACTTTCTCTATCATTTTTATAAATGATCTACCTCTAATCCAATCCTCTCCTTTGTCGATGACAGTACCCTCAGCTTCTCAGATTTGTTTCTTGGTTCACTCCCCTCATCTTCGGATGTGCAACTGGAACGGCAACGTTTGTTTAGCTCATTAAATTCCGATCTTGACAGTATAACTCAGTGGGGCATAACTAATGTATATATAATGTGTGTTAATGACAACCATTATTGAAATGACCTCATATTCGATGTCACCAAGAACGCTGTAAAGTGTCTAGGCTTCCTCAAGTATTGCAAGCAATACTTAACCCCCCTGATCTGGCTACAATTTACAAGGCGTTTATTTGCACCAAACTTGAGTACAACGCTCAGTTATGGGCGATCGGGATATCGCGGAGACGTTTGACTCTCTTAGTCATTGTCATAATGTTTCCTGTCTTTTGCTGTCTTATCAATACTTCCACCATTAGTGATCAAATGAAATAGGCAGCTGTATTCCACCCTTAGAATATTTCAACAGCAGTACCCGCAATACTCCAATGCGCATCAGTTCAACCTTAAGCCTGTATTCGGCCATACAGTGAAATACAAAAAATCTTTTCTTTGCCGTACAACACGGATGTGGAATGATCTTCCATACTCCATTTGTCCTTAACATTATTATCTACAGACATTCAAAATCAACGTGCATTGGCATCTCTCAATACGCGCTGTTTATGGGACGCTGCAAAATGACCGTGTAGTGTATTACAAAAAGATAAACATGTTGGTCCCTTTTTTTCGATGTCACGAATCTGTAACAACAATAATGTATGTACTTCATAACTTACTTATTTCTACCGATCCTATTTTTTTATCACAATTAAATAAATTTTGCAGTAAAAGAATTAAAAAAATTTCATTTAAAATTTAAGTACAGTTATTGACCACAAAATCGACCAGTTGCGTGGCAGTGATATTCTTAGCCCTTCCCTGCAATGGCAACAAAATCAAGCATATTAAATTATAATTTTGAATCACTAGTTAAAAGAAGAGAATAAATAAAATATGTTCCCAAAATGATATTTTGATGCAAATGCCATCTGTAGACGTAAACGCATCCGTCAGGTTATAGCAATCAATTTTAACTATGGAAATAAAGATGACTTTAGATAGCAGCCGTTTGAAGAAGGAATCAAAACCGACCTTCATGAACCATTATATCCAGCTAATAGGAACCGATAGAAACAAAATATTTTTCTCATGCGAAACAAAACACAGTGAATATCTATAACATTTGACGTTCCTCGGTTCGATCGCAGTAAATATTGGCAGGCCTTCCGGTTTCAGATCACTTCGTCACTGAGGCCAAACAACAGCTGGTGTGATTCAATAGATTGTGGCCTGCCCCGTTCATGTTCCTGTTATTGATTACTGATACCTGTGATCTCCAGTCGTGACAATCCACTCAATTACGTGATGTTAGATATGTCGCCATCCTCAATTGAATGTTGAAATTGCCTAAATGTGAAATATCCCCGTAGTGACGCCTTGACATGCACGGGTTGTTCGGACAGAGAATTATGTACAACATTCAAAATTCCAGCAGTCAGGCTATGAACAATTCATAAAGCAAACGAAATACAAACTGAATTGCAGATGAATAAAACAATATCACAAAGCGGGATCTGGCGCTTATCTTGCCGATGCAACGCGCAATCTCTTGTTTTGGGCTTTTTGCAAAACTGACGTGAACGCTCTGATTTGATTCTTTGCCCGTGTCATTGCTTATTGAAAACAGCATTAGGGATTAACAACCTTCCAACAAACATATAACGCGCAGCCGGTTCATATTCGAGATAAGAACATCATGATGACATGTTTAGGCAATTCCGACCATTGCCCGCAATACTGTTTCTAATCTGGTTAGCCCCCCTCTGGTTAGCACTTCTGAATATGAATAAACAAATTTAATTCGTTTAGTCATTCAAGAAATCGACCTACTTTTCAATATAGGTATTGAATAAGTCAGCTAGGCAAACCCAGGCCCAAAGCAAAGAACCTATGTATTGTCAACTTATTTTATACACCAATCCACCGACATCTCGAACAGAATCAATCCAATCTCGAAGCCTTAGTTTTAACATGCCTAGCTCAGACTCTTCACATCTTTAATAGATACTACAAAATTACACATTTTTACAAGAAGCGTACTGCTGCACCAGTCCTATTCCATGTCTCTCATAAGCAGAGATATGAAATGTATTTCTAACTTTAGTTAATGTAACACAATGTTTCCATTTTCCGTTTAATGGACAAAGATTTTGATTGCCGATTTAATAATATTTAGCGGCCAATCACAAACCCAACTTACATGTCTCCAGCAGATGCAAAAAATCAGCACACACGTCGCACATTATTTATGAAAAGACTCTCTTCTTTTCCCATTTACAAATAAAAAAAAACTTTTGCAAGTAACACTACATTCGTTTAATGCGGATTGATCAATTAAAACACTTCTAAAACTAATTTAACTTATTGTGTACAAGATTATGCAGTGGAAGAAATTTTCCAAAAAGTATTTTTTTTCTTATAATCCAGACTTGGTGAGTTTTCCACAGGAACCTTTCCTTTTCTTTCCTTGTCAAAAAATCAACAATGGCCGTTTCACCACAAGCAAATGCCATCAAACGAACGGGATAAAAAAAAATTGCCATTTAGTTACATATTGGAACTGGAACAGTCGAAAAGGTTTGTGCGCTTTGAAAATTGATGTTGTACTGTATTGTAGGAGCGAAAAAGTAGGTAAGCTGGGTATGATAAAAAGTACTGGTACTGCCAAAATAGCATCAAAATTCAACTTGTCTCATTAAAAAGAGTAAGAAAAACAGATTCAAAGTGTTTCTGCGCATGTGAATTTAAAGTTTTTGGATTTGGATTTTTTTGGATCTAAAAACAAAAATCTGGAAATTTAAAAAGTGAGTGTAAAGAGATGGTAGTCCTTAACTAATTTAATGCCTTCAATGCGAATGCGCATACATTAACATACAAATTTCCGTTAGGTGCTAGTGTATACAAGGGAAAACCTTCAATCAAAATGTAAGAAAAATTGCTAATTCCAATTTTTTTTCTGTTTCGTTTTCTATTATTGCGCTTTTTGTTGAATGTTATTCGGAAATGTTATATTAATGCATTTTATTGTTCCAACATATTGCATATTTTTTTAGTAAATTATACTCGGTTTGTAAGATTTAAAATGAAGAAATATTGTATTTCGGTTGTCAACAATGAGTTGCATAAACTTTGCAGCCACATGTTGACGGTTGTAGTCAATCTGCATCCGATAAATCTTTGAACAGCCGACTGCTTTTAAAACTGTTAAAAACTAAACCTGTGAAATGAAACAAGAAGACATTTTTAGTGTGATTTTTGTCGGCAGCTAAAAACCTTTACCCCGGAAAAACAGTCAGCCTTTCATGGTAAACGCACGAACTGCACACTCACCTACATTATTGAAAGCACACATACAAAGAATTCATTGAATTTTGCGAAACTTTGCCAGTCTTTACATTCTTTGTCGTACATTGAAGATTAGATTTTTAATCAACAGGCTGGTTTCCCTTACGGGGCCCTCAGGAAATTTCCTCCGCTGCCTCAGCTGAAATTTTTTCATTAAGTGGAACAACATTCTCACGGAGGAGAAATGTATCTATCAAAACGTCAAAAGGAAACTTCTTTGCTTTCTGTGCCCTAAATAAACTCAATAAATAAAGCATGCCACAACACAGTTTTCTCACATATAAGCATAAAAAGGGTAGAAAAAGCGAATAAGCATGCGAATCCTATAAATGTTGTTTCAGTGAATTTATCGAAGGTCTCGGAAGGCTCCGTAAATGGAACTGTAATAATGCGAATTTTTATTTGCCACCTGAATTATAATATTGTTCCATTGGATTTTTGTTTGTTTTGAACCTGCGTTCAAGGTTGTTTCCTATACTTTGGAGTACTCTCTTTAAATTGGTGACTTCAAAATTGTTCTGTTGTTTAGTTTAGTAAAAAAAAAAATAAAAAAAAAAAATGCTGCTTTGTTCACTAAACTATATTATGGACTTTTTATACTCATTCTAAGGGTATATTAATTTTGACGCATAGTTTGTAACATACCTTAATATTGCACGTAGACCCCTAAAAGTTACTATATTTATGATCAGCATCGATAGTAATGTTGATCTAGCCATGTCCGTCCGTCCGTCTGTCGGCAAAAATTAGGCCTTTAAACTGGACCTAGAGAGCTGAAATTTTAACCATATACTCTCTAGGGTCCCGAAATAATCAAGTTTACGAATTTTTGAAATCCGCCCACAGACACGCCCACAAACTCAAAAAACAACATTTTGGAAAAAATCGAATTTTGAGCTAGAAATCTGAAATTTTTTATATATGATCTATGACCCCTAAAACTGCTCGGGATAAAAAAATTTCAAAATCCGCCCACTGACACGCCTACAAATAAATAAAACAATTTTTTTGAAAATCTAAAGTTTGAGCTAGGGAGCTGAAATTTATAATATATACTCTCTAGGGGCCCTTTATGCTCATGTGTTAATTTTTTTTAAATCCGCCTACTGACACGCCCACAATTAAATAAAACAATTTTATTGAAACACCCAAGTTTGAGCTAGGGAGCGTTTTTTTTTGATAAAATCCTTTAAATGTTGTATAACAAAATATGTAGTGCGTTCTTAACAATTCAACCATACTTAGACTTTTGTCACGCCCACTTATGAGGGATAGGAATAAGAATAGGGTATCCAACAGGTCGCCTAAGCGGACTGTAGCCCGTCCCTATATTTTTTATCTGTAAATGTCTGCTTAAATGTTTTAACATTCAATTTTGTACGCTCTTTTTATAGTGATATTAAATCAATTTGAGTTTATTTTTAAGTATTCAACCTCATTCTGCGTAGTTTATAGTTGTTCAACATCCTCCATTGAAAAAAGTGCATCAAAATGGGCATTTCTCATTTTTTCTCTATTTTCCTCAATCATCAGATTCTTTCTGTCAAGGAAATTGGCCTGAAAAATATCATTCTAGTCGTAAATCGCATGCAGGTTTCACTTCAGTGTCGTGCAGAAAAATATTAAAAATTGGGATAACGTGATTTTTTTCTCAGCCTAATGCGCTGCCGATGCGAAACGAAAATTCCTATATACATAAAACTAACTGACACGAAGTTACTTTCCGATTTTCTGTTTGCTGTTCCTCTGGGTAATGATGCTGAGGTAGGTAACTGTACTTGATTTTCAGGTAAAAGTCACATCTGCTTTCCGCACACAATTTATTTTTTTTCATATTCATATCGGCAATATTCGTTGCTTTCGGGCTCACTGGAAATCCAGCCAAGACTGTCAGTCAATACATATGCCTCCCCCACTAAGGTATGTCGAGAAGGGTTGGCCAATTTAACTTATCTACATGATCTACATCATTAACTACGCGTAGGAAGTTGAATGAACTACACGCCTTATTTACTACAATTTGTTACGTCTGCACATACGCAGTAAAAAAAAAATTAATTTCAATGAATAAGGTTCAAGATTTTTGAAAAATAAATAAAAATATAATAAAATGAAATCCAAATCCTAGAGCACTCAGACTGTGTTAAGCGGTCCCTAGACGCTCTAGGCAGGCCCCCAGACGGTTCAATATTTTATACAATAATTTAGTTGGCAGCTGATACTTGTGTAGACAACATAAAAAATAAATTTTCTCTCTGCCTCTTTTGCTTGTGACATTTTCACTGAAATCACTCGCGGAGGTGTTTACTCTTCGACACTTGAAAATTAAATAAACAAATATTGTACAATTGTACCCACAGACGATAGAATATTTTATATTGTGCAATAAATATCAAAAGGGTTTTGATTTTCCTCAATATATTGCACAACCTTGCAATATTATCCATAGACGGACAATAATATTGAGCGTCTAGGGACCGCTTAAGGCTCTCTCTTTTTGGAGTAGAGGTAAGAGAAAACAAGGTGTCATTTAATACTATCCATTTAATGGTGATGTATGTTGCTGTTCACCATGGGCATTGAACATGCACCGCACGGGTCACAAGCCAACACACCAACGTTAGAATTAATAAAATTAATTTGATTTGCTTCTAATTCACAAATTAACTAAAATGTTGACTTAAAGTTAATTCACGAATTTAAATTTCTTATTAATAAAAAATAACAGCAGTATTAATAAATCCAAATTAAGGGTGAGTTACCTTTAATCAATGAATTATATGAGAAACCTTATTAATAAACATTTTTTGAAGTAAGTTTAGTTTAATAAACATGCAATTTAGTTTAATTACTGAACTCGATGAATTAACGAGTAATTAAGTTGAAATATAACTGAATTTTTTTTGTGAATTCTACAACCGAATGCTATGTGGGATGTGGATATCGAGGAAACGGAAGTTACTAAATAAAAAGCGATTTAATCCTATACTGAACCAATTTTTAAAAATTGTATTATATTCAGTAATGGATATACATACAATTTATTACTTAACGACAATATTATCTAGTGTATGCAAATACTAATCAACACTATAGTTTAATTTTTCAATTATAGGCAAATTAGCAGCTGTATTTATGAATGCAAATTATGGGTGAATTATCTTAATGAATGAATTAAGAGAGAAATCTTATTAATTAACATAAATAAAATAACATAAGTGGAAATATGATAGCATTTTTGAATGGTATGTTGGATATGGTTTTTAGCGATTTCCAATTCCCATACCATTTATTACTTAACGATAATTGCGGAATTGATTTTTTTATTTAACGAGCAGTGAATTTGAGTGAAACAAAATGGTTGTACTGCCATAAAAGTATCAAAATTCAACTTTTCTCATACAAAACCAAATAGATTTAAAAAGGTGAGTGTGTGTGAAGAGTTGATAGTGTACCTTAATAAAATGGAATGCCTTCAATGCGGATGTGATAATTTGAACAATAACTACATTAAGAAAGCTGATTTACTACCAAAAAACTCACCTTCTCCCGCCGCATCTTAATTTTAATCCACATGTCAGTTGATTTGTCAATTGGAGGCAAATAAGGTATTTTTTTATTAATACGGCTGTAAATGATCACGCATGTTCCCCCTTGTGTATGTCTTTTTTTTTTGTGTCAAATGTCAGCAAACCATTTGGAGGTTAAACAAACAAAATCATTGGCAGTAGTAGGAGGACGAGTCGAAGTATGCACTCCTAGCAAACGCGCCAAACTTGTGTCCAAGTCGAAATGCAATGGCAGATAGTCAAACAGAAAGCGAATTATACAATGAACGTTTATATCACCAGGTCGTTTCTCTTGGACGGCATCAGCTTCTTGAGTAATTTACGTTCGATGTCAATCTACGAGATGATTATGGGGTTCATAAACCAAGTTCAAGGTCATTGACCAGCCGTTTGATAAATGATGAGAATTTTCTCTTTATTTTGGTATTTGGATTACCTTTATCTTCAAGAAGACTTTAACTCTTTACTCCAACGAAGCCACAGCTCCTTCCTCGTTATCACCTGAACGTTTGCAAATAGAAAGAACTTTGCAGTACAGTACAGTTCTTTCTATTTACTACTTCCAACTTCTTTGCATATTTAAATGAATCCATTTTCCTGAAAATATTTTGAGTAACTATTGATTATTAATAAAAAACTTACCTTTCTTTGATGATTCTCCCGCCTATTACTGATTTTTATTTTGTTTGGTTAACCTCCACTTCTATTTGTTTACATTCGATTTGGAATCTGTCAAAAAAGTGAAAAGCTCTATTGGGCTTTTCAGAATTTGTTCTGAGATAACAGATTTTGCCCAATGATACTTAAAACCAGATTGTTTTTTTTTGTAATTGTGTGTGTGATACTTGAGAGCTCTTTTGTTTTTATATTGCAAGGCAAGCGGAAATCTTTTATTTCCTTTTCTTTTTTCCAGAACCAAAAACACACACAATTTATTTCTTAATAGATCTTTCGAAAAGCAATGTAGTTGTTATCAGGTATCAGGTTACACAGCCCCTTAATGATAATTCCTGAAAAATAAAATAAGTGTTCACCAAGAGACGGACGGCCCGCAGATAGCAGGCCGTGGAAAATAGCGCTCAGGTTGCAGTTCCATACCCGGTGGATGATCAACACACTAGGTATATAATAAACTGTCAACTGCGCATCGTATGCTGAGTGTGTATTTCTGCGTGTGGTTATGAACCGAGCGTGAAGATATCGGTGGATATGCCGATTAGGCAATTAATTAATTTTTTGTAAAATGGGTTCGGTATTTGTAGCTGACGAGGCCATTTGTTCATAATTATTGGTAGCAAAGTTAGCAATTAAGAATAATAATTTCAGCACACGTAGCACTTAAGAAATAGTATATAAGCTGAGTGTTTTTTAATAAACCTCAATCGTATAGATTTGCGATAATTCACAACACCATATATAGTTCGCAATGGGCAAACAACCAAATTCTATGTAGGTATATAAGTTTTCTGTGACCTAAGTGAGTAGTATTATATTATTTAAAATAAATAAATATTAAACAAAATCCTAAGCAAGAACAAATGCACGGGTTTTTTTTTGTATATGTGGACAAGGGGGTGTTTCATGTAGCTGCCCTCGGCGGCATTTTGTCGGCGAGGCCTAGGATGACTTTAACTGCTTTATATACTCAAAAAAAATGAAAGCAGACGGACTAAATTTTGACTTTTATGTTATGAAGTGGTAAATTTAGACAAAGGTGACAAGAACTGTCTATTATGGGGACATGCTGGAAGACTTGGAGGAGAAGTCAACAACACTAAGTAGAACGTAAAGGATGTCACAGTGTTGCGTGTTACGATGACTATCTCTAATCGAACAAGGCCAAAACAGCTTAGACGAAGGTGAAATGAAAAATTTAAAAATTGTAATGAAAAAGCGAAAACATAAGTGAACGAGATGGAAATAGAAAGCACGTACGACTAACAGGTGCCTGTTGTTTTTCTTGTCAACATCAAAGGACTCATTTTCGTTCAATTCGTTTGATCTGTCAAGGACTTCTCAAATGAAGACTTATTGGTTCTTTGGTGTTAACAACAAATAAAATTGTAGACTAATACGACACAAATGGCTAAAGACTAGGACAAACAAATGTTGGGCGCCATTTGGAATGCTTTCCAGAAATCGATCCCAAGATACACACCCCTATAGACCTTGTCACGACAATGTCAGTGTCAAAAAAAAAAAAAAAAAACAAACAAACAAACAGCTGAATGAAATAAAGGAAAACAATGGCGAATTTGCATGGCGGGAAATAAGTTCTTCGCGAATAATTATTAAAAGTTTATAACAAAGCCAATTTTAACAAAAAAAAGTTACGGAACTAAGAAGTAGTATCCAAACCACGTTTTGGATAATTAAAAAGTTAACATTATAACGTGATTGTGTTCAAAAAATAAAAGTGAAAAAGTGAGAATCGGATTGCGAATATCTCGTAATAATTTTATATTAAAGTGAATTATAACAAAAACAAATTTCCAGAACTAAAAAGGAGTATCCAAACACTATTTTGGAATACTCAAAAGATAACAATACATTAAGATTCTGCACAAAAAATAAAAGTGAAACCGTGACAATCGCCTTGTGGCAAAAAATATTTCTGTTTCGAAACAATTAAGTTCATTCAGCTGTTTGTTTGTTTTTTTTCTCTTTTGACACTGACATTGTCGTGACAAGGTCTATTTTATCATTCAATTTGCTTTTGACGTTTAAGAAAGTGATGCGGCACTTCAGAAAGAGATAGCTTGGTGAAAAGGTTTATTGCTAGTGTCAATCGACAATTGATAATTGACTATTTTCAATGTGTGCTATTGTGAACGAATCATTTTCATTGATATTCTTGTCATTCGCATTTTTTTAAATTGACTGCGATTGACAAAATCCTTTGGAATCGCAGCTAGGTACTAGGTACTAAATAAAACGTAATCATTTGCTCATAATCATCAGGCTCTTATATTCTACTTCCGTACGAAATCTGCCAACTATTTCTTGGCTATTTTGAACTGCCTTTCCACTCCTGCTCCTGCCTATTACAAGCTTTTCAGCTTAAACAATACCTTCGTCGATGATCTACCTTGAAGTAGCATACGTGCTGCAAAGGTTCGAGCTAACTCGCTTTTCAGCCGAGGCGAAGGTAATCGGCTCTCGCTAAGTATAAGTGGAACATTTTATTCCACAAAGTGAGTTGGCCAGAGGCCCAGCCAACTTTACAAAACGTCGAACTTCAAAGTGATAACTGACAGGCCATTCGACAGTTGAAACTGCGTCTGCTACTATATGTTTCAATTTACTACATTAGCAGACTACATATGTCGGGCGCAGTGCATCAGTGGTTTGTGTGTCGGACTACTAATCGAAGAGTACCCGGTTCAAATCGCTCTGAGGCCAATTAACATCTAGAGTTTTTTCCACTACCCCTCCTCTTGCGAACGTCTGATAAACATCCAAGGGTATCAATTGTCATGAGAAGCTTCTCAAATTTTCCTTTCGGATTCGGCTTAAAATTGTAGGTCCCTTCCACTTTGCACAAAAAATTGGTTGTAGAAGCTAGCTTTTAGGCCTTGTATGGGCCGTTAATGCCTAATATTTATTTTATTTTTTAGACGTTACATATATAGATTTTCTAAAAAGTGTGATAAATTTGACAGAAAATCTTCCAAAAATCTGAGAAAGCTTCTATCGTGATCGTGATAAGAGCAGATCTAAAATTGATCTTTTTTTCAATGAAACATAAGTATGAAAACAATGCATTTGGATTTGCTAAAATTAAACGAAAACATAACTGAAATGCAATCGTAACCTAGGTGTTAGTTACCTCAAGAGTGAGACTTTCCAGCGAGTGTCGAAAGTTTATCAATTTTTTGACCTGTCGCTGTCACCCGAAAAAAGTGCAAAAGATAAACAGAAACACATACATCAGCTCGGGCCCTCCGACTTTCTGCTTGTTTATCTATTGTGTCATTTTTCATAGTTTTAAATCAGTGAATTCGTGTTATCTAAACATTTGGATGAATTTATTGCACAATAAAATAAAATAGTTGACGTGTTAGATGCAATAAATTCTCTCACTCGCCAACAAAATGCTGCGACTCACTCGAAAGTTAACATATATTTTGTGCGCAATATGTGTAGCAGGTTTTCTTTTCCTATATTTGATAATCAATTATTCAGTACCGGCCGATAAGCAGGTATTGCAGCTATTTTCAACGCTCAATTATATTTTGTTTTTTTTTTGTTTCATTTATTTTTGTTTTGCATTTGTGTAGCGTAACGTTCATAACTTAGAAAATAAACTAAAACAGCTCGAAAATGGATTGCAATTGCACCAACAGGAAATGGGACATCTTAAGAAAAAGCTTGAAACGTTTCAAAGCAACAAGAGGGACTACGAAGAGCTGGACTCGAAACAAGAACGTCTACTTAAGCATCCGAAATTCTCGGGAAAGCAGCTCAATAAAAACGAAATGTTAAATGAACTGGTAATCAGCGCACAGGAAAATTATCAGTGTGATATTAATGTAGATCCACAGACGCAAGCTAATATTCAGGTGGGTGGAATGAAAAGTGAGAACATTTGCATTTACATTCGTCTACACAGATGCTGGAGGTCTACAAGAACATATCGTTTGACAATGTTGACGGTGGTGTGTGGAAACAGGGCTGGAACATCAAATACGATCCGTTGCAGTTCAATGAACACCACAGGCTCAAGGTATTTGTTGTCCCACATTCACACAATGATCCAGGTAGGGCGTGTAATAGATAACAAGTTGTTAACTAATGTAGTTTTACCCTGCTAAGGTTGGATCAAAACATTTGACGCATACTACGAGCATGACACGAAACATATTCTATCGAATATGCTACGTCATTTGAAGGAGAATCCAGAAATGAAGTTCATTTGGGCGGAAATGTCATATTTTTCTCGCTTCTTCGAGGGGCTGGGAGTCAATTCAAAATTGGAAACTAGAAAGTAATTTAAATCACACCTTCGTAGAATGATTGCTTACATTTTCAAAACTTGCAGATTAATCCAGAGCCGGCAGTTGGATTTCGTAACTGGAGGCTGGGTGATGCCTGACGAAGCAAACTCACACTGGCTGAGCATTCTAATGCAACTGACCGAAGGCCATACCTGGCTAAAGAAACATTTAAACGTGACACCCACTTCGTCATGGTCTATTGATCCATTCGGACATAGTCCAACGTTGCCGTACTTATTGAAAAATTCTGGTTTTGACAATTTACTTATCCAACGAACGCATTATTCGGTGAAAAAGCGTTTGGCTCGCATGAAGGAACTGGAATTTCGATGGAGACAAATTTGGGGTATACACATTTTATCAAATGAGATTATTTTTCTGAACGTCCCCATCGTTGTATAATATTTTGGTAAAACTCAATTTTAGATTATTAAGCATGGAGTTTGTAGTCGAACGGTGGTACAGTGGCAACAGCCAAATTCAGCAGGGAGCTACATCGCCGAATAAGCGGGAGTTAGAACAGCAATAAATCCTTCCCATAATTGGGCAGCGAACACGGTTTTCTGCACAGACAACTTTGACATTTTTACAAAGCTCTAAAGGACGAGAAACAAATGTCCATTCCTTGAGCCAAGCAATTTAGATAGCCATATTATTCTAGTATGGCTACCAGGGCACGCGGTTATTCCGTTAAATGCAGCATTTGTAAAAAACACATCTTAGCTACCTGCTATACAAGAAAATCTATATTTTGGTTTTCAGCTTAGCATCCCAATGCATGAAAGTTAAGAATTCTGGGAGAAAACAGTATATGTACATGTTCTACTTACCCATCATCCGTATATCATGCGCATCCCATATAACAGCCTATTAAAGATTGCATTAAATTTCTATTTAATCAGCTAGCTACGAACAATGCGAAAAGTGTGAAACTGTGCTGTCTGTAAGGCACATATTTGTTGAATGCCCAAGATCAATGCAAATTCCAGACCCAACTGAATTATAAAGAAAACTAGTTGAACTTCTTGAGGCAAAAAAAAACGAGTAAACAAATTTAATGCCGTTTAAAACAGATAAAATCTTCTTTAAATTGTTAGTGCTTGCTGTGTGCTTGCTCCTAAATGCATGGACATTTCTTCTTCTTCCATAATGGCGGTGGTGCCATTATCAGTATTAAAGGGATCATAAACCTCCCACTTAACTGCGTCTCTACTGGTTCACCTGTGGGGTTCGCCGTTTTGACCTCAAAAATAACGACAGGCTTCTCGATTTTGAATCACTTCGTCGCTGCGGCCAATCAAGTGCTGGTGTTGCTGCATTTGTGTGGTCCAGGAGTTTTAGTTCTGCCTCTCTTTCGCTTTTGTAAACGTTGATTGATATTGGCTTTTTGACAGGGTTCATAGTATCTCTCCTTTGAACATGACAGTACCAACTGACCCGGTCGCACTGCATTTTTAACGAGATAGGTTCTTTGACGTGAAGGCTTCTTCGGATCTTGGAACTTCTTATTCCATCAATCTTTGTTACTCCTGCTCTCACGCGAAGCATCTTTATCTCAGCTGGCGTTAATTTGCCCGCATATTTTTAATACGCTGTTAATCGTTGCGAACGGTATGTAAGCGCCGGGCTCACAATTGCGGTATAGACCCTTCCTTTCAGCTTAGGGAGCATTTTCGGTCACCCTACGCTTACGCGATGGTTAATTTCGTCATCACAGCTTGCTTCGCTATTGATCATAGATCCCAGATATTTGAACTTTTCGCACTTGGGAATCACTCTTCCATTGATATGGATCAGAGAACGGGCAGCATAAGTATTCTGTTTTTTCGGACTAATACGATACCGATCCCACTCCGAATCTTCAACACATACATCAAGTGCTCGTTGCAGGGACGTTTGATCCTCGCTAATGATGGCTCCATAGTCAGCAAAGAATAACTGATGCACTTTGGAGTCCATCACTTTTCCTTTAAGCATATTATCAAAGACTGTAATTAATATGAAGAGACTTAAGACGCTTTCCTGGTGTACACCGACTTTGACTGCAAACTCCTCGGTGATGCCAGGGGGCATCTTACTCTTGTCTTTACTCCCTTATACATGATCATCAACACCATAACCAAATCCATTAAGGAAACATGATGCTAATAGTTTGGATTGAACCTGTGGTTGATTTACCTGCGACAAACATGCACTGGTCTTCAGATAGCCGTATTATTTTCCGCATTCGGCAATCTAATACCCGATCAACGATTTTCTTGGTGTGTGACATCAGCTTGATTGAACGGTAATTATCACCTCGCGTACCTTTCCCTCCACTGGTTAAGCATTGGATCGCCTCTCATCGTTTGGAGATGAGAATCATGAGCCATTTGGATCCGATGTCTCCTATCTTTTTCCAGAATTCAAAGGGTATTTTGTCCGACCCAAATCCTTATCGTTTTTTGGAGTCTTTGACCGCCTTCCTAACTTTTTTTGACAGTTCTGTCACCTGTGTAGTATTTTTTCGTCATCCTCAAGAAGCAGCCCTTGAGCATTGTTGATGAACTTTGGCGAACGGATTTCCTGGGCATTTCTTCGTGTCTGGGCGGCTATTTGCTTTTTCTGGTATACGCATGTTATAATAAATTCTATTTCTCTGGCTGCTCCAGGAGTGCTAAGGAGTCCAACTTCGAATTTATTCTTTAAGGCAGTTCGCAGCTTTTTCTCGTTGGATAGTCAAGCTCTGAATTTATCCGCAAAAAGAAAATGTCCAGATTCAACATTTGCCCCTCCGAATGTATGCACATTTAAAATGTTGGATGCCTACCTTGCACCGAATAGCACATCGTCGATTCGTTTTGACAACCTGGACTTAACTTTGGAAGCCCAGTACCTACTGATTATCATTATTGATTATTGATATTATCGTGTCGTAGACACTGTTCTTACCAACTAACCCGCCTAAGATGATTTTCTTACCGACTTAAGCATTTAAATCCCCGAGCATAGTTCGATATTGTGCTTCGGACAGTATCTGTAGGGCCCATTCAGGTGGTCATAAAACTCATTTTAGAAAGGATCTTCATCCTCACCCAAGGGAGTGCGCACTTATAAAGCTTGTATTTTAAAACGTAGGTTTAAAGTGGATCACATCCAGGCGTTCACTTATGTCTTATCGGTTTAATGTCAATAACTTTTGTCCTGAGCCGATTTTCCACGACGAATCCGAATCTTAAAACTCAAAATCTTTAATAGAAGCGATTTCGATTTCATCATACCCGATAATATTCATTATATCTTGTTGACGATACGGCCCCTGCTTCCTCGGTTGAAGGAGGGAAGAGTACCGTACGGACAGAGTGAATTAAAAGACCTTTTTTATTTTGCTTAGGTTGGCTCTCCGTAGGCGACCTTTATATTTTATTTTGGTATTAAATTGGTTTTATTTATTGCTAGTCTAAAGGCCCGCCGTATACTTGCGTCGCTGCGACCTGTATGTTTAACTTCTAAACTACTCTGTGTTTTATTTGTTGATTTGTCTTAAAGCTAAGGCCCGCCGTCTATTGCGTCGCTGCGACCTGTGTTACTTAAGTTCCCTAATTACTCTGTGTTTTTCCTTCCCACAATCATCCTCTTTTATACTAATTTTCGGCATGACCTTTCTCCCGTCTTCCCTTCCCATACACCATTTCCCTTCCCGTGAATTGCCTAGAAATGCTTACGCGCTATTTTAAACAATTACTTAATTGTTTTTCCTTCATCCGTTCCACTTAAAAATGCCCAAATGACAACTTGGGTGTCATTTGCCCGCCGCCGGTATCGTGTTTCACCCATTTAAGAATTATTAATTGGTTTCCCAATAGCACAACGTAATTTTCGTCGGAATAATGCGACCAGTACAGGTTCGCCATATGGTGGCTTGCCGCAGGTCAACCGGCGTTGAATTACGTGTGTATTGGGTGGGTACGACACTTGATTCTATTATGCAGCGACAGCATTTGTGGACATGGAGAATGAAAAAAAAGTGGATGCTTAAAAATAGCCGTAATTTAGGAAATTAGGTAGAGAACTGGTGTTTTGGTTGAAGATCGGAGATGGTTGCACTGTGGGTGTTCTGGGTATGATTGTGCGAGTCACAACAAGCTCTTGGATCCCTGGATCGCAGTCACATTTGCCTTGTATGCGTCCGGACAGACAAACGTTTTTGAGAGGACCTGGGGTGTACAACGTCCGCACGTTCCAGGTACATTCTCTTCGTTTGTAGTCTGTTGACGTTCTGGGTCTGATAACTTTTTTCTTCTCGTTTCTTTTTCCATATGGTTGGGAAGAGACTTCGATTACAACATGAAGGGCCAGGCCCCCATACAGAGTTCATCCGCCACCACATGGACTAGCCTAAATCCCAAATTACCTCAGCTTCAAATATGCCTCAGTAACTCATGTAAGGTATCTGTCATTCTGACTGTCACTGTGCACTGACTGTTGAAGAAACCTCGTTGATTCGTCTGCCGTAAGTTCTTTTTCTGAGTAATGTGATGCCTTTTTCGTAATTGCTGAGGTAAGCTCGTCGGAGGCCAGGGTTGCTCCTGAAGAAAGTTAGATTACCAAATTCGGATCCACAAATAAATCCGTTTATTAAATCTCTTTTATGGTTCTTATCTCTAGGCATAACATGGGTAGAGGACCGGGGATACGGTGGGGGTAAGGAGGGGGACACGTCGGGATAGGGACAGTCACACAACAATTCGGTCGGACGGGGCTTCCTCAGAGGATCGCACCAGATCTGTCGCGGCGAATCAGGCCAAAGGTCTATTATTTCCACTCCACCTGGATATGCAATACCAGGAGGCGAATCAGGCAGTCGGTAATTGTCTACTCCGCTCGGATTTAGTCGATGGTTTGGGCGCCGTGGCTCTACTATTCCTGAAGCAGCCTGGACAGCGAATCAGACCGAAGTCGTAATCTCAACTCCGCCTAGGCTTAACGATGATACAAATTCCTACTATAAATTTGGTGGGGTGACTCCTGACGTTGGGTGCTCTTACGTTTTCCCGGAGGTCGTGTGCAGGTTCGTAGTATTAACAAAACTAGCAAGTGACGATCCTCCTCGACTGGTATTTTCGTTGGGGTACCAGGCAAATTGGCTGCAGATGTCCGGCGTGAATTATAAACTGCAATGCAAAAATTAGACGGTGTGTTTTGCTGTTGATCGTCGGTCATGGTTATGGTACCAGGGTTGGGTGATCAGAGGATACGGTGACGGCTGGGCGCACTATTGTGGCAATCAGGGGCTCATATGAAATTTCCATAGGGGCCGGTCAGGGTCATCTGGATGGTATCGGTTGGTTGATTGTTTCGAGTCCATGGGTTGGGTGCTGGTGTACTCATCGGGAGGTCCGGATGTGATCACCAGTGGGGCCGGTCAGGGGAACTGATGATGTTGCGTTACAGTAAGATTTCTAAGGCTTATCGTCTTATCTGCATAACCAGCTAGTGTTTCCGACAGAGTTAATTGTGTTGCCAATTTTGTTCTCATTCGGCTATCGCGGTTATAAGTTAAGAAACTTAATTAAGGACTGACATGTCTAGTATCCGATGGTGACCATCGGGAGGTGAAATAAGCACAATTGATGTGTAGTCACAGTTACGACACAAGGCATCGCCAGGTTGATGGCGATCAGTGGCTATTCTTACCCAATCACAAATTGTTAAATTCGCTTGTGTAAATAAGTAGTTCAAGTTTAATTGGTAAACAAATATTAATCACCAAAAAGCGGGGTAGTGAATAAAAACAATAAATTCATTTAACAGATGTATCTGGCCGAACGGAGCTTTTCACACACATGATGCCGTTCTACTCGTACGACATACCGCACACCTGTGGTCCGGATCCGAAAATTTGCTGCCAGTTTGACTTTAAGAGAATTCCAGGCTTCGGTATAACTTGTCCATGGCGCGTGCAGCCACAAGCTATCGATGAGGCTAACGTCGCACGGAGGTAAGTTCTGATTGGCCTGCGAAATCATATTCTATGAAATTTTAACAATAGGGCAGAAATGATTGTCGATCAATGGCGCAAGAAAGCGGAGCTATACCGAACGAATTCCGTGTTGATTCCTCTCGGAGATGATTTCCGATACAGCCAAAGCACGGAGTGGGAAGCGCAGATGAGGAACTATGGAATGCTGTTCGACTACATCAACAACGAACGCAAGCTGTTTACCGAGGCGAAATTTGCCACATTACAAGAATATTTCGAGTCTGTACGCAAGGAGCAAGAGTTGTCGTCTTTTCCTTCTCTTAGCGGAGACTTCTTTACCTACGCCGATAGGGATGATCACTACTGGAGTGGTTATTATACTTCGCGTCCATACCACAAAAGAATGGATAGGGTTCTGTTACATCATATACGCTCTGCGGAAATGCTTCACTCTTGGAACGACTGGGAGACTACAACGAAGTTCGAGGAGATGCTACAGAATGCAAGAAGGGAACTGTCCCTCTTTCAGCATCACGACGGAATCACGGGAACAGCAAAAACACACGTTGTATTAGATTACGCAAATCGGACACTGAGGGCTATCAAGGACTGTCGCTTTGTTATGCAGCAAGCTGTGTTCCGCCTCATGACTAAGCTTTCTGTAAGTATAGCGCACACGATAAGCGGTTTGTGCAATAAAATACTATTTCCAGATCTATAGTCCAGACCATAAATTTACGTATTTCTACTTTGACGAGTCGCACTGGCCAGGCCCAGATGATGGCCGAACTACCATCATCTTGGGCGATGAATTGCCTACAAAATATGTGATTTTCCACAATTCCCTGCCGCAATGGAGGCAGGAATTAGTGGAGTTGTATGTCTCTAAGCCTTTCATTAGCGTTCGGGATTTCGACAAGAAAGCCATTCCTGCACAGGTAAGTCCAGTTTGGTCATGGCATGGACATCACGAAGGCAGCATAACTTTCCCGCAAGCATCAACCACAAAGTACAGACTGTTGTTCAAGGTGAATGTGCCACCTTTGGGCCTTATGACCTACATCATTCAGTCAGAGTCCGGGGAAACTATGCCCGAGTAAGCCCTCGATGAGCACCCTCACTAACTGCAGTAAAATTAAATTTATATTTTCAGGACCACAGCTCTAGGAACCAACCTTATTTTAACAGTATCGCCATACTCTATTAGTCTGGGCGACTATCCGGATCAAGTCAAGTTTGCAGAACCGAAAGACATCTCCCTACATGTGGGCGATGGGCCAACAGTCGCATTTCACGGAAATGGACTCTTGAAATCCATTCAACTGGACGATTCTTCGCCGCATGTTCCGACAAACTTGAACTTCCTGCGATACGGCACACGTATGACAGGCGCACAGAGTGGTGCGTATCTATTCCTGCCCTACGGTGAGGCGAGTCCTCTGCCAATTGTAAATCCTGTTGTCCTCGTACAAGAGGGTCCCCTCGAATCCAGTGTGACAACATATCTACCATTTGCGGTTCACCAAACAATACTTCGAGGCGGTCACCCTGAGATAAGGAATTTTATAGATATCGGTACAATGGACAACACCGAAATTGTCATGCGCATAGCCACCCGCATCCAAAGTGACGACATCTTCTACACTGATCTCAATGGACTACAAGTAAACGCAAGCATTTCTTTAATTTCATCTTCTTAAAACAAAATTTCCTTTTCAGGTGATAAAACGAAAGCGATTTCAAAAGATTCCCCTTCAAGCGAACTACTACCCGATACCATCAAGTATTTTTATAGAAGATGAAAATATGCGTTTGACCCTTCTCTCTGCCCAGCCACTGGGTGGATCATCTTTGAGATCAGGAGAAGTTGAAATTATGCAAGATCGTCGTTTGGCACAGGACGACGAACGTGGTCTAGGGCAGGGAGTGCTTGACAATCGGCCAGTACAGCACATATTCCGATTGATACTGGAGAAGATCGAGTCATGTACCAAGCCAACAGAAGATTACCCAGGTGGATTCCTGACCAATAGCGCATTTAATGAATATCAATCTCTACTTCATCCGGTGGATTCATTCATTTGGGTGGAGAACGATTGGATTGGTGTGGAAAGATCTTTCGGCGAAGATCATGAACAACTCGAAAATGGTGTACAAATAGCAGTCATGAGAAACCTACACACGGATGTGTTGAGCAGGAAGAAGAAACCGAAACTCAATACCGGCTTGGTGGTGCATAGAACCAATTTGATGGAATGTAGCATCGATAGCCATCGTTCTGGAGTGGTAAGTAATGGAAATGTGGTAACTAACAATGCCTTATTCTATCACCGCTTTTTTGTTAGACTGAAAATATTTTTTGAGTCTCTTTTTTACCAGCTTTTTCTCGATGTAGTAGAGTAAACATTTCCAAGTTGGAAGTTTATTATGGTCTTTGATTAATTGCCTCATAACTATACATTGCTATCAGTAAGTGAATATTTTCTCGTCTTATTCCAGATAAACCTAAATAGATTGCTTAACATACCGGCCGACGAAAACTCGAACATTTACTCTACTCCGTTGACCTTTATTGGGAAAAAAACCGATATTACCGCGGACGAAATTAAATTCTGCCCAATGGATACCAAAGCATTTGTCATTCAAAGATGACATGATTTAAACTTATTCTAACCACATTAAAAAAGTTGCATACTGTTCCTTGTTTATTTTGTACAATCTAGTATCTTTTGTAATTACTTTCTTTACTCTTTTGTGATATTATTATGATTTTTTGTTTATTTTTTATTCTACAATGCTTAATTTAGGCAGCTACAATATTAACAGTTAGTAATAAGAGTACACAACCAAAACAAAAAAACTGAACCCAAACCCTTTGTATTTGTATACGTGTTAAATTAATTAAAAAAAAAACTTAAATAATATCAATAAGCTACACTAGCAATATTAACGACATGTTAGCAAAAGTATTGGTAATTGCAAAGGGTTACACATAAAGAATTGTAATAACGCAAAAATAAGTAAAAAATAATAAATGACATCTCTCGAAAAAACGTGCTCTTGGTTATTGCCCTCCAGCGACATTCCTTTATCGATGAGGTTGTGATCTCTGATAGGGGGAACATAACACTCAATCATTAATGTTCGAAGGTTCTACCCTAGCATCGGAGCATCGGCAGACCTCCCGGTTTCGGATCACTTCCTCACTGTGTCGTTACATTGGCGTGGTACAGGCATTTTTAGAAAGACCTTTGCGACTGTACAGGAACGTTGATTAATGTTGTCCTTATGACATGTTTGTCTTTTTCCTCAGCTTTTCTTTTTTCCAGGACCACGGCATTCCCGATGGCCTACCCCGGTTCGGAAACGTTAAAAAAAATTAGCTGAAAGTCAACGGCATCGACTATACTAGCAAAAATGGGAATGGGGAAATCGTGGATCTACGAACTCACCAAAGAAAAAATTAAAGCACTACTACTAGAGCAGCAGGAAAATACAACTGGAAGTTGGAAGAGCTACGACAAAGGCTTTCAACACACATCTACAGCGCAGGGGAAGGCCCATTACAGAAAATCAACACAGCGAAAATCCGTAGGAATTACGACAGGTGAACATAGAACAACAGAAAAATTGCAGTTTCAGTTGTCAAGCCAACACAGCAAACAGACGAGCGAATCATGAATAAAATGCCTATTACTTAGAAGACCGTCGCAACAGGAGCAAAGGCGTGTAGTGTGATTCAGTGCAAGCACACGGAACGTGAAATATATTACATAATAGGGAATCTCCCCCGTATAGTATTGAAAGTGTCGCATTCATTCGCTATCGGCAGTGATTCATGTTATGTAAGGGTTCACCTCAGTTCATGTGTTTGTCATTGTTTACAATTTCATTCTTTGATTCCTCCATTCCTAATGTGGGCCAGATGGGTCGATTTAGAGAAATGATCAATTGTAGGTAGTGTTGATCGTGAAGATCCAATGTATATTGTGTAAAATTATTATGTATTTTTGCTTAGAGTTGTAATTCTTAGTCGTACGAATTTTTGTATAAATATCGAGTAAGAAATTAATAAAATTCAGTCTTGAATCACCACTCATGACTCTCAATTAACTGCGGCAGTTATATGCCATCAAGTACAGCGAGCTGCGCTCTAAGGAAGAGCATGCTACGCTTTGTATAGCTTAGGGTGGTAGGCTCCAATAAAAGAGGGAACCCTATTACATAACATAACATTACAGGCGACCAAACCAGCAGAAACGCAGTAGTTTAACAAAATGGTACTCATATCTAACAGCGGGACAACGCACCCAAGAAAACACACCGAGGACACCAACAACGATGGTGCGGAAATCGAAAGACCGCTACAAGACCACATCGGGACCATCGAACAAAGAACTATACCACCGAAAATGCGTGATGCGATGCGGTCAGGTAGGACACGTGCGGCAGAACTGTCAAAATCCAGTCAAAAGTGGTCCACCCTCGAAAGTGTCCACCCTACCCTACGCATTTGAGTCTGCCAACCAATTTTCGAAACTCGAATTTCTCGCCTTCCCGAGTTAGTACTTGACTGGAGTTGGGCGTTTATCGTTCGGTTCCGACTGCTTTATAAATCTGCTTTTAAAATTTAATGAGACAAAAACGAGCTTTTAGTTTATCGGGTGTTTAATTGGATGTTAAATTTAAAAGCGCTTGGTGAAACAAAAATACGTGCTTAATGAAATCAGGCATTAGTCTTTTATAGTACCTTAAGTACAGTTACATTTTGATATGCGTGTGAATCACTATGTGTACCCACCAGAATCCAGTGTTGGATAGTTTACTTTGCTCATCTGTTGGAATTGTGCCAGATCAGATGTCCGTAAAAGGGATTGTTGTCTTCGTAGCGAGAAAAACGAGAGGGAAGTTCCTGCAAATCTCATGAGTCATACCTCTACCAATCCACTTTCCCTATTTTATCAACGATGACACACGTTAACGCCCGAATCACCATCAAACTCTACGAATCGATAACACAGTAACACGATCGTTTATCGACTCTCAAACAGTCAGGAAAATCACAAGCGACGTAACACCAAGTCCTTATGATAACTTTTTCCACCATAAGTGCTCAAACGAAATAGGCAGTTGCATTCCTCCCCTTGAACATTTCAACCGCAATACCCACCATGCGAGGAATGCTCATCAGTTCATCCTGAAGCCTGTGTTCGAACGTACCTACAGTGAAGTTAAAAGAATCTTTCCTCAGCCGTACAACACGAATGTGGAATGCTCTTCCACGCTCCATTTATCCTACACATTATAACCTACAAACATTCAAAACCAACGTGCATCGGCATCTCTCCTTTTCTTCTCACCCTAATTTCCTAAACGCCCGCGCTGTGTAGCTAATACATTATAAGGGTCCCAACAAATCCCTTTAGTGCGCGCTTATTATAAAGAAAACCCCATACATATGCCTCGCAGACAGCATCAACGTGGCTATTGAGGCTTAAACGATCACCGAAATCAATTCCAACACCGCCTGTACCTATAAATAGGAGATTTTAATCATGCGTCGGATGACTAACGCCATCATGCTGGGATGGGATTCCCTTGCACGAGTGGGGATATTTCTACGCCTCGACTCTAACTCTATTGATATCCCGCAGAACTGAACGTTAGAATTGACCGAGATACGCCAGCTATACTCGACAATTTTATTGAGCAAAGATAGCCAGTAGAGGCTAGAAAGCAAAATGGGGTGAAATAGTTTTCTTATCGATTAGATCCCTCACCAACGCCAAAATAAGGATTTCTGCCTGGTAGTACAATGGACCGTTACCGAGTCTGAGTGCTCTGGGATTTAGATTTCCTTATATAAACTTTAGGTCATTTCCTTTTAAAAATAACCAGTAAAAATCAACAATTTAAACTAACCAAGTATAATTTTATTATTACGCCTTCTCTTCGTTACTTCTTCATAAACATGGGCGCGTTCAATTTGTAAGGCAACTACTAGTCCCTACTATTTTACCTTTCCTCATTGATCAAATAACTCACGTGACCATCGTTTGGCAAGTGATAGACATTGAATTAGTAGGGAACTTGCAGTTGCCTTGCAAATTGAACGCGCCAAATGCCCTTTGCGCTTCTTTCTTATCATCCGCGCACCTGATTGTTGTCGTTGTCAGAAGGTGCTGCCAGGTTTTCTTTTGTTACACTTTTTTCATAAAAAAAATTCCAAAATAAATCCGATGAGCTCAACACCATCGGCGACTTGCTCGAGCCGCTAATCTCTTACGCTGCTTTGACGGTGGTTAAGTAAGGGGATTCGATTTAATAGACGGAGTGAATATTACTATTCTCATGAGGGCGGCAACGTTTGGGACTTGTGAGATACACATACACACAATACCGAGATGCTATCCCATTGAGCAAAAACCCTTTTGGCTACGGTTGTACTGGCCGAACCCTATGCCATTACGTTGAATTAAGGTTCTCACCCCTATTGGTTGTCCATTTTTCATTGGAATCCCCACAGGCGTACCATAGCGATGATCTGAAAAGGCTTGTTTCACACTTCTGACGGTTGATTTTCAACGGGATCATGACGTAATCTCGAATGACAAAAATCTCGAATGCAAAAAATCTCGAAAAAACTAATTTTTAATCTAGAATGTAAAAATCTCGAATGCACAAAAATCTCGAATGGACTTTATCTCCAAATACGATATCTCGAAAAAAATCTCGAAAAAAAAAGTTAATTCGAGATTTTTTTCTTGCCTACTTGAAGAGTTTAAACTTAAAGAAAATGCATTACATATTTAGTTTATTCAGCAATTTATTTTTTTCGGTAAATTAACAACAACTAATCAATATTTAACAAAAAGAAAAACATTATAAAAATTTGTAAAAATTCCAATAGTAAATAAGGTGCCGTGAAGTAACGCCGAGTAAAATAACGTCGAATTACGAAAGCGAAATAACGCCGAATTTCCATGTTCGGTCTTATTTCACTTCGTCAAAGTGAAATAAAGCCGAATCGGCCTTGTTCTGCTTTTAATTTATTTACACAATCAGATAAAGATTCATAAGCGTTTTCAGATTTGTACCCCTGAAAACCTCGCACCTACTCCAAATCAGACAGTGACCCCAAGCGGGGGGGTTGCGGGGGCAGCATGCCCCTCCATAGGCATTGTACTGTTTATGGTATGAGTTCCGAAATCTCAAGTAGAATAAAGTCGATCTCCGAAATCTTATTCGATATTATTACTCTTTTGTTCTATGTACTACATAATTGTAAATAAAGTCGAGAATAGAAAATGGTGAATTTCGACATTACTTCCGATTTCTTATGGAAATAAAGTCGATCGACATTATTTCCATCTACTTTATTTCACGGCACCGGTAAATAAATCCATCGATTTCGATTTGAATATTTCCTTTGTTTGTAATGATTTCATTTACCAATCGTGGATGTTAAAGAGTAGTAAATAATCTCGAATGAATATATTAATTTTTGAGACAATGCGAATTGTAACCATTGTCTCAAAAATTAATATATTCATTCGAGATTTTTTTTTCTAGATTTTTGTATTTCGAGATTATGCTTTCGAGATTTTTTTTTCCAGATTTTTTCAATTCTAGATTTTTGTTTTCGAGATTTTTACTTTCGAGATTTTTGTTTTCTGGATTATTGTTTTCTAGATTTTGTGGTAAACCCATTTTCATCTCATTAATTCTTGATAAAATAAATATTCATTTAGAGAGACTATGCTGATTCAACTTATTAAGTAACGCCGCAACAGGTGAGTTTTAAGAGCATTAGCGTAACGTATACAATTATTGACACAGCAGAATTTCGATACAATTATTGACACCCTCTTCAAACACAAGCACTCATTGGTTTAAATTTAGTAACTGCTTTTTTAAATCGTTTATTCTTTTTCTCTCTACAATCGTGCATTATTACGCTCTGAGACGCTGTCAGTGAGCTAACATCAGTGGTTCGTGGCTCTTAAATCGAGCGCAGAAAGCAGAACAATTCGTTAAGGAACTGAAACAAGTAAGTGACTTTGCATGATTTATTTTATACAATCATGATCAAATTTTTCATTTCATGCAAAAGATCATGCTTTCACCTTTCATCTTTCATGTTTAATATTTTTTTTTCTACTGCTATTTGATTAAATAAATGGGGTGTCTATTGTATTAGTATTTGCTCAATTCCTTTTATTGACACCATGGTGTCCATAATTGGCTTCTATGGGAATACAAAAGTCGACACCATGTCTATAATTATGCTGTTGGAGGATGTCAATTATAGTAGTTTTCTCTAAATAAATATTTAGCTGGAAAATTGCCTAAATGTGCCACAAATACCGAGAAAATGACCTCCAAAAAGCTCTTAAAGCTGTCAGGATGCAATCTATGTCTAAAAAGGCAGCGGCCAAATTTTATGGGGTCCCTCGAACAACGCTTATATTTCGATTAAGCGAAAAATTTGTTAAAACAAGACCAGGCCCAAGGACAGTTTTAACTGCCATCGAAGAAGAAGCATTGAAAGAATGGATAACTACATCCCAGCGAAAAGGTTTTCCTAAAAGAAAAGAGGATGTGCTCAATGCCGTTAAAGAGTTTCTCGATGGAGACAAATGGGTCCATCTATTTGGGCCCAAAAACATGCCGGGAAATGGTTGGTTTAAGGCGTTTTTAAGTCGACACCCTTCCATTTCCCTAAGAACACCAGACCCGGTTACATCGGCAAGTGCAACAGTGAGATCCTCGGACATAAAATCGTTTTTTGTCAAAATTGAAGATTTGAAGGAGAAGGAGTGGCGGGACATTCTAGAAGACGGTAGCAGGATTTTTAATGGTGATGAAACCAATTTCTTACTGTGTCTAAAAACCAAAAACGTATTGGCAGCAAAAGGTGCTCGTAATATATACGAGATTGATAGAGGACTAGCGAAATCTAACCTCACAGTTATGTTCTCATTCTCAGCAGTGGGCAGCTTGGTTCCACCCATGGTTATATATCTATACAAGAGAATACCAGAGGATATTCGAAAATCATTACCTAAGGGATGGGGCTTGGGTATAAGCGATAATGGTGGGATGACCAATGAAGTATTCTATGAATATATCTCCAAAGTTTTTCATCCACATTTGGGCAGTATTGGAACTAAATTGTCAGTTATATTTTTTGTTGATGGTCATAGCACACATCAAACCTTACCTGTCAGCAAACTATGTGTTCAGCTAGGTATCATTATAATTGCATTATACCCAAATTTCACGAGAATATTGCAGCCAGCGGATGTTGCGGCATTCAAGCCGTTAAGAAATGGTTGGAACAGGAAAGTTGCTGAGTTATAAAATGTATATTTTCTCTTAGATAAACGAATCAAGGTACTTAATTATTTTTTTTCTTTTATTCCTGCCGTGTAAATCTTTTAAAGATATGTCAATAACTATATCATTACATGGTGTCAATAGCTGTATATAAACGTCAACCATTGTATTTTTACGTGGTGTCAACAATTGTACATGGGTGTCAATTAATATACAATTTTATAAGTCCTTTGAAATATTGTGATTAAACTTTATTTTATCAATTTTTCTTAATTTTTATAAAAACTAAATGAATTCTAATAAAATAACATATTTCGAAATCCCAAGAGTTTTCAAAGTACTCCAGTCAATAATTTTTTACGGCGTTTTGAAAAAAAAAAAAAATTCTTATGGGTGTCAATCGGTTACGCTATTTAATGTACCGACTTCTGATATCTAGTAAGGATTCTCTTTTTCACCAGCTACGATAAAGGCCAGGGAAACATTTTTTAAGCTTTGTTTTTAGAATTTATTTGTGTAAGTGATGTATAAACATAATTTTCGTCTAATACATTATTTTTGAAATAATCTACATGCGTATCCATGTGTGGGACCGCGAACTGCTTTCTGGTTAGCTGTTTGCTGCTTCAAAATGGGTCTGTATATTGCGAGAATGCGTCTTAAGGTGTTTTTTTAAGTGATCACTACGCAAGAAACGCTTCTCGCACTGCTCGCATAAAAAAGGCTTTTCTCCTGTGTGAATCCTTTTGTGCCGGTTCAATTCGTCTTGCCGTCTAAATGCCTTGCCACATGTGTCTATCCCACAGACAAATGGTCTGTCAACCGGGAGGACTGGCTCCGATTTGATATTTTTTCTCACTAGACTCACATCATCTGGATCTGTGTGGAATCCATAGTCCATGAATGGCATGCCCGGTGAAAAGAAGGTAGGTGTACAGGCAATCATTTCAGGCTCCATTTTTATTATGCTTATTGGAGGTCCACTTTCATAGGAATCGTCACCGACGTGTTCGAGCTCATTCATTGGCTCGTCATCTATCTCCTTCTTCACAGTCACTTGCAGATGGGAAATAGAGCCGCCGGGGCCTACTTCATCATTCGAGATATACTCTTTTTCCTGATTGTTGATAGAATCGAGCTGCTCCTTTGCTAATAACATCGCCCTGTTTACGGCTACTTCGTCCAGTGGCAAGCTCAGCATGGGTTCGATAATCTTTGAATATTTGTAGTGGACGCGCATATGCTTCGTCAGATGGTCACTCCGGGAGAACTTTTTTGGGCACTGCGTACAATTGTAAGGCTTTTCACCGGTGTGGGTGCGAGTGTGACGTGCCAGTTCGTCGGATCGTGTAAAACCTTTTCCGCAAAACGGCTTGTCGCAGATAAAAGGCTTTTCGCCAGTATGCCATGTTAGATGGGAACGCAGATGAGAACTCTTACCGTATGACTTGCCACATGCATAAATAGGGCATGCAAAGCGTTTTTTTGGATCTGTGGAATCCGCAGTTTGTAAAAGTATATTCGAGATTGGCAAAATTGGCAGGGGCTCAATTTCCGATACCTCCAATTTCGGAACCACTAGTTCTGTTGTATCACCGTTGGGAGTGGGTGTGTTGCCATTAATGGGAGTGGCTGGATCTGGTAGTGTTTGTATTTCTTCAGACATGTTTTGTAATTTTCGTTTTAAATGTAAAAAGATTCAATAATTCATTCCACGTGTTATATGGCAACTAGTTCGTAAGCTTAAGTATGTTCTGCTAAAAATTGATCACACCCACTATAGATACGAAGGTTTTTGTATGTAAAATAATAGAGAAAATTCTTTCCCAATCTTGAAGAAAAGCAAGTATGATTTTTTTTTCATTCTAAAAACGCCTACTGTCATAACAAATGACAGCACTGCATTACCCAAGCGAAGCTTATTCCAGTGATGCCAGGCTTTAGTTTGTTAACATTCGACTTTGTGGTGTGGTGCTGAAGTGAATATACAATGGGTGGGTTTCAAGCATAAAATACGGGAAGCAAATAATTTGATTCCAAAAAACAACTTGCCAAATAATCGGAGAACATTTTCTCCTGAACGAATAACTCGATAGGACTGATTGTCTTTTACTATAGAATAGAGATTTTTGATTGATTGATTGATTTATTTAGCAGAACTCTGCTATTTAACTTCAAAGTTTTACAATTTGTTAACTTAACTTAAGGTACATCAGCATATAATAATAGTAATATCCAACTCTTAATCCATTTTAATTATGTGGGTAATGACTTCTTATAAATACAGTTACATTTTGCTAAAATATACGTAAATTCGTTTCATTTTTAATGTTTCTTGGTAGTGAGTTAAATAGGTGACAACCTTTATAAACTATACTATTTTGGGTTACATTATCAATATAATTTGGTAATCTAAAAACTGCACGGTTTCTTAATTGATAAGGTTGAGAATCTCCTACGTATCTCTGGTACTTCTGCAAATATTTAGGTAACATATCATATTTAATTTTAAATACAAAACACAGCACGTTTACAAGAATTCTTTGTTTTACATTTAACCACAAAAGTATCTCTAACATTAATTTGACAGCAGTATAACGATTGCACTTAATAATTATTCTCATGGCTCTGTTCTGTAGGCGCTGTAACTTAAGCAACGACGTATCACTACATAAATACAATATAGACGAGCAGTATTCAAAATGAGGTTTAATCATTATATTACATATGTTTATTGCACATAATACCGATATTTTGTTTCTTATTCTTTGGAAAAAACCGATTTTTTTAGCTACTTTTTTAATGATGTAGTCTAAATGGAAGTTGAGTGATAATTTATAATCAATAACAAGATGACTGATAAACCTACCCCACGTATTCTGCATCGTTTAGATAACACGCGTAGTATACAGATAAGCTACAATCCGCCTCTAACTGTTTTTTTTTAAATACTTGTAGGGAAGTTTAAAATTATTTAAGAATAATATAAATAAGCAGCTACTGAAAACGCAAACATTCGTAAGTTTTTATTCATAGTTTTTCAGGAGGGATAAAAAACTAAAAATAACTCAATTTACAAAAAAAAACTTTAACTTTATTTTTATTTAAAACTTTTATAACTTCTTTAAAAGCTTCAAATTACATTTTTTTTGTTATAATATGCACGTACTAAAGGGATTTGTTGGGACCCTTATAATGTAATAGCTACACAGCGCGGGCGTTAAAACAAACATTAATAATAACGAACAAAATGAAATCAAAAGCATTTGATTCAATGGCATAGGTATAACTTTTTAATATGATATTGGATCTTAGTTATAAAACTTATTATCATCAGATTCTTCGCTTAATGATGGATATCTGGTTCAATATAGGTTGGCAAGTTACATTGTAGAGATAGTGCGTAGTAAATCTATAAATCTATATATATAAATCTATAAATAAAAATGATGGTAACTATTATATATTAAATCCAACATGTACAATAAATCTTTCGTTTTTGCTGAACTTTTTTAAATTGTTATCTGGGTAATACACCTTTTTAAAGGGTCATTATCTTGAATATTTCGTCGTACCTTTGTAGGGCAGGCGCCGCAAGTATGGCAGAACATGGGGTATGTCTTCAAAGATCACCCACTATACATTGATAATCAGGAACATTACAGCATATGCTTTTAAAGTATGGTGGACAAAAGCCACACAAAAAATAGTAATCGCAAAGCTCAAAAGGGTACAACGGTTTGCATGCTAAGATATCTCCAGGACCATGCGAACTTGCTGCACAGCGATTACATAAAGTGGCGATTCGGAGTGCAGCAAGTTTAGTACAGCTTAAAGAGATAAGGCTTTGTGACCACACGGAAATAATGACCCTATTAGCTGAACTTCAACAACTTGACATGCCAAAGTCAAATACGTTGGTCTTGAAGTAAACGAGGACACGACTAAATACATGCTATCAACAAACAGACAAACATCAACAACTCCGCATAGGACAAAACGTCACAGTTGAGGTAGTTAAGGAGTTCCCCGACGGAGAATCACCTTAGGAAACCGCTGCTCATCAAGTAGGATAGGTGTGGTTGTTGTCCAAAAAGCTAAATCACGTTGATTACATTGGCTCGGCCACATTAAGCGAATGGACAACAATGCTCCATGCAAGGGGATCTTTGACTCTCAGCCCCCAGGTTCGAGAAGGCAAGGAAGACCGAACCTGCGTTTAAAAGACAAAGCCATCGCGGATGCCAAAGCGCCTGGTCTAGACCTGGAATTTCAGAGGATGGAAGGCTGCAGTGTCTCAGGCAGACACCCTTCACAGATCGGGTCCCCGTTAAGTAAAGTAGGTAAAATAATTGATCTGTTTGCATCTTTGACGAAGAACAAGGCTGCATTAATTAGCAAAACTAAACATGTTATTATTTGTCTACTCCAGAAGGTTAATCATTATGGATCAATCCTGCACTTATGGCAAATGAGTCCAAACACTCCATCGACCACAACTTTAATCTGTCATCCATGTAAAAGGCTGATCAACTTGATAAAAAGCTTTTGAGATGTCAATGTTTATAGCTCTTGATTCGCCATTTTTTTTTCAATTGCATCCGTCCATAGCTGAGTTGCTCAGCCGTTGAGCGTCGACTTAAAAGGATGTATTGCCTATTATTTATTAGGCGTTGGTTTTCTGAATATTTGATCAAGTCTGCATGTATTACCCTTTCCATTTTTTGTAACACCATTAATGGTATTTATACTTTTGTTAGCAATTGGCTTTCCGAGCAAAAGAGAAGTGTGCTGAATCTGTATTGAAAGTTTGCATATAATTTATGCAAGTTCTGGTGGCTAGGTATTTGGTCGGTCCTTTGTCTTCGGGCTATTCTATTTTTGAAGAATACGTTGGCTTGCTCGTGGTTGAAATCGTATGTCTCTCATTGGCGGTTGTACTCTGAAAATCATTGGTGGTTGCATTTGCCTGGGACCTAGAGTCGCATTGCTTACATCAACCCATTTTGCAAACTCCATAGCGGCTCAAACATCAATAAGATACCTCGGACATTGGCAACAACTGCATTTACATAGGCAAACGAGTGTTGCAGAACGGCTGGATAGATCTTCTTTTTGTGACATTTTCCCAGTTCTGAAAAGGCATAAAATCAAACGGAAACGGAGGAGAGCCCTAGCAAAAAATAAACAAAAAACAACAGAAATCTGTATTTTTAATAGTAATTGTTATTTTTACGTTACACCAACTAAAAATTAGTTACACATGAGCTAACGATATAACCACCGGAGAAAGTGTTAGAACAGAGTTAAACTTAAAAGACAACATCAACTGCGTTACGAAATTGATGTTGGTCTTGTTCTTGTTCGCTTTATGTTTTAATAATACATACATAATAAAAAAAAATCATAACTTAAAATTTATTTATAATTTTGTTTATACAGTTCGTAATATACCTACAATAGCTCTATTGGTAGCGCGTGCACTCTTAAGAAATGCTCACGCGCACTCAGCTCTAATCTGTTTTCTTAAAAATATATTTTTGATATATTTTTATGGCTATAAAACAAAAACCATTGAACTACTAATATTTAATTTGTTTTTATACATAAAATGGTTGAAAGGAAATATAATTTAAACATAACTCAATTACCCGCATGCGGATAAAACGCATCATTTCGATTGCATATTTTGTTGGGTCTATAACGGCGGATCTGGGAGCGATTATCAACATCATCAAACCGGATCCGAAGTCGCTTGGAAGGGTAAAAAATAATCTGATTCGGATGTTGAAGCGAACAAATGTATATGTACAGGAATGGCCATCAGTGTGTGAATCCTTAGAATTCATCGAAGGTGAATTTACCACTTGAGTCAAAGTTCCCAAACTGTTCCATGAACAGGGTGTCCGTATGCTAGTTGGAGTTGTCGCCTCCTATATCAGCGATTTCTCCGATTGTGATCATCATTTTCTCTTCGTCGCCACTATCGTCTTCGGGACAACTGTCCGAGGACGGCTCTGGTGATTGACTGAGCGTGCCGCCCATGTCACTGGTTGAACCTGCAACCGAAGGTAAGTCAATCGTCATGATGCCGTTTGAGCTGGTTATGGACTTGGCGCCTGCGAGATGACTCAGCTCGTTAACGCGACATTCAATTTCCTTTTCCTCCTTGATGGAAATGTCCATTAGGTCGAGTCCAGCGCGACTCATCTTAAAGTGCGTTTTTATGTGTTTGGAGAGGTGGTCGCTGCGCATGAATTTTTTGTTGCATTCGCGACATTGAAATCGCTTCTCCCCGGTGTGTGTGCGGCGGTGACGCTGTAGCTCATCTGATCGCGTGAAGCGTTTGCCGCAGAAGAGCCAGGAGCAGACAAAGGGCCGCTCGCCTGTGTGCCATCGGAGATGGGCTCGCAAGTGTGATGTTTTGCCGTAGACCTTGTTGCAACCGGCAATGTGGCAGATGTGTTGCTTTTTGCGGTCAGAGTGCTTCTCACCTTCTTTGCAATTGGGACAGGTGCAAGCAACGCGTTTGAGGCGTGGCTTTATTCCCGAACTCTCGCCGGTGACGTTGATGTTGACGTTGACAGATGTCTGGTTCTGCTGCGGTTGGTGGCCCAATGACTGGGCAGTTGACGTGTGTTGTTGCTGCACCTGGTGATGGTGACCCGCGGATGTGCTGGTGGCTGGAATTTGCATTATGCTCGTGTTACCCACAGAGACCGTGGTGAAAGTTGGTTGACTCTGCTGCTGTTGCGGTGACGATGCGATGTGAATCGGACTGGGCGAGGCAACTTCTGTCACAGTCAGGTGCGCATTAGTGTTCTGTTGTTGCTGTTGCGCCTGCTGTTGCTGTTGTTGCGCTTGCAGTTGTTGCAACTGCTGTTGCAATTGCTGCTGCTGATGTGGCGTAGCAGCAGTGGCTGTAACCCATTTGATGTCTGGTGGTTCCTGCTTAATATTCGTGATAAGCGTTTGAGTAATCTGGGGGGGAGACTGCGGCTCGTTTTTTGAAGCCGTAACGATCACTTGTTGCTGCTGCTGCTGCTGTTGCGCGTGCTGCTGTTGACTATGCTGCGAGCTGTTTTGCTGCGCGACGTTTGCCGAAATCACCTGACCAGCGCCGGGAAAGTTTTGGAAACCTTGCAAGTTTTGCAGATTTTGTGGCAACTGATGCGCTTGGATTATCTGAACGTTTCCTATCCCGGGGATGTTCTGGATCGGCAAAGCTTGCAGACCCGGAATATTTGGCAAATGAATGATGTTGCTCGCGTTGGCCGCTTGGGCCGGCCGGAATTGTTGCAGAGCTTGAGCTGGAATCACAGTTAGTTGTTGGCCCTGTGCATTCGTTATGGTAATGGGCTGGTTGTGCGGATGCTGGTGTTGTTGCTGGTGTTGTTGCTGTTGGACACTTGAATTCGCCTCCTGTTGTTGTTGTTGTTGTTGCTGCTGCGATTGAGTTTGTTGCTGCTGGCCACTGCTTCCACCTGCTCCAGATGGTGTGCCACTCGGTTGTACTTGTCCCCCTTGCGAGTTGTTTCCCTGGGCTGCTGCCGCATTTGCTGCAATGTTCTGTAAATTCGATTGATTGATGATGACATTGGGGTGCTGCTGCGCCGCATGCAAAGCCATCGGGTTAATTGGCGACAGTTGCACTTGCTGAATTTGTCCGTTTGGTGTTATAACATTGGCGAATTGGGTAAACTGCGGAATGATTTGCATCTGCGGGGGTGGCTGCACCAAGCCCGACATAGCTAGCTGTTGCACGGGCACATGAACTGTTTGGTAGATGGTTTGTCCATTTGCAGTTTGAATCGGAATTTGAACTGCAACCGTCTGCGAGATGGGTGCCGCCGTCGGGAACTGCACTACGTGCGGTATGGAAGTTCCAGCTGGTCGCAGTTGAATGTTCTGCCCCTCTAACTTGATCGTGTTCACGTTCTGGCCCAGAAGGTTTCCTATGTTGCCTAGGAGGCCGTTCGCTGCAGCAACCGATGTAGGAATTGTTATGTTTGTACCTGGGATCGTTATTGTAGCTGGAAGTGTGGTTGTATTAGCCGTTTGTTGATGAGACTGGTTTTGTGCCTGAGCAGACTGTGGCGACTGAGATTGTCCCTGTTGCTGCTGTTGTTGTGATTGCTGTGCTCCTTGAGTTGTTGCATTTTGGTTGTTTGCTGCAGTTTGTTGTACCACTGCATTTGCATTGGTTACATTGGCAATGGGGATTTGAATGTTCGTTCCGGGAATAGTGAACATAGCGTCTGGATTCCCACCCGAACCAGCACTGGGAATTTGGACTGTTTGCCCAAGGTTCTGTATGAATTGAGCTGGAAGCACTGTATTATTTGCAGCGGCTGGCAAGGGAGCTCGTATTATCTGCCCATTCGGAGTGAGAAACGCCTGCTGACCATTGAAGTTGATCGGCTGTGCGCCAGCCAATTGAGAATTGATATTCGGTATGAAAAATGCTTCCTGTCCGTCGATGGTTACCGTTTGCATTGGTTGCACAATCGAAAACATGTTGTTGCCCGAGGGATTCTGTATTACAGTCTGACCGCCCGCCTGGATAAACTGGTGCGGGAGGTTTTGCAGGTTCTGCAAATTCTGAATATTAACTATTTGCTGCTGCATTTGGGGATTGTTGACGAAGGCTTTGACTGGCGTTGTGTTATTCGTTGTCGAGTTAGCAGGTGAAACCTGACCAATGCCATTATTTTTGTATGTTATCATTTTTCCGCTTTACAGTTCTTTCTGTGCTTTTTTTTTAGATTTTTCACTTTAAAAATTGTTGCAGAGCAGATAGGTAGTTTTTTTTAGCTTAGCTAGATCTTAAATAAACACTAGGGAGAATATAAACATTTCAGAAAAAAAATTTACTAAAAGCAGTTTTAAGGGCGATGCACCATTTTTTTTTTACTTTGAAGCCATTCCCGATTACTATTTTTTTCTTGGAGATATGAAATGTATTCGGGCACAAATTAAAAACACTTAACTAATGGCGGATGTTTATACGTTTTAGTTTTTAGTTTTTTACAATTAAAGCTGAGAGAAAATAACATTTTTAAAGACAAAATATTTTCCTATTTATAAATTGTTTATTGTCCCGTGGCGCGGCCATTACGAAGATATATTTTAGAAGTGATGCCAAGTTCAACTCTTCAGACGTCAAAAAAGGAGAAACAAAATTTCTAATCGGAGAGAGAGTGTATTCAGTCGGAGTTATTAAATATTTTATACTCAAGTCATTGTTGAGGTATAATTTATTACATGTTTATGTTTCAATGTATTTAAGAAATTAAGCACAGTTTTGGAGTAATTTCAAAAAAGGTCCGATAGAAATAAAGTAAATTTATTGACGAGAATATTTTTTTTCGAAATATGAATTCGTCCAAATCTGCCATGAATCATAAAATCTAGTAGGTACATAAAATATCTTTTCAACATATTAACGCAATTTGTGATAGGTTTCTTTGGGCGCATTTAATTTGCAAGATAACTACGAGTCCCTATTAGTAAAACCTCTGCGATTGGAGGAAAATATCGAACGTGAATATCAGCTGTTCACTGAAAATGTCTCCTTCGAACAAGTGAAAGAAATCAACCGTAATTCCTCAGTGAGGTACTGATGTCAAAAACATCTGATTCATTTTGCTTTTGATTTTTTATATTCTAAGTGTTGATGAAATCTACAGAAGGAATACGCTTGTATTAAAAAAAAATCCAGTAAATATGCATTAATATGTTCCACATTAACACGAGAAAAGATTCGTTTGTGGATCGAATGGACGGAACAGCTGAACACATATTATGTGAATGTCTAGACCTCAAAGAATAAGAAAGAAGAGCTTCTTCAGAAAAAACTGATTTCTGTAGACATAAAGAAATCTTCTGCTTTTAAAGAAAGTAGAAACTCGACCAGCCTAAATATTTTCTGGCCCTACGGCATAAAAGTTCTCTACGGTCGAAGTGCCTTTTCCTTCGTCTTGGCTAGCAAGAAGAGACAAAAAAAGAAAAAATTAAGGGCCCTAGAGAGTATATATTAAAAATTTCAGTTTCCTAGCTCAAACTTTGACTTTTCAATAAAACTGTTTTATTTATTTGTGGGCGAGCCGCTGAGCGCATTCTCAAAATCTTTAGATATGAGCATAAAGGGCACCTAAAATGTATATATTAATAATTTCAGCTTTCTAGCTCAAACTTCAAATTTTTGACAAATTTAACACCCGAGCATTTTGGGGTCTAAAGATAATATATTACAATTTCAGCTCTCTAGCTCAAAATTCGATTTTTTCGATAAATTGTTTTTTTTTTAAATTGTGAACATGTCAGTGGGCGGATTTGAAAAATGCTTAAACTTAATTATTTTAGGGCCCTAGAGAGTACGAGCCCAAACGCAAAATAGTTGTCCTAGTATTGTATTTTTTATCACATACATTTTCAAATGCGTTATTATTATGCATAATTAATAAAAAATTGTATTTTTTTTCTTAATATTATCCATGAACATGTGTTCTTTACAAAGCAATCAATAAGTAAAAAAAAATAATGTTTGTTGCCACAAATTTCAACTGTTAACCCATTTTTTTTCTTTGCAAAATAGTTGGCCCGTTAGTTTTTCGCGGCAAAATAGTTGGCCTAAGCTGGATAATGTCTTTCTCTCTTGGCATTTACCGTTTATTGTTGCGTTATTTAAGTGCGGATGTCTCAAGTCAGGCATTCACTGATTGCAGTCGCAATCAAAGTTCACTCTGGCGCGTGGCAAGTGTTTATCGGAAGACATACGTAATATAATAATAAAAGCGTACAAAAAAAACGTTTCAGCATATAACATCGCAAAAAATTTGGAAATATCGAGGTCTTCAGTTCGAAACATTATTAATTTATTCAAGAAGACTGGAAATGTGAACCCACTGAAGAAAACTGGAAGATCATCAATTGCTAGCGATCGTAACAGAAGGGCTTTAAGAAAAATTCTCAAGAAATATCGTCGTGCTACAACGGCAAATATCACCTTTGAGTGGAAAAATGTTATTAAAAAGCAAGTTTCAAGAGACACCTGCATTCGAGAAATGAATAAAATGGGATACAAATTTTATAAAGTAATTTTTAACCAAATTGTTTTTGTTTTATTAACTTAGAAAATTGTTTCTTCTAAAAAACCGTCACTTAGGCAAAAGAAAAACCACTTTTAACTCCTTTGCAAAAAAAGAAGCGTTTAAGGTGGACTCGTGATCATCAAAACTGGACGCTAAGGCAATGGAGGAGTGTAATATGGAGCGATGAGTCTCGATTCGAACTTTGTGTTGGAGACTCACGATCAAGAGTTTTAAGAATGCCAGCTGAAGCATTTCACCCAGACTGCTTTAGACGAAAAACTAAATTTACCGCTTCAGTAATGATATGGGGATGTATGTCAGCTCAAGGAGTAGGTGACCTTCGCTTCATCGATGGTACTGTGAATGCCAGTAGGTATCAAGACATCCTAGAGCACCAACTTTTACCTTCGATTCCAAAGCTGCAAACAGAAGATTGCAGTTTTACATTTCAGCAAGATGGCGCATCATGTCATACAGCTGTGGCAGTCGTACCAGCGCCAACAATCCATCTATGAGCCATTAAAAGATACATGGCTCCTAACACCATTTAATTATTGGTTGCACGAAAATCTTTTTGACATTGTAGTCTGCTAGACAGATGTTTTTCAAAATTCAAATATGTATAATGTATATTCTAAAAGGAACTGCCTCTTCTAGATAGTTGCAAAAGCTTGTTATCACAATAATATAAAGTAAAAATATTGGAATTAAAAGTAAAGTCAGTGAACATATACAAAAGGAATCTCTTTTATTTTAAATCCATACAGCCAAGCAAAATATGAGCTGGCTTCGAGAACACACCATTCCAGTTCTAACGTGGCCTCCAAATAGCCCGGACCTGTCTCCAATTGAGACTTTGTGGGGAAAAATGAAAAAAGAATTAAGAACAAATCCGGCTAAAAACTTGAATGAATTAAAGAAAAGATCCAAGAAGTTTGGAATGGCATAACTCCTGAATACTGCTTTAATTTAGTGGAAACTCTTCCAAGTCGAATTACAGCCGTTATTAAAAACAAAGGTGACGTCACTCAGTGGTAAAAGACAGTTATTTTTGTATTAGGCCAACTTTATTGCGTCGATAAAAGAGTGGGTCAACTATTTTGCGCTATATGAGTTATTTAATCATTAAATGAACTGTTATTATTTTATGAAGAATTATTTTTAAATGTATATGTCTAACACTTTCACAATATCGAAATAAATTTTGAGTTTGTTTGTTTACTTTGGATAGCCAATTTTTTTTCGAATTTCATAAGACGGAAAGTAAACGGGCCAACTATTTTGCGTTTGGGTCGTATATGGTTACAATTTCAGCTTTCTAGTTTGGGTTTAAAGTCCTCATTTTTGCCGATGGACGGACATAGCTATATCGACAACACTATCGATGCTGATCACGAATATAGTTACTTTTACTGGTCTACGAGGTATGAGTCCAAATTAATATACCCTTAGAATAGAATATACAAATCTTAACACAAGCAGTAAGTACGACATAAGTTAAAAAATTTCGTCATGGCTCAACAAATTAAAATAAAAAAATAATTCTATTCGTTTTTTTTATTTTAGACCATAATACAAAATAAAGAACGATTGAAAAATTAGTTTGAAAATGTTGTTCAAACCTGAAACCCATAAGAGCGAGTATATCTCCAGACAGATGTCGCTAGTGTGTTTACTGTTTTTATGGACATGTGTTCCATTTACTTAGCGGCTGTGAAACAGAGATGGCTTCCTTATGTAATCTACGTAGTTAACTACGCATACTTAAGATATAAACTACATTCCACCATTAACTACCTTTAACTACGCCTACTTCTTGCCTAACAAATTTACTACCCTGTCAATTTCAGTGACGTTGAGATTTCAAATAGAGCACTTCGTGAAGCTACGAGGGCGGGTCAATAAGACCGTGACTTTTGGAATAAAACACAGATTTTTTGATAAAAAAATAATTTTATTTTTCAACGTAGTCTCCCTTGAGCTCTATAAACTTTGTCCAACGCTTCTCCAATTTTTTTATCCCTTCCAAAAAAAATGATTTGTCGAGGTCCTCAAAATAGGCCTTTATTTGCGAGATGACTTCATCATTGGAGTCAAATCTTTTTCCACCAAGCCATTTCTTCAGGTTTGGGGACAAGAAGTAGTCGCTCGGAGCCAAATCTGGAGAATAGGGTGGATGAGGGAGCAATTCATAGCCCAATTCATGGTTTTTTGCCATGGCAACTGCACATGTGTGCACCCTTGCATTGTCTTGGTGGAAAACAACTTTTTTCTTGGCCAAATGAGGTCGGTTTTTTTTCAAATCGTCATTGAATCGGTCCAATAAGTTGGCATAATATTCCCCATTGATTGTTCTTCCCTTTTGAAGGTAGTCAATGTGGATTATCCCGCGTGCATCCCAAAAAACAGTCGCCATAACTTTATTGGCTGACAAACCCACCTTGGCCTTCTTTGGCGCCGATTCACCCTTAGAAACCCACTGTTTTGACTGTTGTTTGGTCTCTGGTGTGTTGTGATGGATCCATGTTTCGTCCACGGTTACAAAACGGTGCAAAAACTCCTCCATATTGCGATTAAACAATGCCAAACCTTCCTGTGAAGTTGTTACACGATTGCGTTTGTGGTCGACTGTGAGCAAATGCGGCACCCATCTTGCGAAAAGCTTTCTCATGCCCAAGTGATCATTCAAAATTGAAACCACTGAGCCATGCGAGATCCCTACGGCTTCCACAATCTCTCGCACTTTCAATCTTCGGTCGGCCAACACCATATCGCGAATTTTTTCGATTGTTTCGGGTGTAGAGACCTCAACTGGGCGTCCAGGACGTTCGGCATCTTCAGTGCTTGTACGGCCACAACGAAATTCAGTAAACCACTTTTTTACCATTGAAATCGATGGTGCAGAGTCCCCATAGTATTTTTCAAGCTTAGCCTTGGTCTCGGTAATGGTTTTTTTTCGCAAGAAATAATGCTTACTAAGCACACGAAATTCACTTTTTTCCATTTTCTCCTCAAATTAGTGAGTAGTCTGATAAAAATAGCTGTCAAACACAAACTAACTGACGCAGCAAGTTTAAATTTTGACAGGAGTCAACTGACAGATGCCTGTTGACAGGAGCAGTGTTGCCGTTTCAGTAAGGAGGTCAGAAATTCAAAAAGTCACGGACTTATTGACCCGCCCTCGTATCTCTTTCTGAAGTGCCAACAAATTAATTGTATGATCAATTATTTCAGTAATATGCAGAAATCGTATGGAAAAATCATTGTGATTGTTAATAAAGTGTTTATTTAAGTAAAAACAAAAGCGTTTGTAGAGTAAAATTACCAAAATTAAGAACAAAAAAATCTTAGAAATATGTTAAAGCAAAAGAAAACAATAGAAACAGCGAACATGTGGACCAAAAGGGCTTCTGCAACTCGTGACGCAGCAATTTACTGGCTTTTTTACTTTTTTTTTGTATAATTTGGTCATTAATTAATTCGTTTGTATTTACTAGTATAAAATGTATGTAAGCATAGAAAATTGTCCATCGTAATTAGTTTCTCCATTAGTTTGCCGCAACAACGCGATTCTCACGGCTTCACTTTTATGTTGTGATCACAATTTATTACAAACTTTTATAAACTTTTTATGAAATATTCGCTTACAAAAAAAAAACTTACAAACAACACATGACAGATGTTAACTACTTCTGCTACATTTAACTACGTTTTCTACGTTAACTTCACGAATATGTAGCAGACGTAACAAATGTATACTTTTTTTTCCAAAAAATGGCTTTTCAGCGTCTTGTTTTCTTTCTCATTGAAATTAATGAAATTGAAATGTTACTAGCAGTCCGTCCATATTTTAAAAGTCAATGATTTTCGTTTATCAATTTCCTTAGTGTATATATGTAGCTTTCAAAACTAAAAAAACGAAAAAAATGACTTCACAGTTGGCATGAGATAAACTGTTTTATTTCCCGGCATATTTTTTTTGGACAAAATAAAGAAATTTTGTTAAAAGTAAATAAATAACGTGTTGTTTGGGCCGGTGAAAGGTAGGCACTACAATAGGTTCAAGGTAAGGTACACTAACACCACTTTCATAAACAAATTTAATTTGTAGAGTGTATTTAAGACGCATACATTTGAATGTGTCCCTTCAAAAGAACATTAATACTTTTAGCCTAGTCACGTTTTTTCGCGTATTAAAAATCGTAATTTACATCATATTTTATAATTTGATGGTCACAATACTATTTTCTAATGTTGTTTAGGAGATGTATGTGTGTGTATGTGTGTATGTAAGTACTTACGTAAGTAAGTGTCGAACAATTTGTTCGTTCAGGTACCTATCTTGAGTATAAAAAATAATATCGACTTTGTTCTGTTCCTAATCGATGCGTATTTGCCTAAATATGCACTGAACAAAATAAGCAGTGAATTAATTGCAGACGTTTTTTTTTTGTTTAAACAAAAAGATTGAACAAATATGGATTTAGAATTTCTTGAGAAAGATTTATCCAATCTAATTTGTTCTGGTAACAATCCATCCAAAGAACAGCTAACAGTTTTTCATAATAGAAAAAAAATGTAAACATAACAATAAATAATCAATATAAACAACGAATAATGAGAAGAATCGAATAATATTGCTTTTATTGAAATTTCGCGTACTCCTCTTTACTCCTTATTATTTACGTTATTGCTAGCGGACCTGCTCGAAAAATGCATGCATATTTTCTTTTTCAAACCTATTAATCCCTTTACTCTTAATTTTTTATTCATAACATATTCATATCACGCTGGGAAGTTGATCGTGTATCGGCTGATAGATTTTTATTTTAAATGTAAGGCCGTATTTATACGATTTCCTTAAAGCATCTCTAAACGGTTGCGTAGTTAAATATCGCAATCTTTACGGAACTTATTTGAAATTGTGATTTGTAAACAGTTTTCCTGTGCGTATTAAGATTTTTTCAAATTATTTCTTGTGGCTTTTGAGACACTTGTTACCGTATCGTCGTATACACAAAGTGAGAGTACCTACTATAAAGTTTATATACAAAGGGCCTTACTAATATTTTTTGAAATTTCGCTCTTCTACTTAATAGATATTAGTATATTACTTAGAAAGGCATCTTGTGCATTTATTACATATATCAGTTTTAGGGCGCTTTCACAATGTATTTTTTTAAAATTTTTCCCGAGTACCTACCTTAATTCATTCATTCATGTGAACCTTGCAAAACGTTTATAATCTTCAAATTGTACGGTAAGTGTGCATGAAAACCCGTGGGCTGATCACACTGATTAAACAATAATCAGTACTAGGAGCATGTACGTGTCGAAAACTTAAAAAAAACAGGCCTAAAACCCTTCTTTCACACAAAGCCAACACCACCAGCATTTGATTGGCCCCAGTTATGATTTATGAAGCGATCCGAAAGACTGCCAATATCAAGAGGGCGAATCCTACTTGCAGTAAAGTGAGAGGGTTGTGTGAGGGTGGCGACTGTGTAGAGGTTAGAGTGCTGGCTTGTGACCCGTGCGGTGCAGGTTCAATCCGCATGGGGAACAACAACATACGCCACCCATTCTCCAGCCTCTACACCAAAAAGGAGGATTTCTGCCTGGTAGTACAATGGACCGTTACCGAGTCTGAGTGCTCTGTGATTTGGATTTCCTTTTTAAAAATAAAAATAGAAAAGAGGAGGGTCGTGCTCCATTTTATCCTGATCAGCTTCATCGTTGAGGAGAAAGAAGAATAAATTTAAATTCATTTCTGAGTATAATTTTTATCTTCGTTTTTAGATTCAATTAAATGAAAAAGAGGAATACATAAGTAAATGACAAAAGGATGAAAAAACATAATGATGGCCATCTATGATGGCTTACGACAGCTTGAGTATATACATCTGTGAATGGTTTTGAGTTTTTCTAAGCTACGTTACCGAGTTTTGAATAATCTTATTTTTTTCTAATAACATTTTGTTTAGCAATTGAGAATCAAACGAATTGTCAAAAGCTGACTGATGCTTTCCTCATTTTTATCGTAATGCGCTGCGGTCAGTTTAAAATGCGCTCCCTAACTTTACTAACTCCAAATCCATTTACTTAATATAACCTTTCTTTACGACATAAAAGTTCGAATATGCAATAGAAAAAATAACTCTTAAATCTCGCGTCTTAAGGGCGTTTTTCATACGTTTTAAGAGTTCGTTTGCATCGTTGTCCCTAATAATAATGACTATGTCATCGACCCAAGGACCTCACGGGCGGACCAGTAGGGATGCAGTTGAGTAAGAGGGTAATCATCCCTTTAATCCTGATCATAGCACTGTTAATGATATAGAAACTGAAGATATCGACAATGAATGACAAAAAAAAATTATATTCAAAAGTTTATTTTTTTGTATTTTTCAGTATTCAAATAAAAAATTATTCACTCTTAAATAATAAAAACCTGATTTTCGTGACCTTTTGACCTTTATAACTTTTTTAGCCGGCACGATATCTATGTCGATTTTTCACATCTTCATTACAACGTCTTCATAAAGGTTTATACAAAAATTCAGCTCACTAGGAATTTTTCCACAGATTGGGGTTTAAAATGCCTAAAATGACTGGGCTATACATTACATAGGCCTTCCGGAAATATTGCATCAATCGCTGTTCTTTATGTGTTAAGCCTATTTATTTACAGATATATAGACATGAACGTGTGGCATATATATTTTATACAAAGCACAGAATAGGATTTTAAATAAAACTATGTATAATAAAAATTAAATTCAAATATATTATTGCATTTGTGAATTGAAATTACAATTTTATTCTTCGAGCTTTTTGTTCAGCAAATAAATCTATGGCCTTATCATAATTTACCTCGTGTGCAATTCGATTTTCCATCCCTAAGATTGCAACACTCGATAAGCGTTCCTGGCTCATAGAAGATCGCAAATAATTATTAATTAGTTTAAGTTTGCTAAAACTTTGCTCACAGCTTGCGGATGTTTTAGGAAGCGTAGAGTTAATTCGCAGGGCAATACAAATATTAGGAAAAGCATCCTGCAAATCATGCGCATAGATCTGTTGCAAGAGATAGAACCCGTTAGCTTTTTCTTTATCACCAAATAAAAGCGAAGCTTGCTCTTTAAGAACGTAGAGTTCCTGACAGAATTCAAACGGCGCTTAAATCTTGCTCGTATTTTCGAGCCAGATCTGCTACATACTTTTGCAGTTCTTCAATTGACATTTTCAAAATTGTTAGTTAGTTAATTAGTTAGAAAAGCAAAATTCAAATTCAGCATAATAGCACAATCAAACCTCTTTTTAATCTCTGATATGTTTCTATCAAATACCATCATTACTTCCTTAGAAAATAGGTGAACAGGTTGGAGTGTTTGTAATTCGTCTGCACACATCTCATTTTTACGTTTCGGAAATCGTTTGTTTTGCAAAATAGGGTAAACACCACTTTTTTCAGCAATTTTTTTTTTTTTTTTTTTTTTTGAAAAAAAAGGAAATTCAAATCCCAGAGCACTCAGACTCGGTAACGGTCCATTGTACTACCTTTTCAGCAATTCTCCAGCCTCTTTTTTTTGCAAAGTTTTGAGCAGACCATCCATAATATCTTCTTCTGAATTTATAATATTCGCCCAAATAGTTAAATTAAGAATACATTTTAAAATCCTTTATAGCAGTTAAGCGATGACCTGCCTCGTACTTAGCTTCTGGAGCATGAGAAGTTTGCTTAACTTCTTCTAAGGCTTAATCTATTTCTGGCAAATTATTTAATAGGCCATTCACAGCAACATGTTTCACCGACCATCTCGTCTGACTACTTCCTTTTAAATTTGTTTTGACGTATTTTTCCATAATGTCCCACCTAGTAGCCAACAAAAAAGAAATGAATCAGTCCAAATAAGTCAATAGCTTCCTGGCATGACGAGGCAGAATGAACACCTACAAGATTTAAGGAGTGAGCCAAGCACGGTACGAAGTCGGCCAGCTCATTCCTTTCTGTAATCCTGGCTTGTACTCGTTTTTAGATTTATTGATGCGACACTAATACAATCAGTATTTTACCTTAGGTTGATCGACAAGTACTAAATATTAAACAGAAACAAACAACACACATGTTTCAAACAAAACACTGTCGTGGAGAGAGATCGACGAGGGCTTTTCGAATATAGTGAGCAGCAAGTGTTGATACCTTTACATTTTTTTTCCTTTGCCTAAGCTTTATGCTTATAAAAACATAGCAAAATTTTATATATATTTCTTAAATGTTTGTTTACTTGTATTAACTTAAATTAAACAAAAAAATCTAAAAAGAATTTGTTATGGCCAAGGTTTTTCCGAAGTTTTCACTCCCCTTCAGCTTACTTTCTGCGTATGGTGGGAACAGGTACTTCATGTATAGGGTTTGAATACCACCCAATCCGCACGTGGCGATTGGCCTGATGTCTGGGGCCAGTGCCCGGGATCGAAGGTACGATGGTTCAATCCCGCCCGGAGAACGGATTTCTTTTTCTATTGTTTTTTTTTCACATGCCTGGCTCGTAGAGGTCAAAGGGAGGACGTACGGGATGGCCGATGAACGCGTGATGGGTTATTCGATCGTCAGTAGAGAGAATACGTTACTCAAGGACGGGAGTGTTGAAGTCCAACCGTGATCTTTACGGCTATAGTTGAGTGGGAGTTATTTGATTGAAGGCGCAATTAAAGTAAAGGAAGTGCGTGAATAGTACGTGGAGAAGAATAATAATAATAATAGTAGCGCGCGATTAAATCTTTCCATATCCGTGATTTTATCAGTGCTCAACGAGGTAAGAGCTTAGATATTCCTTTTTTTTTTTTTTGTGTCTATGCTGCATCACGCTCGTTTTGTCTAGGAAGCCAGGAGGAGTCTGAGGTTTTCCTACGATATCGAGACATTCGACCGTGGAACCGTCGAGAATTCTCTTCACTTTGACCGCACGAAGGGACATACCGAGACGCGATCATTCAAGTGACGCCCGGTTCCGGCAACCAGAATTTCCGGTCGGAGGTTGGCGCAGGGGCAAGACCCTTCGCTCGAGACGCGATCGCCCTGGGTTCGAATTTCACCCAGCCGTCTTTTCGTTTTTTTTATTTTATTATCTCCTCATTGTGGATATCCCCGTACGGTGATGGTTCGAGACGCCGCTATGCAGTTTTTTTTTGTTGTTTGAATTCGTACATATTATCTTTGCTTTTCTTTTATACATCTATGATATAGTTTAATCCCTTAGCTTTAATCCAACCTTTTCTTTTTGTTTATTATCTTTATTATATATATATTTTTTTTTTGTATATATATATTAATTCGTTAATTCTAACCGAGCCATTCACTTGGCGCTCCTACCCGTGGACCAGGTTGGGTCAGAATGTACAAAGGGGTGGCAATATTGCGACGCTTTTGGGTCAGGGAGTAGGTATTGGTTACCTTTTTCAGTTTTTTTCTCCCTTGTGTGGGTACATTAGGTTAAGCAACAAGTTGGTTATTCGAATTATTTGAATTATATCATAAGTCTTCGAACTTCTCGTTTCTTTTATTTTTTTTTTGGTTTTATTGTCTAACCGGTAAGTAACCCTTTTCGGCAGTCGCGATTCTTCCGAAAAGGACTTCGGGATTTGGGATAAATCGCGTGGCGCCCATTTACCACCTTATCCCCACGACCATCTTCACTGAGTCGGCTGGATCCCGATCCCGAAACGCGACGTGGAACGTACATTTTTAGCGCCCAACGTGGGGCCACTTAAATCAAATAATAGCTTCAAAGGACTGATTATCATAGTCTCGGTTACTATCCACATATCGGTTGGTTTTCTTTTCTCGCGTGTCGACAAACCTAGGTGGTCTTTTCTTTCAGTCCCAGAGTTTGATTCTGGTTTGAATATTGTTCGGTATATATGAAAGGAAAACCTCAGACACCAAACATGGAGATTAATAGATTAAACTCTGAAGAACTGCAGTATGAGTTAAAGATAAGAGGACTTACTGCTACACATGTCACGGATATGCGAAAGATGTTAAGAGCCGCACTAAGAAGGGATACAAGCTTTTTACTTGCTGATTATCCATTTACCTTCGAAGAAGACAAGGTGGCAATCACCGCCACTATAGAAGAGGTTGAATCGTTAGTTCGACAATTTGCAGGCGACGAACAGAGCGGGGAGTACAAAAAGATAGGTGCAAAATCTGAATGGGTGATTCGGCGATTAGGGAGGGTAATGGCAACCGGTAAAGACCAGACTGATTTTGTGTCAACAAGCAGAGTAAAAGTGGTAGAGTTGTTAACCGAGTTAGACCTTAAGGCAAACGCGGTTAATTGGGAGGTCAGTACCGGGACGGATGAAGTAGACAACGGGCCTCAGTCGAGCCGTATTCCAACGCCCTTGCCTAGAAGACTTCATCAACAGACGAACAATGATGAGCGACGTAGCCACTCGCCATTAAATTTCTCTAATTTAAACCTCGGACCCCAGGGGGCTTCGTCCCCTCTTCCAGCTCAGTCGAAGTCGGTGCCGGTCATGAAATGGGGGATTAAATTTAGTGGAGAGCCTGGTTGTTCGGTGACAGGTTTTCTAGAGTACGTAGAAGAATTGCGGGAGGCGCGGAACTGTTCTCAATCGGAATTGTTTCGATCAGCTTTCGACTTGTTTGAGGGTAGGGCAACCGTGTGGTATCGAGCAAATAAGCCCACATTCAGAACCTGGACAGAATTGGTTGAGAAACTTCGAGCGGAATTTCTACCCCCGGGATACGACGACAGGTTATGGGAGGAGATTCGACGCCGGACTCAAGGGGGGAACGAAACCATTGGAATGTACGTAAGCGTGATGATGGGGCTATTTTCACGGTTAAGCGAACCCTGTACGGATGCGCTGAAACTGAGGACAATCAGGAAACAGTTGAGCCCGTTCTACCAAACTCAGTTGGCCTTAATAGAGATCTGGTCTTTGGATGAGCTGGTTACGGTAGGCAGAAAACTGGAGGCGACACGGTACTTGGTAGAGAGCTATATTCCACCACCATCTAGAACCCAGGTTTTACTTCTAGAACCTGACCTGTCGTATGTCGATGCAACGCCAGGGGCACTATTTTCAATGGAAAGTAGGCCACCAGCTACGCGCCGACCTTTGTCTTGTTTCCGATGCCGTCAGCAAGGCCATATTGCGTCTGCATGTCCACAACCCCTTCGCTGTTACGGGTGCAATCTCGAAGGTGTCATTCGGAGCCAATGTCCACAGTGTAGGGTCGCGGGAAACGACCGACCAACTCAATAGACAGCGGGACATTGAGTTGTAGGCCTACAGAACCCGCCAATACGGTGAGCAAGTTGGGGGGAACTGGCGGGATTGCAGGAAGGTGTTGGAAAAATAGGGCTTCATCAGGGAACATCAATTTAGGCAGTGTGTCGAAACACCATCAGCTGGGATCAGCTAAATCTATTCAATTTAGAATTGCGGATGTCGACGGATGCGGTTACTGTGGCGAACGGCGAAAGAGTTGAGGTCCGGGGTGCGATACAGGTTCCTGTTAAGGTAAGAGGCCAAGTTAAGATATTGGACATCTTAGTTATACCTGCGCTACCCCACAATCTGATACTGGGTGCCGATTTCTGGGAAATCTTTTCCATATTACCGGATATAAGGAAACAAGTTTGGTATTTTAGCCCAGATATATGTGCGGTCGGAGATGGGAGCCACGTTCAAGTCTCAAATAAAGCCGCGCTTGATAACCTAATTGAGTCGGCCTTCAGTCAGGGTAGTGTCCAACTGGGCTGTACGCATCTTGTCGAGCACGTTATTAAAACAGCTTCCGAGCCCATAAAACAGAGATATTATCCTGTATCACCGGTAGTACAGGCGAATATCAACAGGGAGGTCGATGAGATGCTGGAGGCAGGGGTAATTGAGCCTTCATCGAGTCCTTGGTCGTCACCGATACTGTTGATTAAGAAGAAAGATGGCAGCTACAGGTTTTGTGTAGATTTCCGGAAGCTAAATAGAGTTACTGAGCGAGATGCTTACCCCATTCCGTACGTTTCGGCCACATTAGCCAAGCTAAGAAATGCGAAATTTTTGTCCTCATTGGATATTAAGTCCGCGTACTGGCAAATTCCATTGGCCGAAACCTCTAAGCAATATACGGCCTTTACAATACCCGGGAAGGGGCTTTTTCAATTCACGCGAATGCCATTTGGGCTACACAACGCGCCGGCGACTTGGCAACGCTTCATTGATAAGGTGCTTGGAGCAGATTTAGAGCCAAATGTATTCGTCTATTTGGATGATGTCATTATTGTGACCGATACTTTTGAGAAACATTTGTCCGTCTTAAAGGAAGTGATAAGGCGGATTAGTGCCGCGGGCCTGGTTCTAAGTAAAGACAAATGCGAGTTCTGCAAATCTGAACTAAAATACCTAGGGTACATCGTGAACAATAACGGACTCTTGGTCGATCCCGACAAGGTACGAAGCATGGTCGAATTCCCTCGTCCAACTTCGGTGACGAGCGTGCGACGTTTTATCGGCATGGTTTCGTGGTATCGTCGGTTTGTGGAAAATTTTTCCGATTTGGTTTCCCCTATTACAGGATTACTGAGGAAGAGGAAGAGGTTTGAGTGGACAGATGCCTGTGAAAATGCATTCCGGATCTTAAAAGAAAAGCTTGTTAGTGCACCCATTCTGGCCTGCCCTAACTTTGACAAACCTTTTAGTGTTCATACAGATGCCTCGGGGTATGGTATCGGGGCGGTGATGACCCAGGAGGATGACTGTGGAGGGGAAACAGTTATCTGCTACTTAAGCAGAACCTTGTCCAAGACAGAACGTAATTTTTCAACAACCGAACGAGAGTGTCTAGCGGTGTTATGGTCGGTTGAAAAACTTAGGCCCTATTTGGAAGGAAGTGTTTTTACCGTGATAACCGATCATCATTCCCTGGTGTGGCTCAACAACCTGAAAGATCCTCAAGGCAGGTTAGGAAGGTGGGCGGTTACCTTACAGCAGTATAATTTTAACATTGTTCACCGGAAGGGGAAGGAACACCTGGTACCGGATGCCTTATCGAGGTCTGTTCCGGAAGGTCCGGTTGATATTATCACCTCTCATGATCAGTGGTATCACCACATGCTTAAGTCGGTTAGAGCGAATCCCGACAACTTCCCTGATTGGCGCGTAGATTCTGGTGGACTGTACAAGTATGTGACCACGAGCTTATCACACTTATATCCTGAAGAGGACAAATGGAAGATAGTTGTCGCGGAAGACAAAAGAAAGGAATTGTTGAAAGAATTTCACGACAATATTTTAGGTGGGCATGGCGGTATACGGACCACATTAGGCAAAATCTCGGCCCGATATTATTGGCCTCGAATGAAAAAGCAGATAGCGTCGTATGTACGCCAGTGTTTGATATGTCAGACGGTGAAACCAGATCTCCGAAGGCCAGCTGGGCTTATGGTGTCACGGGGCAATGTTACGAAGCCTTGGGAGATGCTGTGTATTGATCTCGTTGGACCGTTGCCCAAATCAACTAAAGGTTATTGCTATATTTTGACCGTGGTAGACTATTTTTCGAAATTTCCTCTATTTTTCCCCTTACGTTCCGCTACCGCCAAAGCGGTATCGACGATCATGGAGGAACAGGTTTTCCTAATTTTTGGTGTTCCTCGGTGGATAGTATGCGACAATGGAGTTCAATTCCGAAGTCGAGAATTCTCTTCGCTTTCCAATACCTATGGGGTGACCCTGAACTTTACAGCCTTTTACCATCCCCAAGCTAACCCTGCTGAATGAGTTAATCAGACGCTGAAAACTAAGCTGCGAGCTTACGTCTCCGACAACCATCGAAGTTGGGATTCACTCTTACCAAAGGTTGCGTGCGCCATTAGGACGTCCACCCATGAGGTATTAAAGACGAACCCTTACTTTGTATTATTTGGCCGGGATATGCCGGTGAAGGGGACAAACCCAACTATTCCACCGGAGGGATTTCTGGCGGAAAGGACGGAAGGTTATGCGTGGCACAATTCGTTAGGAGTGGTGATAAATGACGTACGTACCAGGCTCCAATTAGCCGCTAAAGGTGCTGCAAAGCAATACAATATGCGTCATCGGGATGCCCGATTCTACCCGCAGGAGATGGTGGTACGCAGGAATTTTGTGCTTTCCGACGCTTCAAAATATTTTACAGCCAAATTAGCTCCAAAGTACATTGGGCCGTTTAAGATCTTGCGGCAAGTATCCGGCTGGACGTATGAACTCCAGGGTATGGATGGTAAAGCGGCCGGAGTTTGGCATGTGAAGGACTTAAAACTCGTTAACCAAAACGAAGCTCGAGAGCGTAGCCAGTGAAAACTTCTGGAAGAAAGGGGGGATTGTTATGGCCAAGGTTTTTCCGAAGTTTTCACTCCCCTTCAGCTTACTTTCTGCGTATGGTGGGAACAGGTACTTCATGTATAGGGTTTGAATACCACCCAATCCGCACGTGGCGATTGGCCTGATGTCTGGGGCCAGTGCCCGGGATCGAAGGTACGATGGTTCAATCCCGCCCGGAGAACGGATTTCTTTTTCTATTGTTTTTTTTTCACATGCCTGGCTCGTAGAGGTCAAAGGGAGGACGTACGGGATGGCCGATGAACGCGTGATGGGTTATTCGATCGTCAGTAGAGAGAATACGTTACTCAAGGACGGGAGTGTTGAAGTCCAACCGTGATCTTTACGGCTATAGTTGAGTGGGAGTTATTTGATTGAAGGCGCAATTAAAGTAAAGGAAGTGCGTGAATAGTACGTGGAGAAGAATAATAATAATAATAGTAGCGCGCGATTAAATCTTTCCATATCCGTGATTTTATCAGTGCTCAACGAGGTAAGAGCTTAGATATTCCTTTTTTTTTTTTTTGTGTCTATGCTGCATCACGCTCGTTTTGTCTAGGAAGCCAGGAGGAGTCTGAGGTTTTCCTACGATATCGAGACATTCGACCGTGGAACCGTCGAGAATTCTCTTCACTTTGACCGCACGAAGGGACATACCGAGACGCGATCATTCAAGTGACGCCCGGTTCCGGCAACCAGAATTTCCGGTCGGAGGTTGGCGCAGGGGCAAGACCCTTCGCTCGAGACGCGATCGTCCTGGGTTCGAATTTCACCCAGCCGTCTTTTCGTTTTTTTTATTTTATTATCTCCTCATTGTGGATATCCCCGTACGGTGATGGTTCGAGACGCCGCTATGCAGTTTTTTTTTGTTGTTTGAATTCGTACATATTATCTTTGCTTTTCTTTTATACATCTATGATATAGTTTAATCCCTTAGCTTTAATCCAACCTTTTCTTTTTGTTTATTATCTTTATTATATATATATTTTTTTTTTGTATATATATATTAATTCGTTAATTCTAACCGAGCCATTCACTTGGCGCTCCTACCCGTGGACCAGGTTGGGTCAGAATGTACAAAGGGGTGGCAATATTGCGACGCTTTTGGGTCAGGGAGTAGGTATTGGTTACCTTTTTCAGTTTTTTTCTCCCTTGTGTGGGTACATTAGGTTAAGCAACAAGTTGGTTATTCGAATTATTTGAATTATATCATAAGTCTTCGAACTTCTCGTTTCTTTTATTTTTTTTTTGGTTTTATTGTCTAACCGGTAAGTAACCCTTTTCGGCAGTCGCGATTCTTCCGAAAAGGACTTCGGGATTTGGGATAAATCGCGTGGCGCCCATTTACCACCTTATCCCCACGACCATCTTCACTGAGTCGGCTGGATCCCGATCCCGAAACGCGACGTGGAACGTAACAAATTCAATTGTAACAGAATATTTAAATAAAAATGTAATATGGCATCGGAAATTAATACTGCAAAAGTGTGGATACCCTTAAGAAACGTTTTAGATTAAGACTTTATATTGAAGAAATAACACTTAATTAATATTTAGTTGGGTGCTCCTTTAACCTTTTAACCTCTTTTAAGCGATCGGGCATGGAATGTGTAAGCTTTTGGAGGTATTCACATGATATTCTTCCCACTCTGACAGATTTGAAGCTTTCAGCTGAGTCTTCGACTTTATCTCATGTTTTCTCAACCTCTTGTCTAATGAGAGATCCCAGAGATGTTCGATTTGATTCAAATCGGGGGTCTGTGCTGTAACAAGCAAGTGAGAAACTCTATGAACCAACCACATCTTCACAAAGTGAGCGACGTGTTTCGGGCCGTTGTCCTGTTGGAAGTAAAAATCGTCGACAATCCGAATTTTTTGTGCAGTTTGTAGCAAATTTTGTTGCAAAATTTGTAGGTACACCTCTTTTGTCATAATCTCATCAATTATGACCAAGTTACCAACCCCTTTACAGTACCCACACCATAACTCCCCACCACCGTGTTTGACTGTTTTCCGCGTTTTTTTTTCGATTTAAAGCTTCGTTTGGCTTTCTCCATAGTTTTGAACGCCCATCTGAGCCAAAAACAATGAATTTCGACTCGTCAGAAAAAATTACCTTATCGCAGAAGTCAAAACCTTTGTTTTAGTAGTCATCGGCGAACTTGGGCAAAAGAAAAAAAAATTTAAGGGTATCAACACTTTTGCTGCTCACGTAGCTAATAATAATCAGACGCGTGCTGCCGCGATCTGTGATTCCTGCGGGGGAGCGAGTGCGTATTTTGAACTATGCCTACGCGCCTCGCGAATAATAAATATTCATGCAGCACGTCTCACTCCGCGCTCTGGGTATCTTTGAAATTAATTTTTTTATTCATTGATAAATATCTACTTACATACTAGACAAAAATGATTAAACCTAACTTAAAATTAACAGGATACTTATTCTTATTTATTGGTCCTTATGCGAACGCTCTAAACTTAACTATATCTTAGAATTATTGCCTTTCGGCCTACGAACTATTTTACGAACTAATCTTACATATATATTCCTCGAGAAAATTTACTAAAACTCGGTATCATTATTGAGATTTTATATAAAACAAATTACAAACTACCTATTCTACTTACTTAAACTACTTAACGTATTCTAACTATAATTAGGATTCTGAGCACTCGTTGCCTGGCGCAATAAGTGGTCAAAATCCCAATTGCTTTCCGAGCGCCTGGCAGTCGTCAACGTGCACACGCGCCGCCGTGAGCCGACTGAAGCCTTACAGCGTCAGTCAACTCCCGGAAGCACCACCACACGTTGGCGAGCCCGGCCTCTCCCAAAAACGCCCTAGCTGACTTAATCTAACTTATAAGCTAAGAGGATGTTACCTAGAGTAACGCACCGTCCTGGGAGGGCATGTTGACCCCTCCCCCCTCAACAAGCCACCAAAATTCGGCGAAAAAATGTGGAACGCTTCACGATTTTGCGTGTCATCCTTGCGCAGGGGCCATGCTAATCTTCTCTGTATCGTTCCAATTTTAGTATATGTTCTGCCGAAGCAAGAACGCGCTCTGGGTATCGGTCGAGTTGATATGGCCATGAAATTTCTGTACTTGTATTATTATTTATTCCGTGGTCAAAGTTAAGTAAATGATGAGTTGTCCATTCGAATGTAAAGTGTGAATTTGGCCGCCATCTGAACTAGCCGCCCCGCACCACCCCCTCCCTAAATCCAGGCCTGATGACGATACCACGCAGTGATATAACCATATTTATTAAAAGCCAGGCGGTCATTAAAGCGGTATTTGCTACCGAAATCAAGTCCCGGCTTATTCACCGCTGTCGCGAGGACCTCAAAGCTCTTGGCTCGCAGCACGAGTCTCTGGAGACCGAGACATATCTGGCAACGAGCGAGCTGATGAACTGGCTAGGAAAGGGTATGTGATGGACCAAGAATAGGCATTTCAGTCACTCGAACCACCACTCTGTAATCTCAGAGAGAGAGAGTGGAAAACATTAACCACTTATGACATATGACGCAAACTGTGTCCAAAATATCATAAGAACCGGACCTACAAACTCTTACTTTATAACAGAACATCACTGTCTAACTTGATTAGAACTCTTACCGGTCACAATTTGATAAGGAACCACACAGTGAAACTAAATCTCAAGGATGACGATATCTGTAGAGGCTGCGGTGACGAGGAGACCCAATAGAATACACCTCACTTTCTTTGTCACTGCCCAAGCCTATGTCACCTGAGGAACAGCACACTTGGGAAATGCTTCTTCCAAGACATTCAAGAACTGTCTGAAGTCTTAGTTTCAAATCTTTGCAGGTTTATAGGTAAGGACATCCAAATGGCTAGACAATTTGGAGCAGGAAAAGAAAACCAAGGATGGAGGACCAAGGACAGAACAACGAGGCCAACACTTCCAACGAAGGGTATCACAATGGGTCCACATGGACCTGGTACGGTGTACTAGCAGATTCGCTCTGCTCCATCAAACCGGAAACCTAACCTATATTTTACTATGACCACAATCCAGGTGCGATTCTTCGAAGTCGAAATTTCATCAACCACACAAGTCTAAAACATATGAGATATGAGCCTATTCTTATCAGTCGCACAATAACGTTCAGTCATCAAGTCATAAATCCACCTAATCAACCAACGACAGGATTATAAAGTTTTAATTCGATTATTAATCGAAATATGTAGCTGGTATATATTTGTTGATCACTTGTATAATGAAGAAAATAACCTACACCTATAAACTATTCCCATTATTGCCGCAAAGCCGCAAATAGTCGTACACATTAACCTCGCTAGTAAAATATTATATAGAGGATTACAAGAACAACGCATACATAATTATTTACATTGTGTATGTATATTTGTAATCTTGAGAACTATGGTTGTGTTGTTATCTCCCGCAGTACAAATTAAACAAATCTTATCTCATCTTATCGTGTTTTCTTTCATTTCTCCAAAAGGGATTTTAATTTATGTGTCAAAATGTGTACATACGAGTCTGAATGTTATCTTGTGTTTCATGCGGCAAAGTTATGATAATCCAGTAATCGAAAATTAATGAAAATCCGGACCGCTGAGTGACATCTGTAATAATTATCTGCAGTTTGAGATGATTGTTAAATTTAAATAAGGGGATAAGCGCCGCATTTTCCAACCGAATCCATTAGAAGTATATATGTATGTACTCATGGTACATACACAACACATATATGTATGTATGTAGCTCAATTTGACTTTATACGGGTTCGTTTAATGAATGAAACATAACATGACTGACAGGTCAGATAGATATTCTGTAAAGATAGATCGTATCTACAAATATTCGATACCGTCAAAACACTAAGCACTTGCATTTGCATTATTATCAACAATTAGGCCCGATATATTCACTCTCCATTAAAAAGTGGTTAATCTAGTTTTAGTTAAAACCGCCATTAAGCTATTGGCTTCATTAACTACATATAAATTGATTTGCTATTTATTCACTTGCCATTAGTATAATAGTCCGCTTTTAACGGCGCGACGCCTTAAAAATTAAACGAGTCTTAAGAAGGATATCGTCTACATTTTTTTTATACATACCTAACTGTTTGCTACATTTATTTCGTTAAGAAAACAATGATTTTTCGGGCGTGGCAAACGGCTTTATCGTATACGAAGGACTTATGTATTATAACAAGAACAGCCAATTTTCTGTTATATTCTCGTACTACCCTTGTCTCATCCATTTTATCTGTTAAGTTTTAAATAAATTGTATTTATTGCTTATTGTTTTGTTTAATTTGTCCGAAATATGTAGGTACTGTAAAATACTACGTCATATTTGTACTTACCTTATGTTCTAATAAATTCAAATTGAAATTGAAAAACGAAATTGCACTTTATAAAGAAGGAGGAACTGCTTCAGAGTAAAGTATCTCTTTGCTCTGACAAGTTAACTAAATCGTTTTTTATTTCATGTTGGGCACTGATCAGTTAAATGCTCACAGCCTCAGCAATCACACGCAGTTTCATTGTTCGATCGTTCATCATAATACCATGCAGTTTATCGACCATATTTAGTGTGATGAACGGACGTCCTCGTGCTTATATCACCACATTGCCAACTTAGGTTTGGTTCCGCTACAAAAAATTCATTTTTCTCCATGTTTGCAAGAATACGACCAGTTGTTGGCTTCTAAATATAATTATATTTATCCTTTTTTTTGTAATGTACGCGCACTAAAGGAATTTCTTAGTACCCTTATCATGTAATAGCTATACAGCGCGGGCGTTATGAAAATTAGTAGTGGAAGAACGTGCCGATGCACGTTGGTTTTGAATATTTGTAGGTTATAATGTGAAGAAAAATAGAGAATGGAAGAGTACTCCATATTCGTGTTGTACGGCTTAGGAACGATTCCTTGAAGTTCACTGTATACGTCTGAATACAGTCTTGAGGGTGAACTGATGTGCGTTCCTTGCATAGCGGGTATTGCGGTTTAAATGATCTTGGGGTCGAACAACGAAAGACAGAGAACATTGGCTCTTTAGGGCCAATCGCTCTCGCGATGTCTCGGTCGCCAATGAGTTTTATCGCGTTTTTGAGAATCCTGCCAAGTAGCTCCAAATAAGTTATTGTAGCCAGATCAGAAGGGACGAAATATTTCTTGGATCGCTTAAGGAAGCCTAGACATTTCGCAGCGTTCTTGGCGAGTGGCGACATCGAATATGTGGTCATTCCAACGAAGGTTGTCATTAACACACATACCGAGAATGGAAAGTCTTTCGGTTTCAGCGATGCAAGTGCCATTCATAGATAATGGCAGTGTATGTGGGTTTTGCGTTAATGACAGGAGACAGCATTGTGTTTTGGAAGCATTAAATTCCACTCTATTGGTTTTACCCCGCTGAGTTATGCTGTTAAGACCGAAATTTAATGAGCCTAGCATACGTTGCCGTTCCAGTTCTACACCCGGTGATGAGGGGCGTAACCCATTAGGATTAGATTAGAAGTAACGGACAGGCGATCATTTATGAAAATGAGAAAGAGAGTCGGAGACAGAACAGAGCCTTGGGGAACACCAGCATTTATTTGGTGAGCTGCAGACGTGAAACCGTCTAAAACAACTTGAATTAAACGGTTCGAAAAATAATTTCTAACCCATTGAAGAAGAGTATCATCGATTCTGAATGCAAGCATTTTCGAACAAAGAGCATGATGCCAAACTCTGTCAAATGCCTTTGAAATATCAAGCGCAACGATCTTACTTTTACCACTTTGGTGAAGAGATTTTTTCGGTCCAGGCCAGACAAATGCTGTTTTCCATCTTCTCGGAAAGCGCCCTGAAGAAAAGGGCAGATAGAAAAGCTTACACATTGGTTTTGCCAGCGTAGAAGAACACCTCTTCAGAACTATAGGGGAAATACCATCTGGACCAGCGGATTTATGTATGTGAAGAACTCGAAATACTCTAGCCATGTTATGTACGAGTGCGAAAGTGGTCTCATGGAGTATTCTACGCGCTCAGGTACAGGGGGAGATAAAGCACAATCTGGGAACGTTGAGCTAGCTGCAAAGTGAGCAGCAAGCAGATTGGCTTTGTCTAGAGAACTACCGGCTGGAAATCCATTGTAAATGGGTTTTGGGATAGATGACGAAGCCGTATTCTTGATGTTTTTCACAAACGACCAAAGTTTGTACTATACCCATGGGGCTTTGCGGTACTTTTTGCCTCAGCTTTTTGGTCGAAGGAGAACTTGACACAATTAATGCAGTCATTTCTGTCTCGTTTGAACTTTTTTCGGTTTTCCTCAGATGGGTTGGCTTGGCCTTATATGACCGAAAGCTTACCTCTTTTATCCTGGTAGCCTATTTGCAGCTATTTTTTAATGTCAGGGTTTTAAGAATATTACCACATGTAACGAACCGCCACCTGTCGATAATGTAGAAGTATATCATGTATATAAACCGACCTACCTTCTTAATGTAATAATACGTTAAGTAGTTGAAGTAAGCAGGGTAGGTTGTTTGTAATTTCTTTTAAATAAAAATTAAAAATTTAATAAAGATGCCGGGTGGGGTGTTAAATAATTTTCTCGGTGAAGAAATACATACCTATGTAAGATGAGTTCGTAAACAGTTTCTATGCCCAAAGGCATAGTAATTATACGATTAAAGTTTAATTTAGAGCGCCCGCATAAGGACCAATAAACTAAAATAAGTATCCTGGGTATTTGAAGTTGGTTTTAATCGTTTTTATCTAGTGCCTATGTATGTAAGTTGTTATTTAATAGTCATTAAAAAAAATAATTTAAAAGACAAAAAGTCTATTTGAACCCTATCTTAAGGGTTGTTGCATTAATTGTGGTATCTAGGACACTATATGTATACCTACATAGTTTGTGCCATATTCATTCAAATTTGAAAACAAGAAACTAATGTCTCACGTAATCACATTTGCAAGGACTTAATTGATTACAACAGTAAGTCGAGTTTTTCTCATGGCAAGGAATTGGTTAACTTCCTTGTAATACCCCAAGAGCTTTCCACCATCATCTTCATCGATGTTTTGTTTCTTTACTTTAACCACTGCCTGTCTGTTCCTTCTTCTTCATCTCATCCCTCAAAAAGAAAAAAAAAACTGATAAACAATGCAAGGTAGTTTGTAAATTGAAATATCATTCTATGCCACCGAAGCACTGCCGGAATGTCTCAGTCAGTCGCAGTCGCAGTCTCCATTCCATTCTTCTCTCTTTGTAAAACTCGATTTCATTTCGACCAAAAACTTGCCTATTTTCCCGCCTGCCTTTGGCTGAAGAGAATTAGAAAATCCGATTGGAATATCAAAGAGAAAATTCCAATTGTGTTTCGTATCTGTGTCAGATTTGAGTCACACCTATTCACAAACCCAAAAACGTGTTCTCCATACATGCGATTGACCGCTCTGTTTCACTTTTCATTAAAATTACCCCTGAACGTCTGACAGAGCAAGCAGCACATAATCCCAGAGAAGGCAAGAGCAGGACGGCACCAAATAGTGAGCTCTCTTCAAGCGCACTATATACGTAACCTAACCTAATGAAAATAATCGTATTTGTGATACCACACGAACAGAGTGAGTATCGTTCGTTTCTGCTGGTATTCCCAACATCACATCACTTTCGTGCAAGTACTCAGTCAGTTTCGACTTCATAATAGAATTTCTCTGCATTAACAATTTGTCATCAGCACAGATACTAGTAATATATACATATTTCCCATATTATTCTACTTATTATTACTGTTTTTTTTTTGTTTTCTGATTGTACCTACACTTTTCTTTACAAAACTCTCTACTGTCTCTCATTGCGTGCGATGGTTATATAAACGTTTCCATAAGTAAAAAATTTAAAAGTTCAAAAAAAAAATATTTGAAAATACCAATTGAATTAAATATGAGAACAATCTTTTTTTTTTCCTTGTGTATCTATAATTCTTTTACAAACACACACAATTTGGAGAGTAACGTCGCAGTGTTTCGTCTTCGCACTTCGTATGGTTGAAATTATTTTGAAGTAAAAAAATAATCAAGAAAAAAAACGACAAAATAAAATTATTTCAGTTAGCTCTAATTAAATTTATTCTCAGTGTCAACGACGGGCGAAGATATATGTACACATAAAGTGTGCTACTGTGTGCATTTGTAAAGTGTATAAAGCCTAGTGCCCTACAAATAGTATTCTTTTCGAAAATAGTTCAGCGCTAAGTTTGATCGGGTGAAAAACCAGAAGAGAAGACACTTGTGAAGAAAAATTATTCCTTGTGTGACATTGCTTAGAACTTGTTTAAAAATAAAAAGAAGAAAAAGCTTATTAATTTATAATAATAAAAAAAAAAAAAAACCATAAAAAATACCTTCAAACAAGGAGATTGTTTTCTGCTTTCAGGTGTAATTTTTTTGAAGAGTTTACTATGTAAAACGTACAAAGTAATAGAGATTTCACAATAAAAAAAACAAACAAATATACCATATAACAAAATAAATGGATTAATAGTGCAATTTATGTTCAATATACACACAGTATCGCAAAAAGGTGATTACTACTACTACTATTAGTTTTTTGTTTTTTAATTTCAATATACCTACTCCTTCCTAAGTCAAAATAAAAGTATCGTCACACATAGAAACTAATTTTGAATGTCGTGTTCATGTCACATTTACTTACTCGTAACATTACCTCCATTTTTAAAATCTACTACTAAATTGCTTCTGCTTTAGCAAACAAAAGAAAATTTAATTTTTCAAATTATCTAACTATGTACTACACATAACTGCAACAACAACAACACGATAAACAAGCGATTTCTGTACATAATATTCAAATTTCATTCACTAGCACTTTTCGCAAAAAAAAAACCATAACTATCTTTGATTTGTTTATTTAATTTAACCATTTGCCATTGTTTCACAGAAAAATAATGAAACCATTTTTCAGATCCCTACATACATTTATTGTTATGTGTGTTATAAAGCTATAAATATTGTATCTAGTGCAATTTTCGTCCATAGCCGTAAGGAAACGAAGAAGAATTCGTTGCATAATAACTGCTATAAAGAAGGCATGCGCATAAATTTCCTGGTATTGACCTATATTTTTGTTTTTTGTAAAGAAGACGACAACGGCAGACCTACCACCCAACTCTAGTTGCTAGTTACAGATACACTATGTATACCGAGCATTTTTTTTTATTTCTTCAATTATTGTTGGTTGTGCAGCAGCTTTTCCAATGAAACGCACATGGCTTCTTCCCATTCGAATCGACCCTTTCAGAGTCAAAAGTCGCCTCATAGAAGAAGCATTCAATTGGGGGCTACAATAAATGAATACATTTTTGTTGTATGACTACTGACTTGTTATGTATGTAGGTTCCGTATGTGGTATGGCGGGAGACAACTGACGTTGGCTTATAATTAAGTCGTACACATTCTCACTCTGGGAATTGTGAATTTAAATGAGGTAAGGAGGGTGCTGCACCGAAAAAGTATGCCCCCCCCCCCCCCCCCACCCCCCGCTTTACATAAACCATACCTAAGCTAAAGACAAAGCAAGTTGCTTCAATGTCATTCGCCGTCATATTTTGTGACAGTCGGTGTTGTTTAGAAATAAGCTGTTTATAGCATTTCCATAATAGCACAGCTGCGTGTATCTGTGCACACCTGAGAAATCAAAATCATTTCACAGTTTTCTGGTGTCAAGGATATATGTAATGCAATTATTTTCCCATTAAGTTAACGAGCAATTATGCAGCAACCACCAGTCAATGAGACATCATTTCATGCGTATTAAAAATGAATTCAATATATATGTAAATATATTGATCGTTAGTAAGCTGAGATGAGTCGGTCGGGTTGACTTTAAGTTGAATCCTGTTAATGACATGACACATTGATAGACATCTTATCGTGATCAGGAAAACATTAGAAGTATTCTGGGGTTGGTTTGATCCTTAGTAAAGTTTAATGGAATGTGGCTTCCATGATGTCCTTGTGCCGTTTTTGTTTACCTGCCAGTTACCACGTTGTGTGATTAGATCAATAATTTTGAAAAATGTTTATACAAGAGTGCACGATGAGATTGAGTAAACTTACACAAATCAGTTGATTTTCGATCGACTTGGAGCGAGACAAATTGAAATTAAGTCCTTACGGGTTGTATGTCAAAAGTGTCAGACACTACATTCATATTTAATGAAAGTAAATATACCATCAAGACTTGTGTTGACATTTTGTCCTACTCGCTTAAGATATATTGCTTTTCTGTGCGTGCACGTGATAATCAACGTTTCTTTGTTGTTGGATATTGCATTTTTGAAAGGGTTTGTAGGATCTCTCCTTTGAATATGGCAGTACCAACTGAGCCGGTCGCACTCTATTTTTTTCAAGATAGGTTCTTTGGCGTGAAGCTTCCTGGGATTTTTGTACGCTGTCCAACATTGTAAACCGTATGTGAGCGCTGGGCGTACAACTGCGGTGTAGAGCCTTCCTTTCAGCTTTGGGGAAATTTGTTGGTCACAGAAGTTGGCTGAGTTTTCCCGCCATTTCATCTTACGTGATGTTTAATGTCGTCATCACAGCTTGCTTCGCTATAATCGTGATTATCAACGTTTCATTGAAATTATAGTTTTTTTAAGTACATAGTATTTGATTCTCTGCTGCTGTTTTTTATTCATGTGGAAACTTATTCGTAGTCATAACAAACATGTTGAATTACTGTTTCCGTTATTTCAAATAGGTTTTGCATGAGCCTCTTGCACCTTTTTCGACGTGAATCTTCTTAAACAATGCATAAAGTGAAGAAATAGACGTTTTCTGTTCTTTTTTTTTAACTTAAAACGACGGTTTAGTAAAAGAAGGAATACGTACATATCTCACAAGGCGGAAACGAATGAAAAAGATGGCGCGCAACAAGGGCTTTTTAAAAAAATCTTGCCAACAACGTTTAAATGAATATGTATCTTGTTTTATTAAATTAGTCTGTGCAAGATAAATTACTTCGGTTTGCTATTTGCATCTAGAAATATGACTAACAACGCGAGGTTTATTCATAATATTTTTTTGGAAAATGTTTGTATTTTCTTCTTGCTTTATACGATGATAACCAGCAGAAATAAATTTCTGTATCAAATAGTTCTCGCTTCCACCTTGAATATATACTAAGTTGGCTTGGAGTGGATTCTGTATTTTTTTTTATAATGTACATGCACTAAAGGGATTTTTTTAATACCCTTATCATGGGTAGGTACTACATGGCTACACAGCGCGGGCGTTAGGGAAATTAGCATTAGAAGAAAAGGAGAGTTGCCGATGCACGTTGGTTTTAAATGTTTGTAGGTTATAATGTGAAGGAAAAATAGAGCATGGAAGAGTATTCCACACTGTATAAAATTGTGCTTATTTATTGGATTTAATCTCCGTAAATTTGTGTGATAAATCTTAACTTCAATTCTAATCGTAAATATGTAGTCTTCAATAATTTTACAAAATAAAAAAGGCAGGCAACCTTCTAGGTCTGTATGTTCTTCGATTCCATACTTTTCGTCTTATATAAAAAAAAGGCGCTTCAAATTGAGTTTTGTATGCGTATGTCTTATAACGCTTGTTTATTTGGCACATTGTCAGCTACGATCCGGAATCTAGAGCCAGAGCGTAGCTCAAACAGACAAAACCGGCAGATATGCTGTCCAATCCTTTGACTTTACGGATTATGTTCAGACGTGTGGAAACCATGCTGTTTAACCGTTCGGATCTGTGACAAACCCTGCTGTTAGGTGTGAACTAGTTCAAAGACGTTTATGTACATATCATCCGGATAGTGTAACCGCACTGTTTACAAGAGAGAGCCTTAAAGAGAGTGTATATCATGTTCATGCAATTTTTTTTGTGTATTAAGCTTCGGCGTTCCAGGCTGTTTTAGTTAAGGCACAAGAAAAATGGTATTCTCAAAATAAATGTATACAATGATTAAACGTAACGGCAACTATTTGTGACCATATTACTCAATCAGCTATTGCAAACAAATACATAACACTTTAAACGATTGGTTATTGTCTGTAAAACGAAAAACCATTGTTTGTTCTATTATACGGTGTTGTAAGAGTTAAAAGCTGAAGGGGTAGACAATTACTTCCGCCATTTTTTTCAATGGTACTCGTATTAAATAAGTAATGAGTAAGCATTAAGGTCTTCAAGATCACTAGCAAATAACGACAAATAATCAAACATTTGGACGGATATCACATAATTGAAACTAAAAGGATTGACTCAGTGGTTAGTGAATTTAACTACAGAGCGAGAGGTTTAAGAGCTTCGAATCCCTACTAGAGCTGTGTGTGATTCAATCTTTATGACCCGTTTACAGAAAAGTATATTGGGGATTGCAATCACACAACCGCAAATCGATCTTTGTATCACAAAACCAATACGTTTGCCGCGCATCTGACTCTTTCGGCCATCTCGATACAGTGAAGAAAGAATGAAATAAAAGTATTGATTATGCCAAATTAGAAATTGAATGAAAAAGAAGAACTGAAAATTGTCTGATGTGAATAATTGCACTTAAATCGTTTAGTTAGAATAAACGCAATAAGTCACACTGTAATGACTGTGAGGGCGCCATTGTTTGAGGTTGTTTGTCTTAATGTTTGCATATTTAATAATAATAATAATAACATTTTCTCTATAATAATATTTGGAATGCGAAAATGAATGAAGGCCTTCTGTTTGGGATTTTCTATTTAAGCTCTTATCCCTACCACACCATTTGATCCAGTGGTCCACTTCTTGGGAAAGATTGACATACATCCCAGGGTAAAGAGTGGCTTCTGAAAAATGGTTCGGAATCGGCGTTAAATTGTAGGTCCATCTTTCCATTTGTGTCAAAAATATAGCTTCGCAAGCAGAAGCTGGGTTTTAGGCCCAATATGGAACCTTAATTTCTTTTTATATATTATATTTTTTTAATTGGGCTTAACTGCCACTTGGTGGCAGATATTTTGACTTTGAAGTTTTTTGTTTGTTTGTTTTGAGAGCATTCATGGTTTATCAACGACTAAGGAGTTCATATCACCTTAAATTTGGTTAACTGTAGAAATGCAACTAAATTAGTTCTATGCTCGAAGCTCGGCGCCTCAACATTCACAGAGAGCAGAAGTCGAACCATGGGTGCTCATACAATTTTCCTTCAATATGGACACGTTATAAGGTAGTGACATTCTTCCACTATCACGTACCTCTCAAACACTTATCTTATATTTCAGAAATTGTACTTTTTTTTATCCTTTTTCTCAGAACTTTTAGTCATTTTTAGGTGATAAAAGTTTTCTTTCGATAAAATTTCAGGAACTTTACCTTTTTTACAAGAATTTATGTTTTAAGATTTTATATTTACGATGGTAGAATTTTTAACTAACTTTTATCGGATAATATCTACACTCAAATCAAGGTATCGCTATTAAAAAAAGATACGCTACAAAGTTTGGAACAACGACATAGGGTACATCGCGAAGCTCTCTTTTCCACAAGTGCAAGTAGTCGTAGATTCCTTATAGACGTTACTTAGTTGTTTTCGTATTGAAGTGAAATTAAGTGATATTCAAGTGGAAAAACAAATATACTCTACACTATAAAGAAAAGAAACTCCGTACTTAAAGAGGATATATGTGCGTTTATGCTCTGGGAAAATTTAAAGAAATGCATTTATATTCTTTCAGATAGTGTATCGGTTTTGTTTGCAATTAACGCTTTAAAAATTCCTTCAAAAATAATCTGGGATTTCTTCAAGCTGCTCACAACACTGGTCAGCAGCAAGTTATTGATCTGGGTAGCAAGTTTCAGTGGCTTTGACGGCAATATAAAAAAACAGGATCTGTTGCATAATTTATGATGCCAATACCATTCTGTGGAATGGCTTTTAGCTCTGCGAAAAGCTGAGGAAATCATTAGAAACATAGTGACAGACAGGCTTTAACTTTTCTACCAACTTCTTCTTTCTTAACGGCGAGGCTATGATCAGGGTTAAAGGGATCATAAAACTGCTAATTTAATGCATCCCTACTGGTCTGCCTGCGGGGTTCGCCGGTTTGATCTCAAGGAATATTGGCAGGCCGTCCGCTTTCGAATCGGCTTAATTTCAACCTCTGAGTCACTATGTCCGTTTTTATTTTAATTCTTAAAGATATAAGCAAAAATCTAAAAAAAAATTTAAAAAAAACTTATTTCCTTTAACAGATAACAATTTGGCAGAGATTAAGTTTTGTTGAATATAAAATTGGAGGGGGATGGTGGGGCCCCTTTGTACGGGTTTTTTTCAGAAACTTAAATTCAACTGAAACTGTAAGTTCATTTTTAAAGTTCTATTATCGCGAACCGCATTTACAAATTTCATCTAAAACTTGTATATGTATACAATTTTTTTTTAGACGGTAATAGGTGCTTCTTCTTCTGCTTTTACTGCATTCCTCGCGGTTCGTCTTAAATGATTAGTCTCAGTGACGAAAAGATTTGAAACCGGCTGCCGCCTTTTGCACGATTTTGACATGTACAAGCTCCTCTTTTTGATTTATTATTTGATCTTCCTATTTGGCCACAAGTGATAGATTTGCGCATGCGCATGTACAGCTTTAAGATGTTAAATTTCTTGCAAAGCTCACCTGAATGTTCAAATTGTCTAGATGTGATTTCTGACCTCGTCTTTTCCTTCAAGCATTGCTTACCATGAGCCGCCCATCCTTGCAATATTTTTATTTATTTTCATTTCTTTCTCCAGACACTCATCCAAATTCTACTAATCTTTGTCTGCACAGACAAACAACTTTTGGGATATCTATAAATTATTTATTTTGTTATTAACTAGTCGCCTTTATAACATGTGTGTGCAAAAATTATCTTCAAAATCTGTAAAGCGAAATTTTTTGATCATATAAGTGAAGCGCTAATCTAATGAAAAAGATATTAGCGTTGTCATGTGAATGTTCACAGCATTTTTGTATTTTTTGTTTTAACCTAAATCGTAAAGTACCAAATGTATGCAATTTTTTACAACAAAATACATAACAAACATTTGAACTTAAACTTAAACCTTATGCTAGGTTTCCACTTGTCGTTTTGAAATTGACAAGAGACGTATTTGTACGTAATGGAGAAAATTGGCAAGTGAAAATAGCAAAAAACTGCCTGTCAATATTGGCTAACAGCGCTCAAAGACTGACAAAGAATTTACATGAGAAATAGAAATAGCTTGATTGTCAAACAAAATGTCACTTTGTCACAATTGACAGTGAAAATTAATTGGCATCGCGTTCAATTATTTTTCAATAAAAAGACACATTTTAACGCGGTAAGTTTATCTTTAAAATTTCGGCTCTATATTGCAAAGTTTTGCGTAATATCCCGAAGACTCGGTCGAGAAACAAATTTTGTACCCAAATATCAGGTTTCTTTCTTCTTTTGCTTTCCTCGTGTTGCCTGCAGCTCCAACTGGGATCCGTTCCCTTATCTACACATATAGCACAAGGATTGGGAGATTAGGTATACGAGTATAGTTAGTTTTTGTATTTTCTCACAACGTCAAGTCTCAAATTACAGTTGAAGAAATAGCTTTTAGTGAAAAAAGTATTTTATAAAATTTCATCTGTCAATAATTGACGTAAGTAGTCATGAACTGGCAATGGTGACGTTCAATGAGAAAACAAGAGCTGTCAAACTTTGTCAATTAAATGACAAGTAGAATCTCAGCATTAGTCGCTGAATTGAAGTACCTTTACTTCTGAGTTTACATTATGTTGTACAATTAACTTTTACTTATCAGAACCGTAATCGAATTTTTGTTGATAAGAAACGTTCACTTAAAAACGATAAGATAGTTGATTTGGACATTTTCAAAGTTAAATGCTTGGTAAAAAATTGAATTTATTACCCAAGTTGAGTGCGTTTCAATCATTATTTCAAAGACCCACAGAATCTGTATCATTTATACAAAAAAAACAACGACAAATTCTCAGAGAACTGGAGTGCGATAGTCACCGTGCACTATCACATTCATACGTATGAGTTCTTCTTCGTATTGTTTTCTGTGGCAGTTTTTTTTATCTTGATTTTCCAAATTATCTTCTTTTTTATGTTAAAGCTCTTGAGCGCTAGGCCCCTCTCATAGCACTTAAAAAAAAACATCTACAATATAAAAAGAAGACGCAACAAAAAGAAAAAGACGCAGAGCAGAGGAGAGAGAAGAGAAAAAAAGATTATGTTAAATTTGTGTCAAGTCAATTCAACATAGAAAAGCCGCTCCCGCTCTTTTGGCTCCCCTCGCTCCGCAACGCACACTTTGCGGAGCATACATTATGTAGTGCATACCCAGTTGTTGTATGTAGCCTGGTAATGTTCGTTATGCTTACATTCCGGACATTTAATTTGGTGCTATCAGAAAGAGTATTTTTAGGTTTAGGCTTTGAATGTATTTGAGCACTTTGTATAGGTCGCAGTCTCGTGTGTGCGTATGTTTGATTGATAAGCTATTATATTAGGCTTGATTAAAAAGTACAAATGTTCAAAATTTGACTGCATTCATTGCTAGGTAACGTAGATCTCTTCATGGCGTGAATCAAAGGACCTAATATAAAAAAGAGGAAACAATAAAAAAATTCCAAGAATGACAACAAGAAAAACCCCGTTTCATTTTGGCAATGTGACTTCAATGTCTCTCCAATCTATTTGCTTGCTTATTTGCAGATGCACGTACCTGGCAGTAGAGCACACAAATGATTTAAAATAGATTCAAGGACAAGTGTTGCACACTAGAAATCCCAGTATAGAGGGAGCGAACGACAGAGGTGGGATATGGCTTATAAAAAAGACACGTAGCTTCTGTGTATGTCAGGGAAAAAGTCATCTCCGTTGATGTTTCTTGGCACGAGTGTTAGGTGAAAATTATAAAAAAACCACCTCAGATTTTATTATTTCTTTTCAATACATTTTTTTTGTTATTCTCATAATAATGCTTGATACTCATGGCTTCTTGTGAGCAAACTATCCATTTATGGCTTCGTGTTACGTAAATTCAGAATACCTACATTATGCAGTTCTAAAGTATCTGCAAGATTATCGATGCAGCGAATTAAAAAAATAAAATAAAAGTACCAACACTAATTCAAATCCTGTGTAGCGAATAATTTGGCAATATGTCATATTAACGAATCTCACTATATAAATTCTTGTCACTCTACTTATTCTTAAAATAGAAATACTTTCACACAGTTTCACAGGTGTCGGATTGTCTCTGTGTCATAAACTTTCATTTGTCTTAAATATATTATAATTATTATTATTATATTTTTCCCTAGCAGCAGTTCAAGGTTGGTGAATTTTCGTTTTGTCTCGAGAGTCAATTATATATAAGAAAATAGAGTCGAGTGTGAAATATTTGTATACGTTCTGAATTAATTTTGGAATTAGATTTCCGTAATTAGCATTGCTATTTGTAATGGGGTGAGCTTTGGATTGTTCTTATACCAACTGCATTCATCTTTTCGCTGATTCTTTATTCTTAGCCGTAAATATATTTGTATTGACCCAAATAGATGAAGAATTTGAACTACAGAACTGATAAATGAATTTGGTTTTGTAGAATTGATTAAGTGGGGTCCAATAGCGATCCATTTCGATGTATATAGAGTAAGTCGGTATAAGAATCTGAATTGAAATGTGTCAATTGGCCTTTAATTAAGTCCTTATAATTTTGTTTTGTTTTATGTTTTATCATGCATTAAATAAAAATATTTTTGTAAAAAGGTCCGACGTTGGGCGCCATTAAGCCAACAATTGTGTCATACTTAAACAGAATACATGATTAGAAGGCTGCAGAGAAAAGGTAATGGAATTTGTTGAAGCTCTAGGAACGCCGTTATCCTGCATGATGGCACGACTTTGTGGCATGCTTATCAGAACTAAAAAGATTCAACAACAGATTCGAAGGGTTTAGTCACTTGCGTATTTTACCATGTACCATCAGGGTGCCTACTCACAATAGACGTTTTTGGCTTCTACGTGAAAAAAATGAACATAGTGCGATGAGCGAACGACCCTTCCAACGTTGCAAAACGCTTATCAATAGTATGATATTAACAAGAAATTTGATAACATTTTGTATATACAATATTCGTCCTCATTCCGTTTGGAGATATGTGCATTATCGTTTCTTCCCTGAACTCTTATTTTTATTTTGCGATCCAATTCACATACAACTGGTGTATGGAGTTTGAGAAGTGCTTGTCACTTGTCACCTGCTTCGCGACGCCATATAAGTTTCTTTCTTCTTCTTCTTTAGTAGCGCTACAGTCCGGGGTGGACCTGGGCCTCAACCAACACGCCCTTTACAGTTAGCCCGATCTTTGGCTAACCGCCTCCAGTTGCGCACTCCAAGTTGGTTGAGGTCCCTTTCCACTTGTGCGCGCAACCTAAGGCGAGGTCTTCCTCTACTGCGTTGTACCTCTGAGTTTGAATCGAAGACTCTTCGGGCCGGAGCGTTGGTATCCATTCGCTCTACATGTCCTGGCCATCTTAGTCGACTGATTCGTTATCCTTCTGACCAGGTCGATGTTGCTGTACAGCTCGTAGAGTTCGCTGCTAAATCTCCTGCTCCAAAGCCCGTCAACGCAAACGGGACCGAAAATCACTCGAAGAGTTTTGTGTCCGAAACGACCAAGAAAATCTTCATCCGCCTTGGTTAACGTCCACGCTTCTGCGCTATATAGCAGGACTGGGCTGATGACGGTCTTATACAAAGTCTCCTTAATGTTTCTTGACAAGGCTTTACTAGTCAATTGAGTTCTTAGGCCAAAGAAACGGCGGCTGGCAAGTGTAATTCTTCGTTTAATTTCTAATGTGATGTCGTTTTCAGAATTTACAGCGGAGCCAAAGTAGACAAAGTCCCTAACTACCTCAAATTGTAGCTGTCTATCGTGACGTTCTGTCCGATTCGTCGATGTTGTGTATCTCTTCTTGGTTTTGCCCTCATTCACTACTAAACCCATTTTTTGCCGCTTCTGTGCTAATACTTAGAAACGCACCCGTGACAGCTCGCTGTGTTCTCCCAATGATGTTAATGTCGTCAGTGTATTCAAGTAGTTGCACAGACTTTTGGAAAATTGTGTCCCTGGTGTTGGCTTGCGACTTTTGCGCAATTTTCTCAAGTATGATGTTGAAGAAGTCACATGACAGCGAATCACCTTGTCTAAATCTTTTTTTGACATCAAACGTCTCGTTGAGATTATTACTGCCTTTTATGGGGCAGCGAGCGTTCTCCATCGTAATTCTGCACAATCTGACAAGTTTGGCAGGGATGCCGAAACTAGACATGGCTCTATATGTATATCTCGTCTCTATAAATGCTGTCATATGCGGCCTTAAAATAGATGAAAAGATGGTGAGTATCGATTTGGATTTCTTGGGTTTTCTCCAGGATCTACCGAAGTGTGAATATTTGATCGGTCGTGGCCTTACCGGGCCTATGAAGTTTCTTTACTTTATTATTTGTTTCGCTTCTATATGTGCAAAAGGAGTGACGATTTTTAATTAAGTGTAGACAAAAATGTCTCCTCACCGTCCTTCCTGGTCAGTGTAAGTTCAGTGCAAACACACCAGTACCATATACTAGTTGTGTTTGAATTGGGTCTAAGGACGAAAAAAGAGATATATAAGGATTTCTCCTCGAAACATGTATTTGATAGTGGAGTCGAGGGTTTCAAAAGCTATCCATATCATTCTCGAATGTTTAAAAAAAGAGACCGTTGTCCGGCGCCATTTTATCATTGAATTCGAGGGACAATGATTGTGCTTAACAAATTCAAATACCACTCGGCCATTTTATTAAATTGAACTGATATTATCATTAAGGCAGTGAAAGTGTGGGTACATATGAATTTGGACTCCATGCAGTCAGTCGATTGCATAAGCCGGCTTCGGGCATCATTTAGTCGTTGAATTCGAGGAAGACGTAGAATGTAATTGCGACATTTCTTGAACTGGGTGCGTGCTAGAGCAGACATACAAACATATAGACCGGCGTTGAGCCTGATTTCATGACTGAATTTAGATAAGACGTGCAATTGAATTGGAATCCTAAGACATAAGTGCGAGAGACAATAATTGTTTAACTGTAGTTCAATGCAGTACAAAAGTAGTTAGAATCCATTAATCGTCGATTCAATTATTAAACTTTCTTTTGCTTTAATTTTGTTGCTGTTTCTTTAAATTAAGCATCCATAGCCTGATGATAATTATATGGTAAGTCTGTTTAATTAACATCCTTCTTTGCTCTTTCAAACTTATAATATACATAGCTGGAAAATAAAAAGTCGACGTTCATTTCATAGAAGTTTTTAACACATGGGCACTATAAACAAAACACAAGAAGAATATGAAATAAGCAAACTTGTCGCTTCTCAAAAATAAATGCAGGTTGAAACATATATCAATGCATAACTAATATTAAAGTCGTTCTCAAATGAAGTCGTTCTTGTCTGAAGCACAACATCTTCTGAAATAGTAACCCCTTAGAAATCAGGATGCATTAGCTTAGAGTTTCAGTATGCTTTGACAGGATACACCATTCCAAGTGGGACAAATTTTTTTTTAATTAAAATCGTTTAAGCTATTCAAAGTCAGACTGTGCTCCATTTATTTAACACTACATTATATAGTTTCACAGCAACCAAACATTCATATACACGTGGCTATTTCATTGCAAATTGTTAATTATAAATAATAAATATTGACATTAAATCAAATCAAAACAATAACTTGTAATTGAAGTAATTGAAATCAAACAAAGCGGTCATTCGTTTATGTCTTCTTCCTACTCCTCCTATGATCTCTTCTATTTAAATGTATATATAAAAAACAATCATCAAATCTTGTTATCTACCTCTACATCAATCTACATATTTACATGTCAAATATTTTATTAACTCATGTAATCATATTTTTTCTTTTTTTCATATCGATCTCGCACATTAATCGCACCCACAATAAGGACTAAAAATTTAAACTCCATATAAAAAACATCATAAAACGAGTGTTGCATTGCTTACTTGCGACGAAATCACAAGATACAAAAAACAGTACTTCCCGATTAAAAAAAAAATAAAAAAAAAAATAAATAAATAATAAAAACAAAACGCTAAATTTGTACAAATCAATACCAAAACAAAAAAATCTATTCTCCTATTGTTCTACTCTTCAAAGCCAGATTAGAAATATTATAAATACTTGAAAAATAAGTATATGTACGAAGCTATGATGGCTGACGATGGACCAATGGAGGCTTGCCCAAGCCCTGAAATCGGTGATTCTAGAAAAAGACCACTTGATTCCGATCCGGAAAATGAACAAACCAAACGCTCACATTTTAGTTCTGGTAAGTCCCATCATTGTTATTATTGTAATCGTTTGATTTCAATTTATTTATATTTAATTTATCACATGCATAATACAGATTTTGTGTTTAACTTTGTTTTATTTCAAAAAAAAAAAAAAAATGTTGAAAATTAGTTTATTTTTAATTATTTATAATTAAGAATCAGAAGAAAAATGGTCGCCTTTATATAAGCATATAATTTTATTAAAGGGATTTATGTCATGTGGCGCCATTTTTTGTTTTTGTTTTCAATTAAAAATATTACCGTTTGCCTTTTTTTTTATCGGTGTCAATAATCACTGCAACATTCTTATGATTTTTAGTAACTTAAATTACATCTCAAAAACATTATATTCAATTAACCAGAAACAAACGGTCATTCCGTACCTAGTTAAGAAAAAAAAGAAGATGCTTTTAACATTAAAACACTTTGCTGTCATGAGCACCTTTGCTGTCCTGATATAATTCTATGAAATACATTTTTACATCTTTAATTTTGCGTTGCATAAAAAACTGCTTGTATATTTTCATAAAGCATTACACAGTGGTTGATAGGTTTTTTCGGGAAACGGAAAATGTTACACTGGCATAATATTTTGCAATGTTTTATTCATGCGTGAAGATATGTTGATAGTTTTGTCAAAATTGGGAGGATTAATTACCATAGCTTGTATAAATTGGTTAGTTCTGATCGCGCATTACTTGAGCGCTGATTTTTCACTGCATGAATTGGAATATTTTTGCTATAAGGTATTCGCTCGTTGACATTCAAGCAAGTGATTTGAGACTATTTCACCCTCTTTGGTGTCGTAACTGTTGACTTCCTTTTCATTGTAATGGGATTCTCTGATGGGTGAATACATTTTTTTTAAATGGCTCCCAACAGGAGGCTTTCTTACGTTTCAAATGAGCTATTTTACCGTTCCTTCCGGTGAGTTATGCTGTTTGTATAACAGTCTATACGCTTCGGCACAATTCAGTTCACTAAAGAATGCAAATTTTATAAGGAGAATACAGTTTAATGAGTAAACCAAAACGGACATTGCCAATAACACGTGTAGAGTTTAAATTTGCGGTCCGGTTCTTTCAAATGTTCTTTTGTTTATGAGTGAAAGGGCCTACAGATTTTGGCTTCACACTTAATATGTACGGGTCATTTCCTTAACTTTATCTGCCTTACGTAATTATATTGATCTTTTTTGTTTGCAACTGCCAACATGAATGCTGGAAAGCCATTCTAGGCAGTTTATGTGTTACTGTGTCATTCTACCTCGCTACAGTCCTATTAGAAAAAAAGATGACAGATTGATTCAATTAATTTTTTTTTTATAATTTGCTTACGCTAAAGGGATTTTTTTTTCTGTTATTACAGTTATTAGAGTAAGAACACAGTGTAAGCTAGTTGGTATTAGAAAGAATAGAGAGATAGGAAAGAAGTGTTTTGGGTGCAGTTGTAGGGTTTTTCTCCACGGGTGGTGTCTAAGTTACTTAGGGAGATTACGATTTCATGTATTCGGTACAAAGTAATAGACTTGGCCGGGATTCGAACCCACGACCTTCCATTCCGTAAGCGAATACACTACTACTGCACCATTGCCACCCACAATTATGTTTAGCTTAGGGTCCACTGGCTCAGTGGTTATTACGGAACTAGATTTCAAATCATATCAGGGACATGTAAAACTTCCTTTCTCTGCCTCAACTCTTGCGTACACTATGTGTACAAACGTACAAAAACCTCAAATTTGACAATCCGAAGTGGCGTATAGGGTTCTTTTATTTGTGTGAAAGAGATAACCTCACACATTCGAATGATTGTAGATGTAAGGGCTGTTAGATCCAACATATTATTAATAACATATTATTATTCGTATAGTATAATCTTACAAGTGTGGCCATGACTCTTGCGTAAGTGTAGAGCATCGTTGTGAACTGGTGCTGTGTCATGTGATCGTTATTGATGAAGTTAAAGCCACATGAATCACAGCAAACGATGACCACGACCATGGCCATCACGATTAAGCTATGAATTCCTACGTTGATCAATCTATGTTTGAATATTATGCCTCGTCTGTTCTTTTGTTGTAGAGTTTCATTTCAGTCTCGTTGGCCAAGGAAAGGGGGTTTGCCATTTATTTTTAAAGTACAGAGTGTTGCAGTTAAAAGTCATAAACCTTTTAGTGGATATTTCTGAAGTTCTGGCTAACAAAAAATTATACGACCCCCTTTTAACGATACATTTGACTTGGAGGTATCACCACTTATAATGGCCGGCACAATCTATATATATAAAATTCTCCTGTCACAGTGTTTGTAACCAAACTACTCCGAAACGGCTTGACCGATTTTTTATGAAATTTGTGGTACATATTCGGTAGGTCTGAGAAAAGGTCGTAGAAAAATAAGAATCTACACGTCGACTTTGAAACCACCATCGATAGAGGCGACGGAAGAGCTTTATTTTACAAGGTGTATAGTGCTGGAATAATGTCCAAGTTTGGGAAGGTTTTGGAGGACATCCAGGAGGAAATTTCAATGAAAATCATTGAGCATGAACGTTTCGTTACCAAATCATTTCTCTTTTGATAGAAATCTTCATTTGGTATTTGCAATTAGAGTGTACCTGTACACGAACATTTTAACAGTTCGTTTCAAATTTGAACAAAATGATTCCATTAATGACAGTATTTCCGTTGAAAGAGTAGATAGATAGTTGATGAAGAACCTCTTAACTGGGACACTTATTAAGATTCCGATCCTCCTTGGAAGTATTATAATTAGCTAAAGAGTGAAGTCATCATACATTCATAAATGCTATGTATCCATGTGTCAAGCAGATCTCTGAATTCTGTGTAGAATTGTAGGTTAAGGTTGTCCACCTATCATCGAAGTTTACCCATTAAAGAATGCTCGGACAAAACTGACATCAACCTTCTATTACAAAATAATTACATAGCAGACTTAGGCATATTAGAAATATTAACAAATACTTAAGCGATTAATATCAGTTATATATTTAAGCTCTCTTTACAAAGTGACTTTGTGGCTTTTTTTACATTAACAATACAGCGTACATTCTGTCATTTTCCTTTGGTGTCATAATAACTTAACTTAATTATAAAAAAAATATAAAAAATCATTTAGCTTGCAAATTATTTCAACGAATAATGGCGCGGCACCACAAAACTATTATTCAACGTTCCGACTTTAAAATGAAATGAAACTAAAAGCAGATAAATAAACGTCATAAATTGTATTCTATTATCTTTCTTCTGTCACACGCAAGAAGCGAATAATGAACAATATTGACATAAAGGATGTAGATATCTACTCAAGCAAATGAATAAGTTATCGTCCATTGTACCTAATTGGGCAATAATAAAATATTAATGGTTATTATGATGTTTATTTCCGTAAGGAGTTTAAATTACGGATGTTTTGTTCTTAGTTCATCAAATTTTTGGGACTCGCTAATGAGTAGTTCGCGTTCCTCTTGAAATATGATATAATTATCCCCAATGATAGTTTTTGTTTTCATAGTATACAATGGCGCAAGCCAACACCGTTGGCAAACTGTCTACTCAGCTTATTTGAGATGCAATATATTAGATGTTACACAAGTTGACTACACACAATTGGTGCATCCGCTTGTGAACCCAATCTTTGTCAATTTTTCTCTGACGAGAGAAAAAAAAAAAATCCAGTCGTTTCCCAACTTTCATAGAGACAGGTCGGCTAGTGAAGATCGTAAGCGGAAAACGGAAAAGCGATTAGTAGTGGTGATTAGTCAAATAGATTATATTTGTGAGATTGGCCCGGTAGACTGAGCGTCTGATTCTAACGTCAGAAGTGTGGGTTCGATTCCCAACCGAATCTTAATTTATATTTTTATAATTATATAAAAACAGTGATAGAGACATTTAATACAAGTGTAAAAAGTTCCGTACGGTGTAGGCGATGGACCACGGAAAAACGGTGGTCCCGCGTACGGGTGTGGGTGTGCCGTTGCGACACGTGGTGCAAACTCGTGAGCCGGCAAAACCAAATCCAACAACAACGAGAGCAGCAACAACAACAAAAACAGCAGCAACACTAGCAGCAGCAGGAACAACAGCTGCAGCAGCAACAATAACAGCAGCAGTGTGTATGCCAAGGGCAACAGCTGGAAGCACACTAAAAGTGGCAAAAACAACAACGGACCGGTCGTTGCCCAGGCGAGTTTTCTCGCAGGCAACACCAGCAACAACTTCGAAAACAACAACAGCGTTGGCAACAGCTAAAATGGCAGCTGAAAAAGCTGCCACGATACCACAAGTAAAAGCCACTGAAGCTGTGTCAGCAGTGGCTGTAGTCAGTGCGGAGTTCAGGAAGGTGGAGAAGAGGCGACGGAAGTTAAAACCGAAGCCGAATCTTTCTGCCAAAAGAAGGGTGAACTTGGCAGGCACTAGCGTGGCTTCATCGGTCGCTGGAAGCGATGAAGACGCAGAGAACTCGAGTTCTTACGAGGCTGAAGGTGTAGTGGGTCGGTATGTCGGAGAGGGAAACTCCTTCAAGGACCTACCGGTCGATGATGAGGTCACCGTCCAAATGGACGAGGAAGAAGATGAGGAGGCGCAGCTGGACAAGCTAATAAAAGAATTGCTGGAAAAGCGCAACCAGTTGCGCCTAAAGAAAACGCAGCAACAACACCAACAAGTTATGCTAAAGCAGCAGGTGCAGCAACAGCTGCAATTAAAGCAGCAACAACAACAGCCACAACAACAACACCAACAGCAACAACATCAGCAGCAACAACAAAAACAACATCAGCAACAAAACCTGCAATCAGAGCAGCAACAACAGCAGCAGCAACAAAAAAAACAGCGGAAGTCAAGGATTCCGCCCATAAATGTGAGTAACTTTGATATTATAGACAGTATTAGGCTATGTAAATTAATTACAAAAGACTTTCATGTCAAAAGGCTATCTGCCAACAACCACATAATTATATGTGATAAAATAGAGGATTACCATAGGGTGCGCACCGCCCTGGGAGAGGTTAAGACCGAGTACTTCACGTACACCCCAAGGGAGCAAAAGTTAAAAACCGTGGTATTGAAGGGAATTGATCCCTCAATTAAAACAGAGGAGCTTGAAAGAGAGCTCAAGAATTTTGAAAGCGACGACCTCAAGTTTGTGGGGGTCAAGCCGTTTTCTTCAGTTGTGGCAAGGGGTGGTAGCCGTTACTTACCATTCTTTTTAGTGCAGCTCACTCCCGACAGCAAAATTGACAGGCTGCGAAATATCCGCTACCTGTACTATCATGCTGTAAGATGGGAGAAAATAAAAAGGTCAGATCGCATACTTCAATGTATGCGCTGCCAAAGGTTCGGGCACGCCGCAGCTAACTGCAACATGCAGTTCAGATGCGTTAAGTGCGATATGGACCACAAACATGGTGAATGTCCTCTTGGCAAGGAAAGAGTCGAAGACCGGAGTGTCCTTTCTTGTGTGATCTGCAGGAACTCTGGGCATCCCGCCAACTTCAGGGGTTGCCCAAAGTACCAGGAGTTGAAAAAAAGAGTCCAGGCCCGCAAACAGCAATCTGAAGACGATAGGCGTCAAAAGAGTCGTTCGTTCTCTAATTTTGTGGCACCCAACGTGTCCTTTGCCCAAATGGCAGCTGGACCGGGTCAAGCCCAAATGACATTAAACCAACCAAAGGTAGCCCAAAAGGTACCAGAGGTGGATCTAGACTTAAAATCGATCCTTCTGTCTCTGCACGGAAAGATCGATAAGTTCCAGAAACAATTAAACGAACAAGCGGCCCGAATTGACATTATCTATTCGGAGCTGTTTGTGGGGTCTGGTGTGCCATAGATCTAATGGCTGCGCTGGATGAGGGAAACTTAAAGATCCTTGCTGTGAATGTTAATTCATTAGTCAGGATCGAGAAAAGAACGTCACTTGCCAATTTGTTGAAAACCGAAAACCCGGATGTGCTTTTGGTTAGCGAAACTAAGCTAAATCAGAAGCACAAATTGGGATACAAAAATTATCATGTAATAAGAAGAGACCGGCCTCACTCCACTCAAGGAGGTGGGGTTGGAATCTTAATTCGAAAAGGCCTGCGCCATAGGGTTATATATAGCGGGGACGTGCGTAGGTTCCAGTTGTTGGAAGCATGCATTATATGCATTCCTCTCCATAGCCGGAGGAGAGTGTATGTGGTGTCACTTTACGCACCTGCAGCACCTCCACCCAACCAATTTATGACAGAGCTCGAGACACTTTTTCGTAGTCTGCAGCTGAACTCGGAGGAGAATTATTATTTCTTGGCCGGAGATATTAATGCCAAACATGCGGCATGGGGAAATGTTACTGCAAATCCCAGGGGCAACCAGTTTCACGACTGGTGGCGCCTCAATATGATTGAGTACAACCTCGAGTTGTACGCGACGGATAATCCTTCTTTCCCAAGAAGCGGTGCTTTCCTGGACTTGGCCTTAACGGACGCAAGACTTCAACTGACGAACATAGATCAAAACACGCGGAACTGTTTGCGTGCGTTTGAGTACGATAGTGATCACTACGGACTCGCCGCCGCAATACGGATCCCGAACGAGCAAACGCTGCTGGAGGAGTACGAAGCAGTGTGTTCATTCGATTATCGGAGGGCACAATGGTCGCGCTTCTCCAGATTTTTAAAGCGAGATATACGTTCGAGTGGGATCGACCCACCGACAAACAGTAACATGACAAATGATGACATTGATCGGCATTTATTGCAAATGAACGACGCCATCAAACGAACTATGGAACGAACTATTCCTCGAGTAGGACGTTCCGACGACGACCAGACAGAAAAGTACAGAAACCCTACAATCGACGCACTATACCGACAGAAAAGTAGACTGCTCTCGAGGCTTAAACGGCTGTACAGGCAATTTACTGATCGCAACGACCCGGAGGTAAGGATGCTGAATTCAGAGATCCGAATCCTGAAACAGCTGATAAAAGAAAATTACAAAAAATCTGTAAGTCTGTATTGGGGCAATAAAATTCGGGCTATTAAAACCTGTAGTCCGAATATGTTCCCACAGATAAATAAGTTGTTCAGGAGGAAAGATCACAATGATATTCCTTGTGTTCGAATCTCCCAGACAGCAGAGAACAGACAGACGGTACTGACTGCTGGAATAAGTCCAGAAAGTGTCGCTTCAAACGACGATTTTTTCGTGGTCGAGGACCCACAGGAGAAGGTGGATTTGCTGGGCGCTTGTTTCGAGGCCGTGTATACGGTGAACAATCCTGTTCCCCGTAACCACGACATTGAAAATAGGGCTCTGGTGAGCCACTTAGATCTGCGCACCGAACTTGAGAATTGGCGATCTGAGAATAACGGATTCACCGTGTTCACTGATGAAAACCATGCTAATGCAGTTGTCGCCAATGGCCGAGATGCATCGCACTTGTTCGTGTCGAAGGATGATCTTCTGTGCATCTTCGAGTCACTAAAGAATAAAAAGTCGGCGGGGATGGATGGTGTCCCAAACGTCGTATTGAGACACCTGCCTCTGGAGGCTGTAGATATTTTCACCACGCTGTTTAACAATGCGCTGAATAATGCATATTATCCGGCGCATTGGAAGGTAGCTGTGGTACACCCTATCCCGAAAAAATGTAAAGATAGGACGAACCCTGCCAATCTCCGGTCAATTAGCTTGCTTCCGAATATTAGCAAGGTCTTTGAAAAGGTTGTCAATAGAGCCCTGTTAAAGTGGGTCGAGGACAATAACATAATTCCGGACAACCAGTTTGGTTTCAGGGCGAGGCATGACACTATTCATGCCGCGTCGAAACTGGTTTCCGACATTCAGTGGAATAAATGCAAGAGCCAATGCACGGGTGCTTGTCTGGTTGATTTTGAGAAGGCTTTCGACACCGTATGGTTAGAGGGACTTTTCTACAAGTTGACCAGGCGGGGGATGCACAAACCTTTGCTATATGTAATTTATAATATGCTTATGGGAAAGAAGTTCGTTGTCAAATGTGGCAACGTGACTTCGAGCAGAGTCTTTGAAATTAAAAACGGTTTACAGCAGGGGGCGGTCAATTCTCCGATCCTGTTTAACATTTACACGAGTGATCTGGTGGGTTCACTCAGCCATGCTATAGCGTATGCCGACGATTTGGTGGCATACAGAGCAGGTCCTAAAATCGAGGTCATTAATATCCTTTTGCAGCGTGACTTCGATCAAATTAAGCGATATTGCGACGACTGGAAGTTGAAAATCAACTTTCAGAAGACGGAAACAATCTTGTTCAGAACTCCATTGGCTGGGGCCTCTAGGGATACCAGAAAAAACTGGAAAAAATTGGCCATTATTGGACAAAATGGGCAGCCATTGGCGGTGAGAAGCGCAGTTAGATATCTAGGTATCTGGCTTGACCAGTATCTATATTTCGATAGACATATAGTTGCTTGTCTTGCTGGGGCCAAGAAGGCTTATGCTCTAACAAGGAGACTGTTTCATAGCAGTCAACTTGACTCCAGAGTGAAGGTCATTTGCTACGTGGCCCTTATAAGGCCGATCATCGCTTATGGTTGTCCATTATGGTTTAATATAGCGCCTAGCTATATGGAAAAGATTCGGGTTTTGGAGAGACAATGTCTTAGGACCTGTCTCCGGTTGTTCCGAACGCCTGAATCCAACTATATAAAATACTATCCCAACAAGGTCCTATACGATGGGGCTCAGTTGAATAGGATTGACAATTTCCTCATTAAGGTGACTCGAAGGCACGTTGCAAGGGCGATGGCCAGCGACAATAGTCTGATCTTTGGGGCTTACTACCCCAATGAAATGTACATTGAGAGTACACTCCGGTCTGGCTTTATCCCGCCAGAGGCATTTATCCATATTGATGCAAAAGGGCTGGTACAGACGAGGGATGGTATCCCGGTATTATACCACCGCTACCGCAGTGCGAGAGATAAGCGGCTCATCCGCGGCGAGGACGTCGCCAATGCTCATGAGCTCCTCCGTTTTAGTACCGCAATAGCGGAGAGGGATAAATTCGATACAGAAAAGCAATTTGCCGAATTTTGGTGGCTTTTTGAGGGGGGAGGGGTCAACATGCCCTCCCAAGACGGTGCGTTACTCTAGGTAACATCCTCTTAGTTTGTAAGATAGATTAAGTTAGCTAGGGCGTTTCTGGGAGGGGCCGGGCTCGCCAACTTGTGGTGGTGCTTCCGGGAGGTGATTGATTCTGTAAGGCATCAGTCAGCTCACGGCGGCGCGTGTGCACGTTGACGACTGCCAGGCGCTCGGAAAGCAATTGGGAATTTGACCACTTGTTTCGTAATGCAACGAGTGCTCAGAATCCTAATTATAGTTAGAATATGTTAAGTAGTTTAAGTAAGTAGAGTAGGTAGTTTGTAATTTGTTTTTTTATATAAAAATATAAAATTTGATAAAGATGCCGAGTTTTCTTAAAAATTTTCTCGATGAAAACATAATATGTAAGATTAGTTCGTAAAATAGTTTTTAGGCCGAAAGGCAATAATTATAAGATAGAGTTAAGTTTAGGGCGTCCGCATAAGGATCAATAATCTAGAATAAGTATCCTGTTAATGTTAAGTTAGATTTACTCATTTTTGTCTAGTATATAAGTTGATATAAGCTAATAATTAATAAAAATGAATTTAAAAGTAAAGAGAAAAAAAATCACTTTGAAGCTTTCATTGGATAAAGTTTTATATTGGTTTTCAAATGTAAATTTAAAATTGAACAAAATAAAATCTTTCATCATCACATTTTTTTTTTTTGATAACTAATTAGCATTTTAACTTTAACTAGTCTTTCGTCCTTGGCTCTAAACCGGTTACCAAAACAAATTAATTATAATGTTAAAACAGAAAAAAAGTACGAAAACAATTGGTTACATGTTGCTTACATTTTTATTTAATTTAAAGTTAACCTTTATTCGGAATGTACTTAAATGCACGCAAAGTTTAAGATACTGGTTCTTATATACACGTATGTATATATACATATATTAAATTATGGGCATGCACGATTATATGATTTTTTTTCATTGCATTATGTAAGATGAATAGAATATAATGAAGATGATGTTGCATGGCATCTGTGAATTTATTACTGTGAAGGTCATTTCTAAGTCGGATATATTTTCTTTGATTACTGGATAGTCTTGGGACATTAATAACTGACTATAGAAACCAGTTAAGTATATATATTTTTGGCTGTTCACATTTAACTAAGCAATTGTTTAGAAAACGTGTTGTGGAGTTTTTTTTGATGATTTATTCGTCGCTTCGCAAATATGACATGATGTTTATATTTACAAATGCCAAAGAAACCAAAATTGTTTAGGCTTATAAGAAAAGAAAAAAACATATAATATGTATACACACATGATATATATTTTGGACAGATCGTTCATTGTTCATTTTATGTTTTTTTTTTTTTGAAATGCAAAACAATATCCTGGAAATTACAAAAACTTACTTACTTTACTAAACGGGCTCCCGATCCGTGGACACTGCTTCCAGTTGTGAAGACCAAGTGCTCTGGAGGTTCGGTCTTCCTTGTCGACTCGAATTCTCGTCGGATCTCCACCTCGAAGTTGCTGCAATCAACAGTGACGTTTTTGTCCTAGTCGGTGGACAGATGTTTGTTTGTTGAAAGCAAGTACTTCGTTTTGTCCTCGTTGACTTGAAGGCCAACTAATTTTGTCTGTTCTTCAATCGTCATGAAAGCCTCTAACACGCCACGCTGATGTCGATATCGTCCGCGTATCCCACCAGTTGGGCGGATCTGTTGAGGACAGGCCTTCCGAGTTGACACCATCTTCCCTATGCAGTATTTGCTCCAGAACACGATTGAAGAAGTCACATGACAACGCATCTCCATGCCGGAATCCGGTACAGGGTTGGAATAGTTCGGAAGAACTGTTTTCATACTGCATATCGCACCGCGTATTTCCAGCGTTACGCGACACAACTGGATCAATTTTGCCGAGATCCCGAATTCGGCCATCGCCATAGAGCTTCTACCAAATGCGGCTTTAAAGTCGATAAAAAGATGATGGTTCACGACTTGAAATTCATTGCTCTTTTCCAGGATTTGCCTTAGTGTGAAGATTTGGTCTGTTGTCGATTAGTGGACCGGAAGCCACACTGGTACCTGCCGATTAGTGTATTGCAGCACGGCTTTAGACGTCCAGACAGAACTTTCGATATGATTTTATATGCGACATTTAGCAGCGATATTCGTCGATAGTTCTTGCAAGACATAGGATCCTCTTTCCTTGTAGATGGGGCATATGAAGCTGATAGTCCAGTCATCGGGCATGCTTTGTTCCACCCATACTTGGTTGATGATTTGGTGCATGAGCCCTACCAAAACTTCACCTCCGTATTTGAAAAGCTCAGCTGGAAAACCTTTTAGAGCCGGCAGCCATGTTGTAATTCAGCTTTTTGACAGCTATGCTAATCTCTTCAATACTGGTTTGTGGAATCGGTTCTTCGCTGACTGGACGTGGTTTCTCTTCTTGCCCTATCACTCTCTCTACATGATGCCCATTTAACAACTGCTGAAAATGCTACTTGAAGCTAAAACTGGATATATTTAAACTTCACGACAATTTTCTGCAAATCCACGGATCAGAATAAAAGATGAGTGAACATGGGTGAGCTTTATTATCTATACATGCACAGGGCGCAGTTTTATATTCCGAACTACGAAGTCCTAAAGTACTCGTAGTTTTGCATTGAACAAATACATAATAAAACTCTGTTTGTTTTGACAGCTGCTTCATAACAGATTTAATTTTTCGAAGTTTTTTTTTATGGTCGTTGTCTTTTATGATTCATCGCAGAATAACAGATTTGCCAGAATAGGCCCAAGTACTTACATGAAACAGAATTGTTTCATTTTATTTTTCGTTTGTTTTGTTCCCGTGTCATTAATTTGTTTGTTTTACCTCAAAATTGTATTCTCTCATTAATTGCGAAGATTCAATAAATAAACATTGATTACAAAAAAAAAACGGAAATTTAAATAACTTATTAAGAATTTGATTGAAAATAATGTTCCTTTGTCAGCTGTGAATTGAACTCAGCCAATTTAGCTGACAGATTTTCATTGACTTGACTATCGTGGAGACTTCAAACAGTATTCTTAGAAAATTTAATTTCTAGGTATTGTTAATTTTATAGTTTTCTGTAGATAGTATTTTAAAGGCTGCGTTTTGCATTCACGCAAAACCAGTTTTTTTTTGTTATTTTTCATCTTCTTTCCTTTATGGCTACGTAATGATCACGATTAAGGGTATCAAAACCCTCCAATTTTACTTACACGTGCCAAATAGTAGCAACGAGACAGGCTTAAAGACTCCTGAATCGCACAAATGCAATGACACCAGCATTGCATTGGCCTCAGTAAGGAAATTAACCGAAATAGAGATGCGTGCCGGTGTTTATTGGGGTCAGAGTGGTGAACACCCGGGCGGGCCAGTAGGGAGCCGTAAATTGGAAGGATTATGGTCCATTTTATTCTGTTCATAGCTTCGCCCATAAGGAAGAAGAAGACATTTTGAGGAAAATCTTTGTTATCCCAAGGTTTCCTGGTTTTCTACCAATAGGTCCGACGAGTATTAATATTTCACCAATTTTTTGGAAAAATAAAATCAAGAAAACGTCTTTAATAAAAATGGCAATATTCCTCATAAGTCATGAGTGATACTAAAACGAGTCTTCATGATGAAATGGCAAACATTTGCGACTAAAAATATGTCAACAACTTTGTTTTTGTTGACAAAATATTTCCCTTTTCAATGATAAATTACGTCTATTTGCTTTCTTTAAAAATCATAATTTTTTTTACAAATTCGTAAAATTGCTCACAAAATTTTAACCACCAAAAAGTGCTTAAGTCCATTTTCGATGAATTAGAGTTTTTAATGAATATCTCCCAAAGTCGCAAAAATATCTCATGTCCACACAATTGAAACATCACCAGAATTTGATGGGTCGCACAAATCAGGAGGCCAGACGATACTTTTTGATGCAGTGAAGTGGGAGGGTTTAGTTCAGATCATGACCTCGTCGTTAAAGAATAGAAGAGCATCGGGGCTTATGAAAAACAAAAACTCGGACGAAAACGGCCAGAAGGTAAATTGGTTAAAAGAGTGCTAGAGTACCGAAAGGACGCCAACAGAATGTATAAACTAAATTGGGAAGGGGACGGCGTTTCGGCTTGAAACATGTGAACATCGAAAAAGTGTATAAACACAGTGTTCCTATAAGCATTGAACATGAAAAAAGACTTGCTTTTTCTTCTTTACCTTTACGGCGAGATTACGATTAAAATTAAAGAGTTACGATAACCTCCGAATTTATGGTAATCCTACATAAACCTCAAAAAAACATTGGCAGTCTTCCCTGTATCGGATCACTTCTTCACTGAGTTCAATCAAATGCCCGTGTAATTGCATTTGTAAGATCCCGGCCTGCCTCTGTTCTAACGACTTAGATGCGTGCATGTTGTTGATTTTGATTTGATCGTCCTTTTACGAAACCAACTGTCGTATCAACCCACGGATTGGCATGCGCACTTGTGAGATTCAAAGCTAGGCTCACCAGGATCTTAAAATTAAGCACTGCAGTGACATTCTCAGCCCGTCTCTGCACGAGAAAGAAAAAAGACTTGCTTATATATTTTGTTTTTCAAATTTCACATTTATTCATCAGTAACAACATTTATAATAGACTATAAAAATCTTTCAAGTAACATTTTTAAAGTATTAAAGGAACTTGTTTGGTGTACAAACTCTAAGCGAAAACATGATCGTATTGTTTAAATCCAAAAACATATCGAGTTATATTGTTAAATGGAACTTAAAGTTTGCGTTATATGAAGGTGTTATTACAACAGAAGATTTCACAGCAGTAGGTAATTAGTGGCACAAGCGGGCTTCCAGCCAGCATCAACCTTGTGTTTGTCGGTGTGAAATTTTGCAAAAGTGATAGGTTTCTGAGACACCCGTAGATTGTCTCAATAACCGTCGGAATATGGTTGTGCTGAACCAACGATTTTGTACTTTCTGCACAAATTGAAATGGAAAATTTCAAGATAGATGCAAGGAATGCAAGATTCATCCGTACAATTTCTGCTAACTACCAGGCAAAGAATTTGTCAGGATTAAGCCTTGTACAATTGCGCTTGGGCCAAGTTAGGATATTCTTTAGATCCTGTTTTTTCTTATGGGCAGAATCAGTGATGAGACCGCGATCACTGCTTATGTATAGTTTTACATCGTCTTCATACATATGTACTGACGAGTTTTTGTCAACAGCTGGAAGGTCGTTAATACAAATTGTAAAGAGTAGTCGGCCTAAGATGGAACCCTGGGGGACACCAGTTGAAATTGCTTAAAACTCGGATAGTACATCATTAATAAAAACTGCTTGCGTACGACCTGTAAGATATGACTGAATAAAATTTGCTGCGGAAGACCACAGCCCGAATAATATCATAAGTTTTGCGGTGAACAGTGTCAAATGCTTGGGAAAAGTAAAGTCGAGTCAGAAAAGTAAAGTAGTTTTTATCCGTAGCTACTCGTATATCATCTGTTCGTTTTAGCAATGCTGAAGTGCAACTGTGATATGACTGAAAGCCCGATTGATATACGTAGAGTAGATTGATTCGTCGAAGATAGACGGACTACTGTTAGTGAACACATTTTTTCAAGGACTTTAGTTGTAATTTTTGGTATTGTTTTATTTATAACTCCTATAAATACAAGATTCAAATATCAGTAGATAAATCAGGCGCAACAAACTTTAATCTGAATTATTCGAAAACATCATTTTGCGACTTTGTCCTTTTTGGCAGCACACCGACGAAATAATAGGTTAGGAAAGATGATTTTCCCAACAATTGTACAAATTTGTGCAACGATTTTTAAAGCAGGTACCCGATCGGAGCCATTCTGTATCGATTGATTGACAACAAAAGCAAATTGTATTGCACTGTATGCCAATACAAAATTGGCAAGATTAGTTTTGTAATTATTATACTTTTTAAAACGCCTTATTTCCATAATGAGCCCTACTTCGTAAGCTTGCCTTGGAAATCATCTGGTTAAATAACTCCAATCGCAGGAATAGTCAATGTATTGAATATGTAAATTATAAACTACTTTAAATCGATGTTAAAAACAATGTTTGGATGTCGAATGAACGCGAATATAACAGTTGAAGTGGCTTAAGCAATGTACCTGCCTCAGTTTGAGAATAACTTATCCCTGACACCAAATTAAATCTTGATATATGGAACTACTTAATTGTTGGATCATCATCACATCATTATCATACATATATAGTTGTAAATATTCAATGAATTTGCACGGCTTGTGTCGATTGCTTTTTGAGAGCGTTTTCGTGGCAACGATCTCCTTGAGCTAACCCTTTGGAAGTATGTATGTCAGAAATATCTGTATTGGAGAAAAATCTCGGCCGGCGGAAAACTTCCATTACAGGCCTCCGTAAATGTATAATGAATATTTCCTTTTCGTTTTCTAAAGCCTTTCGGGTAACCCAAGAAAAGTTTCCAATAAATAAAGCTCAGGGTTTATTTATGTAAGGCCTAGTGGAATCTTCACTCGTTTATTTCATTATTTTACATTTTATGCTAAAAGATTGACATAAAAATGGTGTCCAGCTCAGGGGCAAGTATTTAAAATTGCCGCATACAACTACCATACAAAAAACAGCAAAAACGATAAAATCCTCGTACAATGCCAGGTCGCTTGTTAAGGCCTCAGTTATAGCAATACGTAAAAAAGGAACAGTAAACACATTGAAAGGAACACATCGGTGCCGTGAAATAACACAAAAGGAAATAAGGCCAAATGTCAAAGTGACAGTGAAATAAAGCCAAATTATAACGATTGGCCAAGGTGGCAACGGTGTAGAGGTTAGTATGTTGGTTGTTTGTGACCCGTGCGGTACAGGTTTAATCTCCATGGGAAACAACAACATAAGTCACCCATTGAAGTAGAGAAAAAAGAGTATTTCTGCCTGGTAGGACAATGGACCGTTATCGAGTCTGAGTGCTCTGGGATTTGGATTTAATAATGCGCACATTTGGCCTTATTTCACGTCACCAACACATCTTAGGAACGATTTGTATCATTTCTGTGAATTGGCTGAGAAGTTGAGCAGAAAAAGTTATCCATACGGAAAAATTAAAGAATTCGTTTTCTTGCAAATTTTATGTTCAATTTCTCAATTATTTGTGACATATTTGTATAATAATTTATTAGCAACATTTTAAGACGAAGATTGTGTCGATCGATTCATTTCAACTGCACCAAGAACCAAATAGAATCTTTTACGTTTTCATTTTACTTATGGCTATAACTGGGGCCTTACAAAGCCATATTTTTTGAGACTGAATACTAACTAGCTCAGTTTGTAAATAGCAATTAAAGGAATATACTTGGCTTTTAAGCAAACTTGAGTGTTTTCAAAATGTACGTGCGTATTCTGTTTAGTTTTTGTAAAGTTTACGCAAGCTAGAACATTATGTCGATGCGTGCAACTCGTTACAGTCTCAGAAAGCGATAGGGTAAGGATTATTACTAAGCACTCACACAAGCTTAATGGAGGCTCCAGCTTAACTTATAAAGCTCTTTAAGACCTAACATAAGCTCTACCAAGCTTTACTAAGACGTGGTTCTTAAATGGATGGTTTCAGTAATGTTTCGTTGAAAATGCAATGCAAAAACAAACCCCACAGGCGGACCAGTAGGTAGGTAGTTCCTTTCTTATTTTATTTCTTTCTTCTTAACACGTTCGCGGACAAGGCGGCATATGCCGCTCAATTTTGCCGTTTTTGCTGGGACAAAGCGGCATATTCCGTCCAACTTTGTTGTACTCTATAACGCAAAGCGGCAACTGCCGTCAAGATTTTCATTGAATTATATACGCAATGAAACCTACTTTCCCAGTAGAAAACAAAACAGTTTGTGAAATGTCCCAGCAGACCGCTAGACGATGGTCTCAGCGAACTGCTAGGTATGTTGTTGTTTTTTTATACCCTATTCTAGGGGTATATTAATTTTGACGCATAGTTTGTAACATACCTTAATATTGCCCGTAGACCCCTAAAAGTTACTATATTTATGATCAGCATCGATAGTAATGTCGATCTAGCCATGTCCATCCGTCCGTCCGTCCGTCCGTCCGTCCGTCCGTCGGCAAAAATTAGGCCTTTAAACTGGACCTAGAGAGCTGAAATTTTAACCATATACTCTCTAGGGTCCCGAAATAATCAAGTTTACGAATTTTTGAAATCCGCCCACAGACACGCCCACAAACTCAAAAAAACAAAATTTTGGAAAAAATCGAATTTTGAGCTAGGAAACTGAAATTTTTTATATATGATCTATGACTCCTAAAACTGCTCGGGATATAAAATTTTCAAAATCCGCCCACTGCCACGCCCACAAAAAAATAAAACAATTTTATTGAAAAACCAAAATTTGAGCTAGGGAGCTGAAATTTTTAATATATACTCTCTAGGGGCCCTTTAAGCTCATGTATAAATATTTTCAAAATCCGCCCACTGACACGCCCACAAATAAATAATTTTTTTTTTTTGAAAATCCAAAGTTTGAGCTAGGGATCTGAAATTTATAATATATACTCTCTAGGGGCCCTTTAAGCTCATGTATAAATATTTTCAAAATCCGCCCACTGACACGCCCACAAATAAATAAAACAATTTTTTTGAAAATCCAAAGTTTGAGCTAGGGAGCTGAAATTTATAATATATACTCTCTAGGGGCCCTTTATGCTCATGTGTTAATTTTTTTTTAAATCCGCCTACTGACACGCCCACAATTAAATAAAACAATTTTATTGAAACCCAAGTTTGAGCTAGGGAGCGTTTTTTTTTGATAAAATCCTTTAAATGTTATATAACAAAATATGTAGAGCGTTCTTAACAATTTAACCATACTTAGACTTTTGTCACGCCCACTTATGAGGGATAGGAATAAGAATAGGGTATCCAACAGTTCGCCCAAGCGGACTGTAGCCCGTCCCTATGTTTTATTATTGTAGCGGTTTATAGTACTTTTCCCGTTCTAAAAGTGATGAAAAAACGGCAGAGAATATTGTTTCACGTTCTTTCATTATTTTTATTCTTCTTATTTTCATATTTGTTTATTAATTTTTTTATATGAAATAATAAAAGTGTTTCTTTTCCTATATATTCCAGATCGGCGTTTCCCGCTCTGTCCCAACATATCAAATATATATGTAAAATTTTGATCTACTGGGACAGTGCGGCATTTTCCGCTCCTGTTTTTTTTATAAGAAAAACATGTAAATCATTATGAAAATCCTATTGGTTGTTTTTTCGTTAATTTATTCCAGTCGGAACAAAAGTTATGGTTGGTGCATTTTCCAACACCGTTTGCGATTTCAACTGTCCGCGAACGTGTTAAACGACGAGGTTATGATCTAGGTAAGAGGGATCCTGTGGGGTTCGCCGGTTTGACATCATAAAGTATCGGTAGTCCTTCCGACTACGAATCACTTTGTCACTGATGACAATCGAATGGTGGTTGTTGCATTGGTGTTAAGACCTGCCTTTCTTTCGCGATTCTATAGTCGCATTTATTAATATTGGTATTTTGACTGGGTTCAACGGATCTCTCCTTTGAACATTATAGTGCCCACTAAGTCCGTCGCACTCCATTTTCTTTGAAATAGGTTCTTTGGCGTAAAGACTTCCTCGGGTTTAAGAACTTCTTATTCGACCAAGCTTTGTTAGTCCTGCTCTCATGCGAAACATCTCTTTACCCTCACACTTTTCATAAGCTGTCCAACATTGCGAACAGCGCGTAGAGCCTCAGCTTTTTTTGGGTCGTAGAAGTTGGCTGAGTTTTCCCGCTGCTTCATCCACCCTACACTTACTCTATGATTGGTGTCGTCATCCCAGATTGCTTCGCGTTGACAGTAAACCTCACTCAAAACCGAAAGTACACTAGAAAACAATTAGTTTTTATCTTTTTGAAATTTCGTAGCTGAAGGAGGACTAAAAAGCTGAAACAGTGCTTCTGATTTCATTTATTCACTTCTTTGTCCTGCTCTGTTTTGATCTAGTTTTCGTTCGTTTAACACAGCTTATTATCTTAAGTGAAATATTAGTTCCCCAGATCGAGTCAATTTTAAACTCATTAAATTGAAATTCATAACAACTCTCTATATTTCTCTTTATTTTCCCCTTTAGATGCCCTGAGCCATATAAACACATATATATGTATGTATAGTATAGTTTATGTAATTAAAGTAATTATATCATTGGTTCGATTTTTTGTTCAATTTTGCTTTCATAATTTTTTTTATATTATAATGATCTCCAAAAGACACATGCGATAGCCCAACTCAGGAAAATTTAGGAGAAACATGAAATATAGTAACCGATATTGATAAATACAGAAATTGCAGACATAGTTCAACAAATAACAAATATAACTTTTAAATCATTAGAAATCTCAATAAAGAAAAATCAGTCCAACTCGATTGTTAAGCACATCCTTATATTCCGAGTTAATTTAATTTGTATGTACATATTTCCGACATCTAATAACTTTAAGAGGAGTATGAATTGTCATGAGAAGCTTCTCACGTTTGACATTCTGTTGGAGAAGCTAGGTTGAATTATTTATGCCTACTATTTTGTTTTTAAAGGACTTGTGGAATGTGGATGTGGAAGCATTAAACCGATTTATTATTTAATTTATGTGACGTGGCATTAAGTTACATCGTGACTATATTCATTTTATGTAAGGTCTTTTGCAAATGAAAAAAAAAAATGCAATTTTGGGAAGTGAACCATCTATGATGCATCGGAACAACAACATTGCCGGAATATTTTTATATTGTTCGTTTTAATTATTCTCCCATTAAAAATGTATTTGTGTGAATCCGTCCATAAGGCAACCCATAGAAAATACCTCTCTATCTATGCCATGAACATTAATTAAAAAAAAAATCCTATACCCGACTACCTTCAGCTCAAGTTCGAAGGGTACCCTATGCAGTGCCCACTACACTCCGCACGAAACTTAACAAAATCGCAATTCAAGAACAATTCGTTTGTATCTTTTCTTCACAAACCGATAAGCAATAATAGACTTACATCAAACTACGACCACAACTACGATACAAAAACAAGCGCATGTAGTTGTAGAAAAATTAGCGCATTGATGCATATTTATGCCTACTGTTGGAAAACTAACGAACCTATAAGTTTGTATCGTTCAACACACCGCTAAATCCGATTTAATTTCGTGTCTGTCCATAAAAAAGCAAAAGCAAATGCGAGTCCAAGGTGAACTGGCTGGGCTATAACTACACTACTCTAACGCTAACGCTCTCTGTGTTGCGCCCCACTATCTGTTTCTATTCACATTGAGAAGTATCGTGTACACATGAGAACTCGTCGTTATAGGTTATCTGGTGCTGGTCGTTTTTTTTTTTTTATATTTCTGTAATACAACTACGATCAGAAATATGGGTTTCAAACTGGAATCGTCCCCCATGGCCCCATCCAAACCGCCCGTCCCACCCCTGGCCACTCATTATTTTTGTTGTTTCTTATTTATTTAAAAATAAGCAATAAATGTGATTTGTCTAATTGGAAGATGATACCCGTTTTAGATGCTTACGAAACTACGGTGCCGCTACCATTAGTGTATTGTGAGTAAAAAAAAATGTATTGTTCGTTGAAGAGAAGATGCATCATTCTTCTCGTTACTTTGCTCGTGCTGTCCGGCATCAGTGTGGCACTTTCCCCTTGGCATTCGATGATGTCATTTGGTTAGCACAGCTGAGTATATACAGGCAGATATTTTATCTTTTGTTTTATTTTTGAATACACGTCCAAATGTAATTTGAAGTTGCTTCATGTGCTAATGTCTGTTGGACAGGTTTGTTATCCGTAGTTGCTGTTGGCGCGCATCAAATTTTCCTTCAAATGTCCAGGGTTGTTATGCAACGTCATATATTTTTTTTAACAGTTTTCAATGAGATGTGTGAATTGATTTCAACCCTTAAACGCCACCTTTATCCAATAGCCATAACCACATTGTATGAAGCCATGTTGTCATGCAGACGAGAAAAAAAGTAAAGAGTGTTTGCGTTTCTTGCAGCTATTGCTACTGTGCTGCTGTTTCTGCTGGTGGTAATGCTGTCGTCTTGCTGACCTAGTTAAATTTTGCTTTATTGTGATTTTTATTGTTGTGTCCTGCGCACAGATTCCCTGGCAGAACTATGATGCCGTTAATACTTCAATGCTTGCCAAGGAGCACTTGACCAAAAGTCTATGGAAAAAAGCAAACCATGTGCAACTGTATACATGCTGAGTACATGCCACGCGACTCAATGCAAACAGATATGTAATCCAAACCATTTCAATTATTTTCAACATTATGTTCAGTTGCTGTAAATAAAACTTCCAGCAGCCCAGATTCTAAGGATTTCCATGTAATAGTGTTTCCCGCCATTTTATTTAGCAATTTTAATGGTGAATGCGAACTCACTTAGAAAATTAAAAAAAATACCTTAATCTGTCTACGAATGTAGCTTATAATATTATTTCTTACCAAAGTCGTATCATGAAGAAGTGCATTTGATATTCCATTTCGAGGAAAAAACGATTTTTTAAAGATGCTTGCGAAAAAGCTCCTTTCGCATGCATCTGCATCACACAAAAGTACTCCACTGTCATCTACTTAAATTTAGAACTATATAGAAATCCTTCACTCGGTATGACCTAAATAGTTTTTTTGTCTCGCTCGAGTTGAGCATTTGTTTTTCGCTTAGGACATGTTTTTTGTTTTTTAAAATTTTATTTATGTATGGCAAACAATTTGTGTACATTGGTTGAAAAGGTAATTTGTAAAGGGGGTTATATTGACTCAAAAACATGTGTATATAGCCTTAAAAAAACAAAAGATAATGCAATGCGATATACTAAAACAATGTTATGCTATGATAAGAACGAACTTTGACACCATTTGTGATGTACCATTTTTTTTGACAGTTCGGTTGATTAAACTTAAAGTCTTTGTTTTGGTTAATAAAACAATAACATAGCTAATAAAATCGTTATACATGTTTGCATTTATATTGAAGTTGACCTATTTTCACCTATCAATCATTGACAGATTGTTCGAGTTATTAGTTGATTAGTTCGATCTTTGTTTTGACGTGAACCATCTAAAAACCCAGGTGATATTTCGCGACGCGTGCGCGGTAAGGTGATCAAATCCCAATACCCAAACAAATTGACAAAGTAAACCAATTCAATAGAAAATATCATTCACCATTTTGTTTTACTGTGTGACAATATAATTTTCAATAATAAGATATAGCGACAAAATATTTATATAACGAGTTAGCGGGTATGCGGCGTGCGGTGCTGCGCCTAACAAAAAGTATACATGTTATTATAGTAACAAACAAAACTGCGAGCCAAAATGCTCAACCGATAATGACCTAACTTCAAGGAAACACTCTCGGTCCAATACCGAAAATTGCCTGAATTATTGACCTCAATCGGTTTGGTGCTTAAAAGGAGTTTACCCTTTTCTCTACATGCCTTAGCCCGCTTACGCAACTCCGTTGCTCCCATAAGCGTAGATGCTAGTTGTCTGGCAGGCGAATTTGACTTGCTTAACGGGTTCAGGGAATTTCACCTTTTTTTGCCGCATAGCCCATGTTTATGGTTTTATGTCAGAACCCTTCACGCAAGTGCCTACAACAGCTGTACACATTTTTAACTCAATCGGATTAACAATGCGTGAACGCATAGAAGACGAACACACAAACATAAGCGCACCATCTATTGTACGTTGACGGTACTATGCAAGATTAGTGCCAACAACAACTGTACAAAGTTTAAACTCAACTCGACGAACACAGAAACATTAATTTTTATTTATAATATTCCAAAACAAAACGTCAATTTCGATTTTTTTTCGATTTTCCAGCTTCTCCTTTGGTTTGGTTTTCCATTTTCCTCCCAGCAATGAGACGAACAAAACAAAAAAGAATCACCCAAATTAGTCGAAACGTTTTCGAGCTTATGCGAGACTAACGCACAGTAATTGATTTTTATAAATATAGAATAAAAAAAACAAAACAAAGCATAGGGACGGGCGACAGTCCACTTGGGCGAACTGTTGGATGCCCTATTCTTATTCCTATCCCTCATAAGTGGGCGTAACAAAAGTCTAAGTATGGTTGAATTGTTAAGAACGTTCTACATAGTTTGTTATATAACATTTAAAGGATTTAATCGAAAAAACTAAGCTTTTGTGAAAAAAACGCTCCATAGCTCAAACTGGTTTTTATAAACGCGCGTGTTACCAACTCGTTGCAAATTGAACAGTTCTACCTTAGAGATATTTAGCTAATCAGGCTTTTGGCGTTTGAATTTCTATCCACAACTGCATGCAAAAGTGGGTTTAGTAACCTATCACAGTCATTGTATGTATATACATACCATCTAAGTGTAACAAACTGTAGTGTTATGTCTCTATTTAGGCAGTAAAAACATAACCGATTGCAATTAGTTATACTCAGCAACATTACGATCAAGCAATTCTGGACAATCTTCTATCTGACGTGATCTGTCACATAGTCAGTATTCCGTTTGTAGCTTCTGATACATGCGAATTATTGTTAGTTGGACAATTGATGTGTGCAACTGCAACTGTATGTTATATGAATCCAGAGATCAGTCAATGCGCGGTGTCAACTTCATATCGTTCACTAACTCTTCCATTTTCGTGTAGCTGGAAAAATGATATTGATCTTGTGTAGCTTCATCCATAGTGGCAAAGTTCTTGACTAAAACCATTTCGTCAATGTTGTTCTCACTAAAGAGTCGTAATGCCCTTTCTTCCACAACCTTGTTGTTAATTAACAGGTTGTAGTTGCGTGTATATAGGCTTTACGCACACTGCCAGGGTCACAAAAAAGCGCTGCTACTGCTTCCTTGGTTTCCCCCTTAATGCATCGCTGTAAGCGCAAACAACTGACTAATAGACAGAAATCCATTACATTAAAAGTTTGGAGAACGTCGATCAGTCGATATTCTGGTGTATCATAATAATTTGACAGATCGTATACTTTTTTGTGTTTGTGGTTGCACAGACTTGTACAATATGTTTCGACCTTGGCTATTACCATAAATGCTGCGGTTTCTTGTCATCTGAAGTCATATGCCGGCCGAAATTTGGAATTTCTTGCATCGAAGTTGTGGCCGGACCATAAAACACTGCACTGAGTAAACAAACTGTGGGTGTATACCATAAAAGTCATCAGCAGATGCTCCAACGGTATGCTGATGCCACCCAATTGGTGGAAATTATGGATAATACGCATAAGCGGTGTTCATGAAAGATACTCCCGTTACACTATGTTTGAAAGAAATCAGGTGACTGCGCAGTCTCTAAAGTCAGCCTGCAGATGCCCGTCAAAATATTTAGATAGGGTATTGCAGTTCTACGTAAGTTCACATTTTCTATAGTTTTATTTGTTCGCCGCATTAACTGCGCAGCCGTTTTAATTCTTGAAAGCAGTATTTCGAGTCTGCTTTACCGACACTAATGACGTTTGCGGTGAAAACTCGTTTTTATGAAAATGTTGGCGCCAACACCTGTGGCGGCAACTTCTGGATCTTCCTGTATGGCAGCAACCGCTTTCTTTCTGAAATCTTAAATTATGTTCAGCTCTTGTAAGCCTTGCAGCTGAAGCGATGGCTGCTTCTTTTTCCAATTCCATACGCAAACATTTTTGGACGAAAGCAGATGTGCGCCTGTTTCTACATCTTGGTCGCGCCAGCGTTCATTTGAAGTATTTTCAACTGCTTCTGATGTTACCCCTGCTACTCCCTTAAGTCCTCCTCTTTCTCCTCCTCAATCATTCTTCCGCCTGCGTTTTCGACGTCATTCATAAGTCGTCGAATTTCAGATTGTTTCCTCTATACTTACGCTGGCACTGGCTTCTTTCCATTTGTGATTAAATCGCTGCTTCGCTCGAATTGAACCTTCCAATGCGAAATAAGGTTTGTCGCCGTCATGTAAAATCCTTTGAATGAGCACAGTTTACTGGAATATTTAGTTCCGAAATTATTTAAATTGAGTACAAAGGTTTTCTTCTATTGCAGAAAAAGTGAAGCTCAACGCAGTTTTTCCTGCCACGATTTGACAGAAAAAAAGACGACAGCATTCAGCAACACTTTCACATTGATCGATCGTCGATGGCTGCATTTATCAATGGTTCAATTCATTTTTCGACAAAATTTGCTTTTAAGGCGTTTGGGAGTTTGTGCAGTTAAAAAATTATAACTGCTGAAAATGCGCAGCGCCACAAAGCAAAGTATGCCAGATCTTGTAAATTTGGTTGCGGGACATTTAAGCAATAAAAAAAATTTCGAAATCCTATTTTACCGCTGTGGCACAGTGGTTATTGCATTGAACTTCTAGTCGGGGGGTCGCAGGTTCAAATCATGCCTGGGCTCAGAAACGCCTAAAGTTTCTTTCCACTGCCCCAACTCTTGCGAAAGTCTGACAAACATCGAAGTGATACTCTTGTAATAAGATGCTTTTCTAATTTGTCGTTGGGAAATTTTGAATTTCACTGAAATTACGTTTCGGTGAATAGTTTATGATATTTAGAGATGCCTGATTGCGTCGAAAAGCTTCCAGTTCATTGTATTTTGTAATGTACATCAGCAGTAACGATTATAAAGGGCGATATATCTAAACTGCGGGATGTTTCGGGGGTCAATTGACAGATCTGGACACTATACAAAGCACTGCCTTACCCAATCCGCTAACTGCAGATCAGCTAACAGCTAACAGATCAGCTCAAAGCACGGCATTAATTCTCTTTGTGTACGACAGAAAAACATTACTGAAACAATATTTTGCATTTTACAAAAAAAAAGTATTTGCTACGATCTAAGATGCAAGTGAAATTATTCTTCGCATTTGTGAAACTAGAAAAAGTGATTATGGGACTACCGAAATACAACTGATAGAGACACTTAGTTGTATTTTTAGCTCCCAATACCTTCATAGCGAAACCTATATAATCTGAAGTTATAGATTATTAAGTGCATCGGATTGAATTCTGGGTAATTGCTTTGTCGAATGAAGATGATAGCTATAAGTAGATTTGAATGAGCTTTTATTATGAAACATATACTTAGATATGTACAAATACATTATGTACATCATTGAAATCACGTTTTATGTTCGTGTTAGTGATAGTCTGCCACTAGACAATAGTCATCTGCGAGCGCTCGATAGACATTATAATCTATGACCCCATAAAAATAAAATGAAAACTATCAAAATGTTCATGAACAGTGAAAGCTTATATTATAGACGTATCAACAACAAACTTCAATCACAAGCAGCAAGGAACAATATCCCTTAATTCTTATGCAAACATACGTCTGATCTATACGAGTCACTAATCGTAGTAGGTACATCTTTTTTTCCGTATAATTAACTCGCAATAAAGGGATTTTTAGTACATTTACAATGTAAATACGATTATAGTTTCAAAGTGTGGTTAAAAAAGGGAGTGTAAGGATGACAGAGGAGAATCCCATGCACGTTGGTTTTAAATGTTTGTAAATTACAATGGGAAGAAGAAAAAACATAGCAGGGAAGAGCATTCTACATTCGTGTTGTACGGCTAAGGAAGGGTTTTTTTTGTATTTCACTGTACGTTCTAAAACAGGCTTAAAGGTAAACGGATGGGCATTCCTATCGTGGCGGGTATTGGGATTTAAATTTCCTAAGGGTGGAATGCAGCTGCCTATTTTGTTTGATGACTTCTGGTAGAAATATCGTTAAAACAGCGATAGAGAGGAGACGTTGCGGCGATGACTAAGGCAGTCAAACGTTTTCGCTATATCTCAATCGCCAATAAGTTTTCGTTTTTGTATTCTGTCGAGTAGCATCAAATATGTGATTGGGGCACCAGCCCAGACATGAGCATTGTACTCAAGTTTGGGGCAAATAAACGCCTTATAAATTGTAGCCAGATCAGAAGGGGTAACATATTTCTTGCACCGCCTAGTAAGCCATTTCGCAGTGCTCTTGGCGACTTTGAATATGAGGTCACTCCAACGAAGGTTCTCGTTAACACACATATCGAGAATGGAAAGTCGCTCGGCTTCAGCGATGCAAGTGTCATTCACAATGGCAAAGCATTACAATTTTGTTTTAAAGACAGAAGACAGTATTGCGTTTTGGAAGCATTAAATTCCACTCTATTGGTTGTACCCCACAGAGTTATGCTATCTAGATAGGAATTAAATGAGCTTAACATACGTTGTCGTTCGAATTCCACACCTCCACACCCGAAGATGAGGGGCGTGATCCAAGAAACTCGTCTGTGAAGGAATGGATTGGATTTGAATTAATAGGCAGGAGGTCATTTGTAACAATGAGAAAGAGAGTCTTAGACAGAGCAGAGCCTTTGGGAACACCAGCATTTATTTGGTTAGTTGCAGACTTGAAACCGTCCAAAACAACTTGAATTGAGCGGGCCCCAAAATTAATTTCTAATCCATTGAACAAGAGTATCATCAACTCCAAAGCACGCATTTTTAACAAGAGAGCTTGATGCCAAACTCTGTAAAAAGCCACATTCTGAAGAAAGAAAATAGATCAAGAATATTTTTGAAGTCATTGGCATTATCGGGAATATCTTATGAACATAAATAAATATTAAGCATTAACGGTCGATTAAAGGCCAAAAACTACCTACTCCAGCCATTTCAGTGTGCGAATTTATATTTTTGGAAAGGATCTAAAATTTAAAGCCGATTCCGAACGGAAAATCTTTTAAGTTTGTGAGGCTTTCGCAAGAGGTGGGGGGAAAAATAAAACACAAAAAATACATAATATATACTTACTTTAAACTCCGACTGCAAACAATCATCCGAAGTTCAAAGCCATTGAGATTTTCCAGATTTCGTTCGTACACCGGGGCGTATGCGCAATTAAAAAATTAAATAGAGTTTAGAAAAAAGCACAGAAGGGATATTCTTACGAAACATTGGGAACGACAGTTTAACGTTTTAGCTTTTGCGACTGAATGTGATTTAAGTAAGACAGGCAAATACAATATAACGACAGTGGTGCTTGTAAAAAGTGACGACATTTCTGCGGAGTTGCTGCCTCAGACGTGTTAAAGAGGAAGTATTACAAAAGCTGTTGTAATTAGAAAACAACAACAGGTTTAACGCCAACTACATTGTAGTAATACCACATCGATTCGTAATGTTTTTAAAGTTTCTAACTGTCTGACGTCCCGCTGGCTTTGGTGTGGTGTTGAGTCATTGCGGTGATGATAATTCACATCAGAAATTGCATTACGTCATTTTAAATGCCTTAACAATAGAAGAGTGTTTCTCTCTTACTAATCTTTTGCAATATGCTGTAATCTTACTCAGCTTCTTAATGAGCCAACACGGATTCCGGATAATTCCAATTCAGAAATATTCTTGATCTGTTTTCTTTCTTCAAAATCTGACATATTTTGGCCTTGAGAAACTCAGACAATTCCCTAGGTATATAAGTACACTCTCTACTTGTGCCGGTAAGCGTAGATCAGGACGGCACTCGCCTGATTATAACTAACATAAGAACTGACTGGAATGAATTTGGTAAATTTGTTTGCATCCGTGCCATAGGCTGATCTATGCATTTAGAACCATAGATGCCAACATCTGTGTCGAAAGTATTACTGAAATGATTCTTCTCGGCATTGAACTCTTCATTGCACATTCAATCAATAATTTAGAACCTAAAAAACCCTGGTTCAACAAACAATGCAATAGCTTGACAGAGCATTAAAGGATTGGCTTTAAAATCCCACTGATCAAATAAGATTATGTTGATAGTATTTGGAAGAAGCTGCCAAATCATATTATAATGAGAGAATACTGAATAAACTCATTAACAGTCCCAGTAAAATACACCCTTTTTGGTCAGTCGCAAATGGGATTAAAAACTAATGCAGACACAATTCTTTCACTCTATAAGTAACAAAAGACGGTTCGCTAGCTACATATCCCAAGCAGCAAAAGTACCCCGATTTTAATCCTCATTGAGAAACAAGGTTCTGATCAGAAGTAATTCAACGCATTCTCCAATTCTATTTACCTGGCATACACAACTGTTCACCAGAACTTGCGTATATTTTGTGCAAAGTTCTTAATGTGAAGTATACTCTTATAATACTCCGCATTCAAAAAAAGTGAAACTACTATCTTAGAAGTAATAGAAAAGACAATTAATCTTTAGTTAATTTAATATTTAGAAAGTCACCGGCTAGTTAATGATCGGCAATATCAATTTCAATGCGGACGGTGTTGTGTTCGATAGAGTGTGTTCGGGGACTACTTTGCTATAAACGAAGAAGTACAGCAAGGATCGATACCTTTTTGCAACCTTGTCTTTTATCCATATTATTGATAATATTACCTTCTGCAGTCGACAACTAATCAAATGTACGGTTTTGCTGTAGACATTTTTTTTTTTAATATTAACTCTTGCCCTATTGACTGAAACTGCGAACTCAAAGATATTTTGTATAATAAAGGATGCGTTAACCTAATAGACGAGTGACCTTCAACGTGAAGGCAGTAGCTGTTGAGAAAGCCCAACAGCTTCCTAATATTTCCTTTATTTAGCATAAAGATGTCCTTGTAGGAGTAAGGCCTAATTAATCGTTTGAATTGTCTTAAACCAGGGACACTTTCCCAGGTTTTAAGACGAAGTTGTTGTTCCCAATCTTTAATTAGCCTTATAGCAGCATCCCTATTGACTCTGCTATAGGGTTCCGGTCATAAGAATGCGGAACGTGCTCTAACTAGTTCGGCTGCAGATTCATTGAATGCAATACCTGGTTGGCCAGGTACCAAACCAAGTTGGACCTTGTTGTATATGGCTAGATTTTGCAAGGCAGCGTAGCAGTTCCTTACAGTAATGGAGTCCATCGCATTGGTTTGACTATCTTAAAATAAATATATTCTGACGTCTTTAAGTCCCTTTTTTTTAATTTGGGTAAGCGCAGATCTCAATGGCATGGATTTCTTCATGGAATACCGTGAGACACTTTTCTATAGGTATCGAGATATTGGTGTTGGGTTCAAAGACACCAGTTGCAACTCCAGATTTCATTTTCGATCCGTCGGTGTAGCTATATTTTTGGCATTAATGGGACGGACTTACAATTTGACGCCAATGCGAAACATTATATATGAGAAGTTTCTCAACACAATATGTACTATTGTGTGTTTGTCAAACTGGCTAGAGGGGCGGGAGTCAAAAAACGTTACGGAGGTTCTGAAAGATTAGTAGATTTTAGGCATTTAAAAATAAAAACTTGTTGTGTAATCGAATCGATATGCAAGTAGCCTTTGAAATATCTGGTGACTTAATAGCACCTTTTTCAGATTTGACTGTTTAAGTCTCACTTATATGTACAGGGTGCGGCATCTTTTATGTCGGTATGTAAACATTAAATTGTGTCGATATTTATCAACCGATTGACTGGAGTAGACGTGTTTTTGAAACGGGCTTCTTTTTGTGGGGTTATTTGTAAGCAAAATGTACACCAGCAAGCCTCAGACTATTGACTACCTCAAGGCAAACATTCGTGTCGAAATCAGCGCTGTACCGCCCGAGATGCTCTAAAAAGTGATGAAAAACGCAGCAAAAAGGGCACAGTTTGCTTTGATTAATAGAGGCGTCCACTTGATTGATGTATTCAAAAACTAGTCCAAATAAATCGTAGAGGACCAAATTAAATAAGAAAATGCTTTTATGGAAATCGTTTTTTTAAAAAGCTATTTAATATTCACATTCGGACATAAAAGATGGCGCACCCGTTATATGCAACAAATCACTTCTATCCTATCTCTCTCTATTCTTACTAAGTAGCACCTAAAAACATACAATAAAAAACGCAAGCACTTTGCTGCTTGCTGTTAAACAACAAAATGCTTACGCTGTGTTCCTAGCACAATAAGGGGACCGGAAGACTTACAGAAAACCCCTTTAGTGTAAGTAAATTATAAAAAAACTATATATTATACAGGATGTCCCTGTTAAGTAGTGAAATCCTTTGGAAGGGGGTGGGATGTTATATTTTCATTCCATTTCAAGTTATAGCCCATCAAAGTGACCTCTAATTTAGAAGTGTAATCACTTTAAACCTTATAACTTCATTTTGTACATTTTGGAAAGACAATTTAGAAGCGCATACAAGTCCTAAATACTTTGGGTACATCTGCGTAGCTACAAAAACACATTAAACTCAAAATTACGAAAATTTGTTGTTCCATTTTCAAATGCATTTATCGTAGAATTTTTACTTGATTATTTTTTTTTTCTTATGAAATTTTTATCCTTGAAAAGTTTCCTAAAAGCGAACAAAATTTTTACGTACGATCAACAGAAGTTGTGGTAAAAGCCATTTTTTGTCAGACAAAAATGGTCAAAAAGAGGTGTACCTACTTCATTACTCTTAAAATCTTTTTAGATATTTTTTTGTGGTTCTGAAAAGGACCTTTTTGGAACACTTTATGAAATGCTTAAGGCAATTCTTCGAGGTGCCTTCTTTCTATTTGAATACACTTTCAGGAGCGTTTAAGCATTTTGGATGGCAGATTAATGAGCAGCAAACACATTTTCATAATTTTGAGTTTAAGGAGCCATAACTTTTTTGTAGCTACATAAATGTACCCACAGTGTCTAAGGCTTGTATGCACTAGTAGTATTCTCTTTCGAAAATGTACAAAACCATTTTTAATTTTTTTTTTATATAATTTACTTACGCTAAAGGGGTTTCTGTTTTTCTGTATTTGTACATATCCTTATAGTGTTGCAACACAGCACAGGCATTTTTTTTGTTGAAAAGTAAGCAGCACCTCGCAATGAAGTATTGCATTGCATGATTTTAGGGGCTTTTTACTATTCGAAAGAATAGCAGGATAGGAAAGAAGTTTGGTGCTTCTGTGGAGTTTTTTTTCTCCACGGGTGGCACCTAAATTGCTAAGGGAGATCTGTATTTACGTAAGTATTCAATTTAAAAATCGTGGCCCTGTCCGGGATTCGAACTCACGATCTGCCAATCATTTAGTGAATACACTACCATCGCACCATTGCCACCCGCTATACAAAACCATTTATAATATGAAATGGAGTTTGAATAGACCCTCCCACCCACCTGTCTTTAAATTTGTTTGTTCGGCGGAACTTAAGGAATCTTCCCTTAAAAGATTAATCTGCTAACTAGGACATCCTGTATGTATTCAAAAAAACACAATCGGAAAAGGGAGGGGGGCCTCAACAAAATTATCTCAATGACAAGGTGATCAAACTGGGAAACTGGTAGCGATGCAGTAATCTGGGAGATTCATACATCATAATCAAGTCTTTAAAGAACAACAAGATAGTCGCATGTAGTTCGTGCCGATTTGAATTCTTGTTTTAAGCAAACCTGAAAAAACATAACAACGTGTTATTAAAGTCAACAATAAAATCGAATCTTAATCATTGCCAGATAAACTCCAACTGCGTCCTTGTACATTTATTATGAAGTAACGGTTCTTTTTAGTATGGGCTATATATTTTGTTATTTATATATTATAACACACATACATATACCTAGTTCGTGTTTAAAGACATAAATAGCTGAAATGACATCCCCATCCCAAGTAATCATTTACATTTACCTAATCAGAAAACAAAAAACAAATAAATTGTAATGTTGTCACAATTGAATATAATGTCAATGTCGCTATTATTAAAGCTATTTCCAATAGTTATCTGCATCTACGAATCGGAAAAACCTCTCATTTAAATTACAAACAATCTTGCATAAGCGTGTATTGCAATATTGTATCTACAACGTAGCTTTGTTTAATCTACTAAAACCACAAGTAAAATACAGGCATAAATTTTACTTTCAAACAAATGTGATGATCGTTAGATAAAGCGCTAAAACAATGAGTGAAAGAGAAGAAAGACCCAAATTTGAGTTTTTAATTATGCTGGAACTATTATCTAATTCACTACTTGAACACTCGAACAGGCTTACGCAGGTGGACCCCATCATGTGGCTGTTTTTTTTTTGTGGGTTGAAAACAAATTTTTCCAATCGATTTTGGTGAAAGACTGACAGTACCTACAACATCATACTGGTATATGCAAAATAGTTTTTTTTTTCTTTTTTAAAAACATTCACAGCAGACGTGTCACACTATATGGTGGAAGAAGCAACTTTGCGAAAAAAATAAAAAAAAACAAGTGTGCTTTATTCTCGTCGAAAAGTGTGATTGTGGTTAAACCACATTTGGCTAATTTCATTTTAAGCTTTGTGCGCGTGTTTAGCGCAGTTTTTTTTTGTTTCTTCTTTCAGTCATTTTATTATTTGATTCTCTTTGCTTTACATTTTTTTTTCTCCATTTGTTTCCATTATCTTTACGTATTCGCGGCACTGTATGCGTGAATGGCGGCGCGGCAGTTCTCGCTCTCATGAGACGGCGCTCACAAAGTTAGATAGCTTTTTCACCTCCTCCTCCCGAAACGTATTTCAATGTAGAATAAATGTACTGTATATTTTCTTCATTCCAAACTAATATCTATATACGTTATAAACGTGTCGCGCATCTCCCCATGTCGATGATTTTTAGTCGACGTCGGTTCTAATATTAACATCCTCGTGCACATCGTGTTCTTAAAAACGTCGAGTGTCGTGAGCTTTTCCGTCGATAGTGTAACATATATTTTAAATAAAATTATAAAAGAAAGAAAATATATATAATTATTTTCGCCTTGTAAGATACACTTTTACTCAACACACAAACAACATCTAAGAGATCAAATATGTGTACGTTGCTTATCAGAAGAAATTTCGTAATATTTTCAACACTTTGTATTCGGGTGGAAAACAACGCATGCTAAATGAACACACATCGCTCACTTGCTCGGTTCAACAAGTTGTATCTGCGATTCTATTGCAGTTCTTTTTGAATAATTTTTTTATGCAGTGTTTCCGTTGTGTATCGTCTTGAGAGTAAACAAGCGCAGTTTATTTTTTAAATAGATTAGTGTGTAATTATGTTGGTAGATAGTGCTGAATGTGGGCAAAGTATCTGCAATTTGATATGATTTACGAGTGCGAATACTTTACCTTGACGATGCTGGTGGAATGTAACCGCATTTTGTCATTTAATTATTTTCCTGTTCATAATCAAATCAAGTATACTACGCAATATCATACATTCAAAAGCAGCAAAAATACCGATCGCGAACCGGTTCGTCTAGTATCAAATTTGGCTGTGACATATCGGTGGTTTTATCTTCCTTTAAATTCAATAAGAAATCACACATTGCACAGCAAATAAAGAGAGAGAGATATTGCCGCTGTGTTGCTGTTGAAAATTTGGTTCAATGTCAAACTTGCTTAATTAAATATACATATTTGAATCTTTATTCGAGCCTACACGAACGGTTGAGTACTTCACAACTTTGTTCGACCGTAGAAGGAAATCCACATACATCTAGGTAGCCGTAGTGTGAAGAAATCTTTTCAATGCTCTCTCTAACCATACTTTAACAGTATCTACTTCTGCATGTCGTTGAGTGATGATATGATTTTATTGAAATTTCATATTCTGTTTGAATAAAATTCTGTATGCGAAGATTGAGAGAGAGAGAGGAGGTGAAGCAACACAAAAAAAAACACATATCTTAACCTTGAAACCGAAGTGATTTGTTGTAGGAAATAAACATAAACTCGAAGGGGCTTTTCTTTTGAATAGATTTGCTTGCTTTTTCTGTTGTCCATAATCATAATTAAATGCTTTTTACGCGCACTTGCCATCTTTGAAATATGTTTTTGCAAAAACCAATCAAAATTCACTTTCTAACTTGATATTCAAAATGCATTATGATCCCCCTCAATCGCATATACAACATATACATATATTAACAAGAGCAGATTAATTTAAATATTTAACTACTCAAAAACGACTGGTCTACCTCTCATAACAACATAATAACCCTTTTCTCTTGTGCAATATATACACATCTCTCTAACCAGCATTAAGTCTCTGTTGGCTCTTAGCATCCCACAAAAATTATCAAATTAAATAAAAATTCGTTTACCAAAAAACTTCAACAGCAACAAAAAAAAAAAAAAAAAAAAAAAAAAAAACTCATCTGTTTGTTGCGTATTGCAAAATTTGAATTTCGTATTTGTAGTATTCAGTTTGGCTCTCAGAGACCACAGGCCACCACCAATCGCACCACCTTACTGGTCATCATTTAACATCATTTTCGATGTCAGAGTAGGTAGTAGTGGTTGACTTCTATATCGAAACGCAGCGGTGTCACACATGATCTCCATCTCGGCTCAAAATCAATTCAAATTCATTTTTTTTCTTTTTGTTACGTGCCATTTTTTGCTTCGAAGAGAAAAAATAAAAAAATATATTTCGCAGAACCAATAAGCAAGTACCAAAAACTATCTCATATGGCAGGAGCTTTTTTTCGATTTTTTATGTTTAATTTTTTTTTTCTAATTTTGTATTACATTTTGTTGAAAAATCACACAAATCTGGTGAGCGTAAATATATTTTTATGTTAATTTTGTGCAGAAACATTCCCACATACAGTTATTTTCTTTTCGTTCGTTTGTTTTACATAAAGATAAATAATAAAAAAGAAAAATCAGTCGAGTCAATAATCTCATCAAGAACAATAGTTTAAAAAGTCGGTAAAGACAAATGCGCGTTGTGATTTCGTCACGTAAATGTACTTAAATTCAATAAAAAACATTGAACAATAAACGCAAAAGGAATAAATATTAAAAAAAATAACAACAAAAAAAAAAAACAAATGTTCGATTGCCATGAAACACAAACAAATGACTGCAACAATTATTATTGCAACTTGTTACTAAGACAACAACAAGAACAAAATCAGTTTCACCCTAACATCGAATCCATTGCAACTGCGGAATATCGAAATTCATCACCACCACTGTCATCATTTAGAGCCGCTACAGAGAATAGTATTTTTTTGCAAAAAACAAGGGATACCACAGCATCACCTGAATTCCATGGGAATGACGTTGATAGCTTGGATTGCAATTTAAACTTCATAAGCTTGAATAGAGCTACGTGCCTGCAACCGCAACTATCTGCTATATCATTGGCGAACCATTATCATCAGCAGCAAGGAGCATCGTCGTTCCGCCGGAATAGTAGTAGTGATGCGAGCAATATAGATCAATTATCCTACTCGCCATCATCACAATCCTCTACTACTTCTTCTAATCGCTCATTGCATTCCGTGAGTTGTATATCACCATTATCACCTTCTTATGCACAAATCTGCCATTATCAAAAATCACACAATCACAGCCACAAACACAACTACACAACCACCCCCAATCCCACAACAAACACCGCTGCTGCTGCTGTTGCTGTCGCAAAATTTGATCAATTTGAAAAAATCTGTAATAACAATAACTTCATCAGTTTTGTTTTAAACGATAGAAGTAAGACTAATAATTATAATAATAATACGTATAGCAACTCGCCTACTTCAACTTCAGTCACACCATCAATTAATTATAGCTACAACCGCATTAATTATAATCCAACACAACCACCACTTCCACCACCACCACCATCATCAATAGTATCGTCGTCGCTACAAAATTTACCATCGCATTCGTCCATTTACAATTTATACGGCAGCCAAATTAATAATAGTTTTAACTTCAATCGTCATAGCACACCGTCATCATCGACATCAACGACAACATTTGCATCACCGCCATCAACATCACCTGAAGAGAAGGAAGATAAGGACAACGACGACGACCACAACAAGGAACAAGTGAACAATCAACGAAATTCCATTAGTCAGAAACTGTTTTGTGACATTACCGATATGAGCGAACAGCACTCAGCCATGCAACATCAAATGAGATCACCATATGCCTTAAGCTCTACAGTGGTGGAGTCATCCGGCAGTTTGTTTTTGAATCAAAGTCATCCTATGGATATGTATGCGCAACAGCAGCATATGCAACATCAGCTCCAACAACAACAGCAACAGCAACAATTCCAGCAATCGCCTACGTCCCCATCGTCGCCGTCTTCTATAACGCAACAGCAGCAACTAAGACATTCCATGTCATCGACGCCTTCACCTATTCCGTCGCCGACTTCGTCATCGATTTCGCAACAACAGCAGAATCAACTTCAGCAACACCATACTACGCAACAACAGCAGCAACACCACCAACATCATCACCATATGAACCATATGCATCAGCAGCAGCAGCAGCACCAACAACAGCAAAACTCCACAACAATGACGCAATCAAGTACGTCACCATTTAAGTCCTGTTGGTGTTTTGGTGAGTGTGCCTATAAATATCTAATTTGTTGCTTAAAATTCTCTAATTTGAAGCATTTTACATTTTTTTGTGTCAGTGTTTCATCGAAAGGAACACATTTTTAAACTATCTAAATTAAAAAAAAAAAAAAATTTGTGGGAACGTTTCTACCTTACTTTTTTGCTTTTCTTTAACCAACTTTTTTTTTGTTTTAAGTTTCCTGTTTACCAATGTTTTCTATATCGATTTATGTAGGTGTATGACAATTTATTGGGTCACCGCAGAAAGTAGCTTCAGATAATATCCTTTCACCCAGTTTTCTGATTCTTTGTAGCTTAAGATGTCCTTTCGGGTTTTTTTTTTTTTTTTTTCTAGGACTCTTGGCAGTTTGTAAAGAACTGTGCATGCCCCTCTTTTTCTCGAGTAGGTGTGACCTTTTCACATTGTTTCAAAAGATGTATGGAAATGTGTGTGTTTACATAGATATCTTACGAACAATGGTAAAGGCGTAGGCAACAAGACAAAAGGATTTTGGGTGACTATTAGTTCTGTGCTAAAGGAAACTATTCCAGTAAACTCAGGGGATTTGCGATCCATTTGGGTAGACGATTATCCTTTTTTTAGTTGAGTAAATATTTTAACTTAATTTTAAATGTGTTTTTTATTTAATTCATGCATCGGACGTAATTGATAACTAATCCATCTACATAGGACTGGCATTTTAAGATTAACAAAACAACTATGTATGTGTGTGGATATTGTTCGATTTTGTACTTCCATTACTTTTGGCTAACAACTTTTGGGTAGCATTCATTGAGGGGGCGATGATGGATAGGGAGTTTCTTTAATTACTGATCCTATGCTGAGTGCTGACTTGCTTTTAATAATGATTTAGGGTTGTCGAGGTAAGCAAGGCTTCTTAATACGATTTGTTTTTTTCATTGGTTTTTTTTTTTTGCAAAAAGTTAATGGGCATTACCAATAACGAATTTAATGAGAAGTTTAAATTAGTGGTCCTTTTAGTTTTAACTTTCTTTTGCGTAGTGAAAGTAGCAGTGAAAGGAGTGATCCGAAATGGGAGGCCTGCCCAATCTTCATTGAAGTTTAACCGGCGAACAGTTGTAGAAATGCAGTTAAATGGTAGTGTTAGGATTCATTTAATCCTGATTATAGCTTTGCTGTGGAGGAAGGAGACGCAGGAGGGAAAGGTACTACAAATTTAAGCTCCACAGCAAATTTATTATTCGTACCGGGAAATGTGTGGCGCTAAAATGACAGGCTGCAACTTAGAAGGTTTTGAAGCGAATTTATTATTGGAACCGGCAAATTTGTGGCGCTAAAATTACAGGCTGCAACTTAGAAGGTTTTGAAGAACGTTTTTATAAAAAATTTAAGCTAACAGAGGAAAGGTCTACCAGATTAAGATTAATTTACAACAATCTGTGAGCTAGTAATTATGGATTTGGGTTAATCTTTGGGGCTTATAATAAAGATTTGGGCTCATAAGGGAGAAGAAAACCGGACCACAAATACTTTTGTTTGATGAGCAAAGGTGCTAAATGCAATTGGTAAATGTTAAGGAAACAAATTACCCATAAGTTGTTTGGACGCATGAATTGGTTCAGTTGACTACCTATTATCGCACCTGTCAAACGAAGCTCAACTGATATTATCTTATAGTGGGACTCATCTATTTTTCTTCGCTATTGATTCCGAGAATCACGCAGACCTTTCACAATCATCCGAACGAACTAGCATCATCTGTCGTTAGCCAGAAATCGAATATTGTGAAACCCATCAAACAACATTGGATCAGGCTTTATTAAGCCCATTACAAGCTATAAAAGGTACTTAGACCGTTTGCTGAAACGGAATATAAATATTTAAGTTCAACATAAGCACTTATGTCATAGTTTATGCAAAGGAAAAAGTTGCACATATGCGTTTATGTTGAAGTAAACTATGTCTGCTTCGTTTCGCACTCTCGAACGAATATGTATCCTAAAATGGGAAACCAACGAATGACCGAAGAATACACAAAATCTCGAGAAAAAAAACCAAAATTTGGAAAAATCTCAAAAAACTAATTTTTTTTAAAAAAATCCCGAAAATTTCGAGACTTTTTTTAATTTGTTAAGATTGAAATATGCACAAGTATCATCTATGCACCGGGCACTGTGCTATACGAAGACATGCTCAAAGGCTGCGCATTCTCTACAATGACTTCTGCAGAAGCTGTTGGGACGAGGAGGAAGAGGAGACTATCAGTCACTTCCTTTGCACGTGTCAACATTAGGAAGGCTACACTGGGTGAATACGTTTTTAATGATCTAAACGATCTCAACAAAAGATTAGCTCCTTCATGCAGAGGAGCAAATGGTTCCCTGAGTAAGAGGGTGACCCACCCACCTTACACTTCAGCAGCACAATGGACCTACCTCTGGTCTAAGTGCATTCTCATCAAGGGCCGGTTCCAACCAACCAACATCTCTGCACAAGTAATATCTGTCAAAGAAATAATTTGTTGTTCTCACAAGAACACTTTAGCTTGATATGACCAGCCAACGAATTTTATATGATGCTTAACCACATTTAGCTGAGTAGATGTTCCTCCGGTTGTATGTTAACAACTCGTCGGATAAAAGTACAAGTGAAAACGTACCTTCTCCGTGATTCTCATAAAAGTTCTAAAATTCTGTTTTTCTCTGAACTTGTCGGTTATGTTAAACTAAACCAAAACTTAGACTTAGAATCGGGAATGCGTTTTAGAACTTGGTTATTCCTATGGAATTCCTATTTGAATACTAAATTTCTTATTGAAAATATAAATTGAATACTTACGAGTACTTTTGGTGTTGTTCGTATATTAGAACTAAACGCGACGCCCTGAGTACCTGCATGTGAGGCCAGCCATTATTGGACGCTTATTTCATAGTGTTTATGGTGCCTTTCAGACAACAAGCACTCACCCTTAGATGAGCAACAAAGTTTCGTAAGCGTGCTTAACTCTGCGGGTAGATGGCTTAAATCCTAAGATCCCGACAACAAGCACTTACCCTTAAAAAACCACCCAAGAAAAGCGTTAACTAAAAACTATGCGTTTTTGTTTTAATTCCACGGCAAACAAAATTAAACATTGCCAAAAATTAACGCAAATTTTGTTTTTCAAGATTTTGGCTTTCGAGATTTTGATTTTCGAGATTTTGGCTTTCCAGATATTGTAATCGAGATTTTGTTGTCGAGATTTTGTTCTTCGAGATTTCATGGCCAACCCCTTTGCAATAGAGATGGGCCAGTATAGGTATGGGGTCAAATAGAGTCAAGGAGGTTGCGAGGTTTAAGAGCGAAGTGTATTTATCTTTCTCTTTAACAACTTTAACCTAACTGGACAAGAATGTTAAGTCCTTCCACTTCAATGCATTTCTGCTGGTTCGCCTGTGGGGCTTTCCGGTAAAGTAGCTGTAGGGCTCCCGGTTTTGGATCACTTCATCACTGGTGCCGGTCAAATGTTTGTGTTGTTTGCATTTGTGTAATTCAGGTTTTAGGCTTGCCTCTCTTTCGCGATTTTAATGGAACTTTGAACGCTTTTTTGAAGGGTCCGTAGGATATCTCCTCATCACTGATGCCGGTCAAATGCTTGTGTTGTTGCATTCGTGTAATTCTGGTATTAGGCTTGCCTCTCTTTCGCGATTTTAATGGAGCTTTGAACGCTTTTTTGAAGGGGTCCGTAGAATCTCTCGCTCGAACATGACAGTACCTACTGATTTACACAAATTTGGTACGAATGAAAGGCACCTTCAATTTCAGACGAAAGGACCATTTGACAAACTTCGGACAAATTTTACCTTTGAATGCTTTTCCGAATTTTGCAGGAGGTGGGGCAGGCAAAAAACTTTAGGTGGTACTGGGGAGATATGAACCGGGAATCGCTCGGCCAGCAGCCCAATGCATTATCAATTAAGCTACTACACGCACAATATGATATCAAATTTTTCCAAAATTGCATATCAATTTATTTAAAGGGATGATCATAGGTAGGCAATATGCAGGGATTGGTTGCAGCCAAGACCGCGAAGGGCGAAACGAATGAACCTTCCCTGGACCGCTTCTTTGCCATTAAACAGCATTGTATCACTTCGTATGCAATTCAATGCGACATCGCACACGGCGTTTCTGTTTAAAAACTTATTAATAACTCTTTTAAAATCATGTCCAGGCTGTCAGGTCACGTTTTAGCTAAGCCTTTTCTCGTATTGTTGTCATGGCTGCATTTCTAAATGACTTTCGTTTTCTCCCTGCACCCGGATGAGAAGACGATATATATAAATTGTCAATGTCAGACTCAGAAGAAACTACGTATCTCGATTTCCTTCAAGAGGACTCGTGTGCACAGCCGCGTTTTTAAATGAATGGGTGTAGTTTGTTTTGCGTGGCTCTGTTTGCAGCTTGGCTGTCACTACAGACACGAATATCTACTTAGCCCAACCACCTGTTCAACTCAATATAGTGCAAAGCCAGCGGCAAATGTAAGTTGCAACTGTCATTTGTTCAAAACATCGACAGATTAAAACTGCAGTTAAAAAGCTTTCGATCATGCAAATTCGTTATATCAAAGCGTTGCCAGACTGCTTCATCGACACAATCTGATTTCTAGAGTAGAGCCAACAATTGTGTTTCTATCGATGCAATTTCCTGACACCAGGTAATTTTTCGTTATACAGTTCAAGTTTCCACTAAATAAGAAAAACTTCTAATAGTAAAAATTAAATTACGTTAGAATGAAACTTAAACTAAGTAAGATGCAAAAAAATGCATTTTAATTGGAAATTTATATCCAAATTTTGGAGTTGTGACCTGGTAACACTGACTAATGTATCAAAATCAAAATTTAACTAAGTAAGATGCAAAAAATGCATTTTAATTGGAAATTAATATTCAAATTTTAGAGTTGTAACCTGGCAACACTGACAAAATCAAAATTAAATTAAGTAAGATGCAAAAAATGCATTTTAATAGGAAATTTATATCCAAATTTTGGAGTTGTGACCTGGCAACACTGAGTAATGTATCAAAATCAAAACTAAACTAAGTAAAATGCAAAAATAGCTTTTGTATTGGAAATTTATATCCAAATGTTGGTGTTGTAACCTGACAACACTGACTAATGTATCAAAATCACAAGAACGATAAGTAGAGTTTTGGAACTCTGTTTTTATAATCAAAACGTGTAGCACTCATCGATAAGACATTATTTTGTTGTACTTCTTTTTACACATTACAAATGAGCCCTTTGTAGTGCACATTTTCGTTGGATTGAAGACCTTGTACGTTTTGAGTTGGAAAATACAAACTACGTCCAAAAGATACCTTATTCGTTGCACAGTTATATGCAGATTTAATTCCTACATGAAACTCGTTAAATTGTGTGACCTTGTAAATGTTTTCCAAATAAGCTCTCGTGACATACAAAATGTACATCAAAGAGTGTTATGTTTTTGACGCGCAACTCGTATTGCACTTAAATTCCCACACTAAGAGCACCCTCTGGCTGAGCATTACCACAATGCGAATGCGCGTGATATAAAACTCAAAGTCCAGATAAAACAGCCACATACTCTCTCACATGGCGTAGAATTTGAATTCCATCTAAATACTCACATACGAGGATAAATCTAAATTACTGGCGTGTACTGCACTCGAAACTAGGGCAGCATGCAATTATTTTACTTCGCTTTAACTTCCAATAGGCAGCAGCAGCACTATCAATAACCGACGACAGTATGCAGTGCAGAACTTAGTGCGGTTGAGGATTAAGACCGGAGCAGTCTAATGGGGGTGGGCTAGTTATTCACAGATACGAGTATCTACTATTCGTAAATACACATGTAGATGATGTCAGTGTGAATTTTGTCGCCCGTTTTACCCTTCTTTAACTCACACACAGAACGAATATTTTTTAAGAATACTTTAAATGTAAACAATGGCTAGTACCACATATTTGTGTGCGTTTGTGTAAAGGGTTTTTTTTTTTGGGAAGCGAAACTACATACATACGTACTAAACCCATAATTGCTTGAAAAAAAAACAGAAACAAAAATTGTGTCAGGAGAAGAAACAAATCGAATGAAGCATGTTTCGCGTGTTTTTTTTTTCTTCTATTTTTATAAATAACACATGATGGTATTTTTAAAATATGCACCTAGAAGTATTCAAAATATTCACCCAGTGTTGTGTGATGACGGCTCCAAGTGTCCAATTAAAAAAATAGAATTAGCACTTCACATAGTTTACCATGTGTACGAATATATTGTTTTTGAAGGACACTCTAATTGTTGAAGACGCTACTCTGTGCAGTGCAAAACGAAATGAGACGCAAATTGAACGCCGCGCCATCTTCTAATTAAACGTGTGCTCTATATACTTTTTCGCAGAACACTAGATGGTCAAAGATAACGTTCACTTTTGTAATTGATCTTTTCTGGTTATTTTTTTTGGTTTGGAATATTAAATGACAAAGAAATATGTTTCATTATTAATAGGGTAGGTGGCCTTTGATCAATTTATTGCCTCATTACTCTCCCACGTTAGGTTTCTTTAATGAAAAATAGATCGAATAGGTATATCATCCTTGAAATTAATTTAGATAAGAAAATGTTTTGAAAAATATCAAGCCAATTAAAAGCGCCACTAAGAAATGGCAACATTGATGTCAATGTCATACGATACTGCAAGTTTATTACGGTCATGCTTTTAGTAGTTTACTGTAAGGACATTAAGATTCAAAAAAATGAAAAATAAAACAAACATGAACAAAGGAGCACTCATATCTAGGTGTAAGATAATCGTGCAGCTTTTCATTGTGAGTTCTGATTTGAATTTAGGCTATTTGGTAGTACAATTTATTCATGAAGCGAGTCTTGCAAATTTAAAATGCAACATTGACATCCAATCTATAGTTTGTGGATAAGATACTCGGAATGAAATAAAAGAGATGCACCATAAGGGTGATATTGGTATAAATTAAGTGTTCCTGGCTTTGAATTTTGATGGAAAGAGCGGGACTTTGATTTTGAAAACCCTGAAATGTTTCAGTACTTAAATCAGTCTGACTACAGCGGTTTGCCGCTGAATGAATAATTTCTAGGCATTCTACTAGTCAACCAATACTTTCGGAACTGTGTGTAAGACCTAAAGAGGTAAGCATGGAAATTTACTCTTATACAACGAGTCTATAGTAATACGCATACCAAAGTGAGTGTGAATTATTTTTCCATCTCCAATGCACCTTCAGTTTGATGAATTTCAGGCCCCACATTTCCAGAGGAATAAATAATAAGCTTATATGAAGCCATCTCAAGAATTCTTAATAGAGAATCCCCTCATCTACTAGCGTTCTGGTGTTAGCAGCCCCATAAAAGGCCTAAAACTCTAATTCTCTAGACCTTCATGTGTGCAAAGTTATATTTTTGGAGTGATTGAAAGGAACCGATAGTTTAATGCCAACTTTATTTTACACAGTATTGAAAATCATATCAGGTAGGTGACGCCCTCATAGCTGCGGAAATGTTGGCAATTTCTTCTCGGATGTGGTCTTTCACGTCTTTTAGAAATCTTGTACGGTTGACAAAAACGAGAGTTTTGAAATTAAACCCCAAAGAAAAAAAAAAAAACCCCAAGGCGGGGGAGCGGACTGGCCAGTGTAGAGCAATGACTCACAATTCAAGGGCATTCCTATTGGAGGCAAAGTCCCCTAAATCCAATTCATCAAGTCGTGGTGAAAAAAACATTCCGGTCTGAATTCATTCATTTTCTTCACAAAACCGGGCACCAATAATCCAAGCTAAGGAAATTGCAGACCACATTGTGACTTTAGGTGAATGCAAAGGCCTTTAATGCAATTCCCGGGGATTGGTGTCAGTCCAGTAGCGCATGTTATGTTTGTTTACACAACGCCTTCAGTGATAATGGGCTTCATCACTGAAAAAAAAAAAACAATTTCGTCCTCTGGAACGTTTTCGAGAAGCGCCTCACATGCATCTCTCCAAGAATTAAAGTTGCGTTCAGAGAGTTCCTGCACAGTCGGCAACTTGTATGGCTGGTAATGAAGATCATCGTGACGAATTCGCTCAAGGGCAGACGCATGTTTGCGTGCAGAACGCCATGGGGATTGCAACATTAAAGCTCTCACTGCCATAATGTTCTCAGGTGATCTGATCGGCCGAGGGACTCCACTTGTTTGTCTTGTCACACTCGCGGTTTATCTGAACGTAGTGAGCCATGTATTAACTGATTTTCGGTCCGGAACAGGGCCCGAGGGGCCTACGTTGAAGCGATTTCGGAAGTTGCTATCATAGAACATCAGTTCGAAATGTAGGTCTTTACGGCAAACGCACGCTCGTCACAGCTCCAACGCATTATGGCGACTGACCTGGAAGGAAACAAAACTTTAGAACCTCCCTGCCGTATGAGACCACTCCTGACCCGCTATGATCCCCCAGCCTGAATGGCGCATTTCAAAAAAGGAGGTTATGTTGGCGCACCCTGTATGATTGTTAAACCTTCGCAAGACGTGGGGCCAACAGAAAACCACTCAATTATTAGGTGTGTTTTTTTTTTACTGAAGCGTATATACGCTTAATAACATTTCCATATTAAATACAACACCAATTTAGCCTATATACTATGCTAGCTTTGGCGGAGATATTTATCAGCGCTCGTCCTTAAGCGGACATAGATGAGTGCTTCCAAACACCGTTTTCTACATATTCCGATAACTTTTGTTATCGAATGTCGAAACTGACATTTCGCACCTACTGAACTGACACACACCCCCAAATTTACTTGTAAGAAGTTTTATTTTTAACAAAAAAATATTGAACCGCTGTTTTTTCCAAACCACTTGTCCTATTGGGGTACTCTTTATACTTCAAGTTGCAATGTCCTCGCTCTACACGGGGCTATAATTAGATTAGTATTTTATAATTTAGTTTTCACGTTCAATATTTTCAATATCCAGTTTGACTGGAGAAAACAGGCGAAATGTCAAATGACAGCCGGTATAGTGCTGCCAAGACACAGTCGAGGGTGTTTTCTCTCTTTTTGTCTTAGCCTATATCCGCTTTCATAAAAAAACGTATCTCTATTACACTTTGAGACCTATGTCAATTGAGTACATACAATCAGTAAAAAGCAAATATGACATTAAAATAAGCGTGGATCAAACGTCCCCGCAACGAGTTATCATACATTGGTGTACATTTTGGAGTGGAATAGGCATTGTATTATTCAAAATAAGACAGTATTATTTCAATCGAAAAGTACTTCCCAAGTTCAAAAGGTTGAATAATCTGAGATCTATGATGATGTAAGCGTAGCGTAAATCAAGTGGCGGGAAAACTCAGCTATATTCTGTGACCTAAAATTGCCCCTAAGCTAAAATGTTCATCCGGCGTTCATATCCGATTTAATATGCTGGACAATATACAAACTGTGTGAAATGAAGATGATTTGCATGATAGTCATAGTAAGAAATCTTGATCGAATAAGAAGTTCAAAAATGCGAAGAAGCCTTCAGAAAATAGCTTCGCCGATAGAGAAGAGAAAAAGTTACTTTAGTGACATTATTCAGAAGCTACAAACCCAGTTTTGAAGAACTATGGATGTGGTAAGTTTTGTCAAAATTAAATTTAGGTAGCTTGCTTTCTAGGCAGGGTTAATCTTTTTTTTTGTCGGGTTGCGGGTTTTTCTACACTTGAGCGCTTAGACTCAATACTGGCCCATTTTACTGCCGGGAAATTTTACTACTGAAATGTTCCTGTTTTTCTAAGAAAAATGAGTAGATACGCGCTTCAGTGATGAGGAGCCTAGATTTACAGAACTCACCACATCAGCACAAAATACCTGCCATCTGATACGAGCAAAAGCATGACAATCACAAAATAAATGTTCCATAGTGTCATCGCTTTGCAATTGGTGGTGTCACGTAAGTCCATCACCTTAAGATGCTTGGCAAAAACGTAATGGCCCGTAAGAATGAAACCCAACCGTCAATGGAAGCCCTGACCGAGGACGCAGGCAGACGCTGATTCAGGTCATGCAAAGTTTTCCTCTGTGCCCTCTCTAGCAAGTTCGTCGGAGATCTCATTTCGTGAGATCCCTTTATGACCCTGGATCTAGATAGGTCTAAGTAAATTCAGCTTTCCGACAGAATTTAGATAGATCTTGCATTCACGAACTATTTTGGAGGTGGTTAACGAGTTAAGCAAGCCCTTAAGAGAAAGCTTGATTGTCGCTACATAAGCAGATACTCCGCCCCCTCCACGTTTTCCTCACAACATAGTCCATAGGAATTATGATTGTATAAGTCTCCGTTTGGAATACTGACGCATGTTTCCCTAACGAGAAGAAAATGTTGTCGCTCTAAATGAAAACACCAGCACCAGATCCTTCCTCGGTTTTGGAGCCATCCGTAAAGATTCGACTGCATTCCTTTCCAGGCTCAGAGTATGGCCAGAGCCAGTTCTGAAAACGAAAAAAGTCGACTTCGTAATTGCGCATCAGCCGAAGTTGCGGTGTTAACCATAAGAAAGGAGTCGAAGGACAACTGTCGCGCAAGTTCATCAAAAATCCAGTGCGAGTTATACCAAAAGCCATCTCTTCTTAAACATGAGAAAGCTTTGATTGTGCAACCCATGATGTAAACATGAAGGTTCAATAATGCATCTAGGCCAGAGCCAGGCGTACTGGGGAATTCCCCCGTGCAGCCGAGAAAAGCCTTCATTTCCTTCAGAAACCCTTACTTCTATCCCCATTCTTGGCGCAATTCGTACACAGCGTTAACTATTTCAGTGTTAAACAACTTCTGATATGTGTAAGGATTCGATATACCCAGTCAGCTATTCGCTCCTTAAAATATGAGAAGCTCTTATCAGCGAGCATAAAAAGCAGGCCTAGATTTGCCGCAAGAAGATGCAGGCATATATAGTAGCTATTAGTAAGCATTTGTCACGTATTGGAACGTGACAAATACTTACTTTTTCTTTCTTACTTAACGGGATCCCGATACGTGAAGAGTCTCTGCCTGATAGACTGTAGCCTTCCATTCTCCTTCTCACGAAATGTAGGAATTACGCTCTTCTTTGTAAGAAAGAAGTAGATCCATTGAATAATGCCATTCGGATAAGGTTGTTGTATGCCACCAATGCTGGGAAAAGTAAGACCTATAACCCAGTTTGTATGAACTTACTAACATTAAATTTTTTCATACAACAATATATATTTATTTAGGTGCAGATACATAGTAGGTAGATATTTTTATTTAAATTCGGCCGATTTGCATTGTTTTTTTTTCACCAAACTGTGTTTAATTTTCTTAGTCTATACTAAGGTTTGCTTTGATAAATTATACAATGTCAGTCTATTTCATTAGCGGCGCACACGGTGTAAAAGTGAAGATGTGTGTTTCCAATTTTAATGCATATATGTATGTATGTGTAATTGATAAGATCTATCTTTTGCTCTACTCTTTAAAAGTGCTTGTTCGCGCAGCGTTTCAAACGAATATGGGACTGTCGAAGAACAGCAGATAAGGCTTGCTTTGTGTTCATTTTGAATAGGCACTTATATGTATGTAGCAATTTGATGTTTCTTTGAACAAATGTCAAACAAAACAATTTAGAAAAAACGAAAATGGAAACCGCGTACAGATGTATTCACAAAAGATTCTGTGACTTGCGTGCAACTGGTAACTTTTTTTTTTTATTTGCTTCTCTTGGGGGAGGCGAACCTACATAATAACGATAGCTAACATGGCGCCTGAAATACTTTCAGATAAGTGTTGCTTCTACTGTTTAATTGTTGTAAATTGCTTTTTCCGGGCTAACTTTTGCTTCACAAAGGAGGAGTAGCTTCTTCGGGCTAAAGTAAATCAATTTTGCGGAATCCCGAAGTCACTGTGAAACCAAAATCATAACATAACAGATAAACATAATGCCCCTGACTTACAAGCTTCGATTTAATTTCAATGACGCCACTGCCAGGACCACAACTTGGAAACCCGCTGTTGTATTTGGGGTGCAATGGCTCAGTATTCACTGTCCGTTGGAATTATGAGCGAAGTGTTCGAAGTGTTAAACGAAAGTTGGAGTTCCTCAAATATGCTGTTCGGAGTCGGTGTTGAACTCTAGAACCCTTTCATTCTTGCTAAATATGGAATATAATTTCGGTAGCACGGTTCTTTGGAAAAGCTAGGCTTTAGTTCCTAAATTTTCTGTTAACTGCAGAATAGAAGTAGTAATACTCCAGCCATCCGCGTCGATATGTACTGTTGAATCGTTAGCCATTCTGTGAATGTTCGTGGCGTTTTCTTTGCAGGAAGAATAAGTAACGAATGGTCTTGCAAATCTAGACAGAGAGTTATTGTTGCATACATTATTCTTCGTATTCTTTTGTAGAATATGCGCTAACCCAGTCAGACTAAGTTTTGGGCTTCCTCTTCATCTTAGCCGAAGAACACTGTTTGCAGTAGATTCATGGACTTTTAGGTTATGTATCGCCTCCAGGTCCCAAAGTAGGAGTGGCTATTATTGCGTCAATCGTACCAGTTCAGGCCACTCTTTGAATTCTATTCTATTCACATTCTTAGGATTTATAGTTTTGTACATCGTTTGCCACCAGAACAAATTACCATATGCCAATATTGGTCTTACTACCTCAATGTAGAGCGAAATCATTTAGAACCCCAGGCTTCGCCGAGCGAGTTTCCTATTACAGGTATAGAAAGCTATCGTTGTCTGCTTTGCACTCCCTTCTATTTGAGACATAAGTTCGAATTTCAATCAGGATCCTCTTCCATATATGCTGTCGAATATTTTTGCACAGTCCCCGCATTTGACGGCTAGTGTTAAGATTCCTGTTCCTTACTTTTGAAGACGTAAAAGAAAAATACCCTTTTATTTGATGATAGCAAGCTTTTGGTTCTGATGTAAACTAAGAATAAGGCGCTATCACTTGCTAACTACTACATAAGTCTGTTTTTTTAGCATACTCGTTATTGTGTTGATAATAGTTTTGTTTATGAAGGGTCTTTCATAAGCGAATTGACAACTTAAAACTTTCAGTGTGAATGCACGCTTAAACCGATTACCGAGCTGTCAATGTCAATTTCTATTCAGTAAACCATTGACTCAACAAATGTTTGTTTAATCAATATTTCTCACGAGAAGGATTAAGGATGTATGCGATGTATACAAAGACAATAGTATTGATGTATCAACTCGGTTTGGAAACCGCTTCAAACCGGGTTGAACACAAACCGAGTTAAACCCGTTTAGATTTTTGTCACACCGAGTTAGCTTTCCGGTTCTGTTCGGTTTAGTTTTTCCTCAAACCGAGTTGGCTGAACCCGTAAGATAATTCGGCTTGGTTCGGTTTGGCATCGACGCACTGTAGAAGTTGGACCAAGCTGGTTTCTTACAAACTGAGAGATAACACTGAACAAATCTGTTTGTTTATGGAATTCGGTTTTCCATTGGGTAAGACTTGGAAGCAAATAAATAAATATTTATTTTGTCTCTTTCAATAAACTGTTGTGTTTAAAATATGAAGGTACATATAATTAAAATGTATGTTTGTATGTACATATGTACTTATTGTATAGGTGTTTGAAAAAAAAATTTATTTTTATTTTTTACCCCTAACAGTTTTGTCTGTTATGAACCGTGATAGACTTTATTTCAAAAGTGCCTGCCAGGGAAACAGGATACTTAACACTTTTTAAATTGGGTGCACCGTTTGCCCGCTAGAAGCAAAAATAACCACAAGCCCTTGTTTAAGTAAGTGGTTCTGGAAACGATTTTGAAAAAACGTTTTTTAATCCTAACTTCTACAGTTCTTTCTCGAAAGAACCGTGATTAACTTAATTTTAAAGGGGCTTGCCAAGGATCAGTCATTTACATTTTTTTAACTAGGCGCATCGGTTGCCCGCCAGAAGCCAATAACCACAAGTAACGATTTTAAAAACTTTTTTGATCATAACTCTTGCGATTTTCTCTGTAAGAAATCATGCTTTACGGCGTTATAAATTCCAATGGTAATACTGATACAATCTTATTCCTTACCCACTACAAGCTAACAAACTGATCCGGAGCAAACCGAACTGAATACCAAAACGTTCCGGTAAGAAATGATTTTGCTTCCAATCGCATTACTTAAATCGGTTTGCGAATTGCGAACCGACCAAAACTGAACCGAACCAAATACCAAAACGTTGCGTTGGGAAATGATTTTGCTTCCAACCGAGTTACTTAAATCGGAAAACTGAACCGAACCAAATACCAAACCGTTCCGTTCAGAAATGATTTTGCTTCCAGGCGAGTAACTTGAGTTTTGCTTAAATTTCAATTCGGTTTAACTCGCTTTGGTACATCTCTAGACAATACTATTGTTCACATTAATGTTGAAGGCCTCTTCAATGTCCAGAAAAGCAACAAGAATGCATACCTTGTCTTTGGCATTTTTTTTCACGATTCCAAGGTATGAAGTGATGTTTTCACACTTTCTCTTGGTGTACGCATACCGAGAGGGAAATATAGCTTTTTAGCTGAGTTTACTCAGTTTACAGAGTAAACGTTCATGACAAAAGTATCATATTATTATTTTCTTAACCCTTTCGGTACGGGAGACGAATAATAAGTCTAAAATGTTTATAATGAGTTAATCTAATGGAGACATGCATATTAACTAATACTATAGCCTTTTTTGGCTTGCCCCTTGCCAGGGAAACATTTTTAGGTGGGGGGGGGGGGGGGGGGGGGGGGTCATATAAGTCCCATCAGTCCTGAACAAGATCGGGTGGTGGGACACATAATTCCCATCAGTCCTGAGCATTCAAGTATAAAAATAATAATATTTATAATGCAACGACGCCTGGAAGTTCCCTCGATTGGCAAGTGACTAGCAGGTTGTACATAGATTCTCTTCTTATTAGAATGGTAGCCACCATGTTTTAGGCTTCTCCTAAAGACCGCAGTTTGCTGTCCTTCCGCAATGAGACTTTCTGCTAGCTGAACTAAAAATTCAAGGAATGGTTCCTTTTTACGATGCAAATTCATATATATAATCCACGAATTTACAGCTGACATCATCAGCAACCTATATAATACTTTCTTCCACCACTTCTGTGATTTACGGTCTAGTTCCTACATTCCGGATAACGGATCGGCTCGATCTACGCCTCCCATTATTGACCTGTAGAATTTGATTATGTCAGGACATGGTACAACTACTTTTTCACCATTCTTTAGCTTTTTTTCTATAGTTGACATTGAAGATTAATGACAATTGCTTATAGCTGCTACCTCCCTAGTATCATGCCATTTTGTATACATAATCCCAGAACTACACGATTTAAAAATACTCGTAGCTTCACCCTTGGGTAGTTTTACAGTTAACTTTGGCAAGTTCTTTCGATTCGTCATCACTGTTCCCAATGCCGTATATTCCAAAGTTTCAAGTAAATGAACACTGGTAAAAAAACGGTCGAAGCAAAGCGTAACGTCTGGATGCCTGATGATCTTGGCTAGGTTATGTACTACATGTTCTCCAAGGGTGCCGATGGTAGGTCCATCTTCTTTACCACAGTATATATAAAAATCGTAAACGTAGCCACTCAAGGAATCACAACGCATCCACATCTTTATGCCACGTTTCGTAGATTTTAGTGGCATGTATTGCTTTAGTGAAGAACGACCTATAAACTTAGTCATAGACTCATCTATTGACTGAAATGGGCTATCTTCACGAGCATCCTGAAAACGGGCCTTCAAGCACTCGATAATATCATCCAAATAATACGTCTTCGAAGCGTTTGCAGGCTTGTTTGGGGGTGCACAATACAACTTAGAAGAAAGAAATAAGTAGCGATCACGTGCGATAACAGATTTGATTGCTTCATTGCCTAATGACTGATGAATTGACCAATAGTGCTTAGTGGAACTAACGTGGTTATAGCTCATTATAATCATGCAACCTAGAATCATTTTTATCTCTCCAACATCTGTACGTTGTATATGTTGATGCTTTTTCTTGAAAGTACGAAGAATTTTAATTCTTTCGTTTGTACATTGCGTGATATACATTCTTCATCTGACGAATCACGTTCTGAATTACATTCTGAATTTACATCTTCATTTTCTTGTCCATCAATACTACTCGTACTTTCGGAGTCTTCATTTTCTTGTCCATCTATACTACTTTCGGAGTCTGATCATCTCCGCTTCCAGATGAAAAGTCATCATCATCAGATAACTCTCTCAAAGCTTGTTCTATACACAAATTTGAAAGTCGTTTCGAAATTTTGGCTGAAATAATATTTTCACTTTAGTAACGCTGTAGCACTATTGGGATACATATGTTCCACTGCAAAAGCCGAATGGGACATATATGTCCCACTAACATAAAAACAAGAAAATGAAATAAAATCTTATACTTACTTCTATAAAAAGTCGACGAAAACACCGCAGAAAAATATTCGAAGACTTCAAAAATGTATTTCATCTACTTGATAGCACTTTTATATATAAATTTCAACTTTTTCTGAAAAAAAAAAACGTCAACCGACCTGACCGTATAACATTTTACACAAGACTAAATGTCAAGCAGGAGAAAAATGGGCAATAAAATTTCCAAGAACCGTTATAAAACTTATAAGAAACTAAATGGGTCATATTTAACCCGTTTAAAGTGAAAATTGTAGATCTTAGGGCTCTATGAACATTTAGTGGGACACATATGTCCCAATAGGTGCGAAAGGGTTAAACTACACATAAATGTACGGTATAATTATATATTCTGCATACAGCTCTCCCTACCAGGTCGTATGGCTGAAGGCATAAGGATTAATTCGAATTAATTGACTGCGAGAGTGGCGAACTGTTTTGTATCTCTTCCGTCTACACCACGCAATTGAATCGGATTCGGGGAAAAATTCTTTGAAACTATTTTCTTGTTTTAATTTTTTTTAAGCTTCTAGCTTCTCCAACCATTTGCGTGTGCGAAGTTGTACTTTTGACACGAATGGAAAGGACAGTTTTCATTGTCCTAGAGGCTTTAAGGTCTTAATCATAGGCAGAGCCAAGAAAGCAAAGGGTTTCGCGGAGAAAAAGAAAATCGATCCCAACTAAACTGGGCTAATGTATGTCAATGACTCCTTCAATCAATTTCCACTGCTGTGAGTTACCAGGTGACGGCTTTGTTCGAGAAGGATGAGACCGTATGCGATTTTTTCGCAGAATCAATAATTTATTTAGGTCATGTTATTGACTGCGAACGGCGAATCTGTGAAGCTTCTAATGACAATTGATACGAGTACACTTGGATGGTTATCAGGCTTGCGCAGGAGGTTGGGCAGTGAAAAAAAAACGTAAGGTGTTACTGAGCCCCAGCTTTATTTAAACCTGCGACCCCTCGCTCAGTAGTCTAACAGTCATAACGATTGAGCCCAGATAAAAACGTTTTTATATTTTGTTCTGAAGGAATTAAAAGAAGATCTTTTATCACTACAAATTGGTTTGATGATATGAGTGCTTGGCTACACGTTCATGGCAATGCTTTTCATTCCCATGAACTCACACAAATGGGAATCCCAAAGCAACTTGCAACCGGTTATAGTATAGAAGTTCTTTGAAGCTGACACCGAGAATTATTTCTGAAAATTGATATTAGCTGCAATCAACCCCTCTCATTCTACTCACTTAAAATCAACCTCGCCTGACATGCTTTTAATTACCTTGAACGCATAGCCAGGTACATAAATAGTACCATGTTTTTATTTTTATTTAACGGCGGGTTTATGATCTGCACTATAATCGTTCCACTCAAAATCGGTCCCGCCGATATGACCATAAAAGGTATCGGCGGGCCTATCGGCTTCGAATCACTTCGTCACTGAAGTCAATCAAATGCTGTTAATGTTTCATTTGTGTGACCCACGAGTTATTAAGCCTGTCTCTCTTTTGCGGCATATAGGAACATTGATTGATTTTGCTTCTTTGACGGGGTTTCTAAGATCTCTCCTTTGAACATGACAGTACCAACTCAGCCAGTTGCCCTCCATATTCTTTGAGAACGCTTCTTTGACCTTTTCGCATCTGATATGATAAGTTTAAATTGGAAAAACTGGCCTATCGGAGGTGTGTCCTTGTTGAGCAGAGAGTTGTGTGTTAGCAGGGTGTTTCATATGCTTAGTCTTACGAAGCTTTGGTTTATTGTTGCATATGAGTTTGTAGGATGGGTTGCAGAGACCGGGTATGGATTGACCGACGAATTTTTAAGTTGATCGTACAAATACTAATTTTTGTATAACAAGGATCATGTATTTTAAGTGAAGCGAACGACATTTTTGCTTCTCCTTCTTGCAACGCTGGGGAATATATCCCTGAAAAATATTCCAATGTGAAAAAAAGAAAAAAAAACTCCACTAGGTCCCATGTTCCTGATTGTTGCGCTCTAAATATAACTCGCCCTAAAGTTTTTAGCCAATATCCTCAATATCAAATCAAATTTCCTTGAAATTAAGAGGTTGATATTCTCAAGTTCTAGTAACATTGTTGATTACGCTCACACACATATTTACTACTCCCATAATTTGGTAATGTAGCATTGCATTACCCTACTGTGCCCATTTCGACAATCGACAGAGAGTTGAGAATTGTGCAAGAGTCGGTAAACGCTTGAAGAAACTTCTGAACAACTATTCAAATTGAAGGCTTTCGATATTCAAGGTTCAATGACGACCTACTCATATAAAAAAAATTAATTTCGATTCTGCCCATCATATTTATTAAAAGACTACTCGTAGGTTACATCTTTTCCAAACTCACGCGTTCTTTTTCCTCTTTTCCGTTCCCTCCCACTCGTTTATCAAATTTATATTATGTATCTACGTCTCTCAAAACGTGAGTGGAATGTAAATAATTGAATGCCATTTATGCTATCAGTGTCATTTGACTTCTTGCAAATGCAATTTGACCCATATTCGTTTTACCGAAACAACGGAAGCATTCAATTCATAAAAAAGTGACGCTCAACTGAATTATGTAACCATAGTTTAACGATTTCATTTAATAGAGAATATGCTTATCAAGAATTCAGTACAAAAAGTACCTGTCGGTTGAAACAAATTTAATGCATTATCTGAACATTAAAATCAAATAACAATTTTTCGGTCCAGTGAAGTGTGTTCTAATTAAATTCTACTGACCCATTAATGGAAAAAAACATACAAAAAAAAATGTAAAGTTAATTATTTTGTTCCTAACGCTATTGCACACAAAACAAACAAATTTCAATTGAACACACACATTTAAATTTGAATGCAAATTCTTGTTGTTTAATTCCAGGTGAGTCAGATTGTTCTGGAATTGAGGTTGAAATTGAAAATAATAACAATAATTTACATCATGGTAAGCTAAGTCATTGTGTCATCTGTCATCTCTACCGCCAAAAATTAAACAAAAAATACAAAAGAGCTATACAAAAAATGAAATAATATAATTTTGTGTTATATACCTAATACTTGGACTTTTCTTTTATTGCAGACTTATTGTCTTACTTGTATAAATATAAAATAACATCTATGCGCTTTCATATATAGTAAATATATTTAAAAACAACGAACTAGCAAACAGTATTGTGTATAATGTATTATGTATATATATTTATTTATATGTTTGACTACACTATACTATATAGATTTTTTTTAATTTTGCAAAAGCTATTAACACTGCACATGTTTTGTTTTTAATTTAATTTATTTTTTGACCAGCGAAATATTTTCATTTGATATGTTGTAAACTGGACGATGATGATGTATGTTAAATTTTGTTATTTTGAGTTCCTTTTTTACTTAAATATTAAAAGTAGGAGGGTTTGTTCGAGGTTGTTCAATAATGTAAAACTTTCAGAGACTTTGAATAAATTACTGCAATTTCGGTTAGCACAAGTCATTTAAAAATCAATAAATTCGAAAATGTTGAAAACCTTTGGTAAAGCCTAAGTTCGTTTAAATAATTTTATTAAGGCCATTTGGGGTGGCCTTATTTAAGCCAATGAATGAATAATGACAACGTTTGAATGTATACAATTACTTCGAATTGAGGTAGAGTTTTCTTTGTATGTGTCAATACTCGTAGTCCGCAAGTGTTGAACTGATGTATTTAAAAATAAGAATTTATGAATAATCCAATTAAATAAATGACGTCGTTGGGCGAGTACTGGAAGGGTGTTGGTCTTAAGATGGGTAACAAGTCAGTAGTGACAATGAAGGGCCGTTTTAGTGGGTTCGCTGTGACGCAAAGCGGCACGTCTTATGAATTCTTGATTCATTTTATAAAGAGCTGTCAACATCCATTTGAACAAACTGTGCCAAATAAATGTCATTTTTATTCATAGCGTTTTAAGAGTAATTCGATAAACCGTGGTATGTAGCCAAAATCCGCGGCCGCTACTTTCAAATGATTTGCGCCTGGTGAGGAATTTTCCCATCAGTGTATTAGTGAGTGGCTTCAATATGTTATCGAATTTTCGAAAAATAACTTTGGGTTAATTTAGCATGAAGCATCACGCCTGACGCCTTCACATTCAAAAGCTTAACGCTGTGTTTTAACATTTGACTTAAACCCAAAATTCAATTCAGCCCCAAGACACGAATCGTAGCAAGAGAAAAAGTTTGACAGTTCATATTTTTCACTTAATTCTCGTTGACACATGGCATGACATTACGAAAAATTTCGTTCAAAATGTTTACGATTGCCATTTTGAAGCTGAAGCAAAACGCAACTTTGTGATAGTTCTAGTTGATTGCCTGCGGTATAAGTTGATGTGCCTGTCAACGCGAAGCTATAAAGCGTGACTGTGTTTCAGGCATCATCTATCACAATTTTTTCACTGGGAAAGGGTTATTCTTACTGTGGTAAGATAATGTCATTTCGTCTGACATTCGTCTATTTGTGTTGAATTGTAAAATCATTAAAGTGTTTTATTTTGGAAAAAAAACGCTGTAAAATTGTGCATAGAAAAGAGTTATTAAGTCATTTTGCATTTAGTTTTCGTGTGAGTTTGCCGTTTTTCTTTTTACCGAACGAAGTTTGCAAACATTGTTATATTTTGATTGGTGGTAAAGGAGAACAACCACATTTAAATTCTGCTGCAAAATCGTGCAGGTTAACGCCCGCATTGAAAAAATTATTTTATCCATTCCGTCCATAGATGACAACCGCCCAAAAATCAATAACAGGAGCATCCATGGGTAAAAATCGTAAAAAAGGCGGCAGGAATCATACACATGAAATTACAACAGCTTTTCGGTGCCGTGACATAACCCCAAGCGTCATAAGCCCAAATCTCGAAAATTGGCCTGATGTCGCATGTGAAAGTGACATAAGGCCAAATTTTAGCATTGACACATTGAAAAAGCGCCATAACGCCAATTTGGCTTTATGACACTTTCGCTTGGTGCTGTTTTCAACAATTTGCCCTTGCACCTAATCCAAATCAAACAGTGACCCCAAGCAGGGGCGTTGCAGGGGGCAGCATGCCCCCCCCCCTATGCATTGCACTGTTTATGGGATTAGTTACGAAATCACAAGTAGATTCCATAAGCAGTGCAATGCCTATGGGGGGCATGCTGCCCCCCTGCAACTCCCCTGGTTGGAGTCACTGTTTGATTTGGAGTAGGTGGGAGGTACCTTTTTGAAAATTTGGCTTTATGTCACTTTCCGGATTTGGCCTTATGAGGCTTTGTGAAAGTGACATAATACGAGTACCAAATGCTAGAATTTGACCTTATGCCACTTTCAAAAAGCGACATAAGACCAAATTTCGAGATTTGGTGTTACGACGCTTGGGGTTATGTCACGGCACCCAGCTTTTCATTGACCTCAGTAAATTAGATCCAAAACAGGGAAGCCTACCGATGTTTATTGAGGTCCAACCGGTGAACCCCACAGGCGGACCAGTACGGATACCATATAACGGGTGGGTTAAGATACCTTTAATTCTAAAAAGAAGAGGATTGATTTACTCAATCTATAAACAGTTGCTGTCTATATTATTTACGATTATTTTATGTCGAAAGCTCGTCAACATAAATATTTTCTGCAATTTTAACATCCATACGATTGTTTCACCTCGCCCCAATTGAATGAGAAAAACATGCACTCACTGCCAAGGAATTGCTTTAAGGCCTCAGCTTATAGAATCCGTTTATCCGTTGCTGGGTCATCTTTAACGTACGGCTGAAAATAATACACACATTCTTGGCCGTAACCAACGGATAATGTAGGTTTACTTTCTACTTTTCTGACCGTTGCAGTCTTCACACATTTGAGTTCTCAATTTTCACATTGAAGTTCATGCATTGAAAAAAATGAAAGAAAACTGTCGTTGCCGATTGACTTACAGGCAGCTCAGTTTGCCACAACCTTACTGAATCTCGACCGCTGATTGGTTGAAGTGGCTTAAGTTATAGGGCTGTGTTCGACATTCCGGCTCGGGAGTTAGCCGAGAAATGTAACAAATCGTACTGGTCTGACATTTTCTAAGATCTTAGGCGTTTGGTTCATTTATTGGTACTTAATGTTAAATTAACATAAAGGCGAATTGACATTCGGCCAATGTGTCTCCAGCTGTCGAAGTTTACGGCAGATTCTATGAGACTGTACCTTCCGTTAAATAAATGAAGTTAGCGTCAACGCAACGGATATATGGATTCTATGGGATGGGTCCTTTCGATCGTACTTGATATTCGATACCAAGCGGTATTTCGCCCTCAGTTTATTTGTCTATGGTCTGGGCCCTTGTTTTTTGATATGAGGTTCGTTCGCGTACTAATATGCAAACGAAAATTTAGTCAAATTTCGTGCGAAATTACACAAACGCGTTCGCGTACTGAGAAAATGGTAAAAAGATGAACGAAAGATATACGTATACTTTCTTTCACTTTTCTTTACACAGAATTTCAGCTGACAAGAAAATAGAACTGTCAAATGATGTAATCCTATGTGTTTGCCAGCAAAAAAAAATGCGTTAAGTAACTTCTTTTCAAGCCAAACTTTGACGTTTTTCATCTTTTTACACAAAAGCGTTCAAGTACTTTTGTTTAAAATGAGAGGATTCTCTCTCGATTTTGGAGATTTGACAGTTTTAATTTTTCTACACATAAAGATCGCGAACGAACCTATTATTTTCCGTGAATAATGTTATTAAAATACTTCGCACATAATTGTTAAATTAACAAGCCATGTTAAAAAAAATTCTTCTTTGAAATTATTTGGAAGGTTTTATTTTGATAGCTCCCGTCAGTCGAGTTCTCTCAAATTATTTTCTCTGGAAAACAAATTTTTGGAAACATGATTCTGTCGTAAGAACACGTTTAATTTCCACAGGCTTAAATTAAAACTTGCCTAAAGAAGGAGCCCAGCAGTACATGTGCCTTACCATTTAACTAAGAGTAAATAAATTTGTGTGAATGGCGCCCAACAGAAAACCGGACATTTTCAATTATACCATTTTATTCAACTGGGATAAGTTGTCAGAATATAAGATGCGAGTTTATTGCAGAATGTCTTTCTTAATTGTATACTTTGGTTAAAACAGCTTGCAAAATAGCTTAACAAAATAATAAAGGTTCTTTTAAGTGAAGTCCTACAGCATAAACCACTCGTCTTCTCTTCTAAAAATGTCTACCTACGTTCGATCGAAGATATAGTTCCAAGATAACCCGTTATGGATCTTTTAAATATCCTGTTAAATTTTAAACAATTAATTTTATACTAAAAACTGGAAGCGGAGAACATTTTAATTAACTTCAAATTAGTAATTTATTCAAATCAGTAATTGTCATCAAATATAAAAACTGCAAAAAACATATCTTCACGAAAAGAATGAGACCAGCATAACTTTAATCCTTAAAAGCAAATAAGAGTTCGACATACAAAAAAGGGTCAAACTTTGTGCGAAAGAAAACCTAGAAGGCCATGATGCAAAAATATAATCGCTTCACACTTCTCTGTTTTCCATTTTGTATACAGAAAAGGGTATACTTCCTCAAATATGTACATGCATCCATTATATACATAGTTCCGTGCTGTGACCCAATTAAAAAATAGTTGCAACCAATGCGCTATTTCGTTTGACTTTTACAATGCAGTATTTTGAGACTGTAGTGAGTTCTAAAATGTGACACAAAAAAATAAAAGAAAAAAGGATTTAATTATATCCAAGCAACATCAAACATCAATACATATCCTCATAACAACATTTGCTCTCTCTCTCTCTCGCTCACACATGACATTAATCATTTCATTATTTTATAATTTCTCTCGGATGTTATTATTTTTAATTTTTCAACATTGATTTCCAAAACAAAGTGAACAAACTCTGGTGTGATTTGTTGCGTGTGCCAACACTATTACCCACATTTACTAAATCATGCAAAACCAACTTGTTTTCTTATTATAGGCGATTCCACTTATCACATGAAGATCTTAGTACCTGCCGTTGCGTCGGGTGCCATTATTGGCAAGGGAGGCGAAACTATTGCCTCCTTGCAAAAGGACTCTGGCGCTAGGGTGAAAATGTCAAAATCACACGACTTTTATCCAGGTGAGCTAGTTGTGTTTTATCTTTTGCCTTGATACTATTTTAAAATATTATTTTTTATTTTAATTAAGGTACTGCTGAACGCGTTTGCCTCATTACAGGCTCAGTGGATGGTATAATGAATGTCCTAGACTTCATTATGGATAAAATCCGCGAGAAGCCAGATTTGACGACGAAAATCGTAGACATCGACTCAAAACAAGCCCAAGAGCGAGATAAGCAAGTTAAAATTCTAGTGCCGAATTCAACGGCGGGTATGATCATCGGAAAGGGTGGTGCCTATATTAAACAAATCAAAGAGGAGAGCGGATCCTATGTGCAAATTTCGCAAAAACCCAAAGACATCTCATTACAAGAACGATGCATCACGATAATTGGCGAAAAGGAGAATAATAAAAATGCCTGCAAAATGATTTTATCAAAAATCGTTGAAGATCCACAATCGGGTACGTGCCTCAATGTCTCCTATGCCGATGTAAATGGTCCGGTGGCTAATTTTAATCCAACCGGATCGCCATATGCCACAAATCAGAATGCAATCAATTCGAGTACGGCGTCATTAAATTCAACGCTTGGTTCGGCAATCGGTGGTGCTGGGAGCGCTGCAGGTTTACTAGTCAATGGAACGGGCATTAATTTATCATTAAATCTGGGTGCACCAAATCCTGCACCTAATTTGGCTGTGGCTACACAACTTTTGGAACACATTAAGGTGAGTTGAAAGACAAGAATGTAGTGGTGGTTGTTTTCTTGACATTCGAATATAGTTCTTTTTTAAGATGAAAATGTCTGCTGTCTGGGAAGAAATTTTGTTTTTCTATAGCATCTTTAAGACACTTATTAAAGCTTTTAAGCTTCTTGCAGCAAAGTAAATACACATTTATAGTTTTTCATTGACGCTGGCACTCTTGCGAATGAAACGCAAACATTTCTGATTATTAATTTCCCGCAGGATAACTGTTATAATACCCACAATTAAGGAGTCCATCTAACGGTTCGTAGCAATAGTGAACAAAAAATCAATGACTACAGCGTACGTTCATAATGTACCAACATATGTGTGACTTATGTATAGGTTTCAATTTGCATTAATTTATTACCTTTCGTTAACATTTTCACTATAACCTTCCTATCTTCATTTGATTTGGTTAAGTTGTTCTTTAAAGAGATGCACTCTTACCCTACTTGCTGTTGTGCATACTGCGCTTGAATTAGTCTAAGATATCTGATTTTGATCTTTTATCCTATTCTACCACAATCGCGTGCAAGGGCGGGCTAAGAATATCCCCCGAACAACAGCGCTTATTGTAACAGGGAAGGAGAATGGAAATTTAAATTTATTTATTATTGTTTGATTTCGACACGACATTCAACATTTTAAAGCTGCTCTGCAAATGTACATGCACCTTTATCGGTCGACATGACTGAATATCAAGAAGGTCAATCAAATAATAGGAGCATAGACGCGTCGAGTCGTTAAAAAAAATCCTGGGCACGCTGCTTCCAGTTGTCCAGGGGGCTTAGTATGGTAGATCCTCTTAGCTGGAGCATTATTGTCCATTCGTTCGATGTGGCCGACCCAATTAAGTCAACGTGCGTCAGCTTTTCGGCCTACATCCACATCCTGGTACAGCCCATAGAGTTCGCGTTTCTACCAAATGTCTGATTGCCTAGCATTCGGCACCATAAAGCAGAACTGGCAGACTAGGTTCGGTTTAGCATTTTGTCCTTCGAGTCAGGAGTTCTGAACGCTTCTGTTTTGTGAAATCGAGGTCTCTCAGCATAATTCTCCGTCGTTCTCCGTGACGAAGTGATTCGAAACCATGAACCACCGGTGGGGATTAAAAGGGTGCTTTAAAGTGGGAGAGTTATGATCCCTCTTATCCTCGTCATTAAAACAGAAGAATATCTTAATCTGCCACATTTATAACATGACAGAATGCACAAACGAACCTGCACTAATTGTATCCAAGTAAATTAGCCGGCAGTTTTTTTAATGGAAAAATACAGACTGTGAATGAGGTACAAGGAGGTAGTGTTATATGGAAGGCGGCTTAAATTGAGTGACCTCTTAAAGAACTAAATGTCTCTATAGTATAGTCTGTCGGATTGTTTTAAGTATTCCAGGCGGAGGAGGTACTATTCTCTACATCGTATAGTCGTTCGGATTGTTTCAAGTATTCCAGGCGAAGGTACTTTTCGTTATTGAAAATGTAATTATTCATGAGTACAAAGTAATTGTCGAATACGCAGTTCTAATCCAATATGCACTGAGTACTAGATTTTTTTATTATTAGAAAATAAAAGCTGGCGTAACATTAGCTGTGTTTCGGTGCTAGTGTATACCCAGCTCAGCATAATTTTACAAATAAAATGCCTAGATCGTATTCTATATTCACTTTTCATTTTTAAGGATGTGTTCGCAGTGTATGTACTTTAAAAGAGTGCGATTTAGATTATTATTAAAGCAAGGGTGCAAATCCAAACGTATTTTTTGAAAGATTTTTGAACATCATAAAAACCTTTGTGTTTGACAGCAAGGAAAAGAACGGATGCTTATTTTTGCCAATTTTTTTTTAAATTTTCTTCGCATAATTTTCTTTGAAATGAGGATTTTTTTGTTTAATCGACGAACACATCCACTATCTCTGCATAACAATCGGAATATTTTTGCTCCCAACTTATTTTACCGCCATCTAGTCGCTTCATGGCATCAACACCCTATGTTCACTTCGTCTCAGTCCTCGACTGCTGACCTCTTTATCTTCAGCACTCCTTTTTGTTATTGTTTACGTGTAAAATTATGCTGATCTGGGTACACGCATAGCACCGAAACACGGCTATTTAATAAGCTGCATTTTATTATCGTCCAGATCTGATCCTGGATTTGCATTCAAAAATACAGGTACTACAACACAGCTGGCTGTGTATTGTTTCTTCTGGAATAAAATAAGCTCGCCCATTCGGGCCACAAGCCAATAAATTTACTTTTAAATAAATTTTTATTTAATCCTCAATTAATATTCATGCTAAAAAGAAATGCTTAAATCTGCATATTTGCTGTATTTACCGTACTGGCTATTCAGAAGTACCCTACAGCTAGCCGTATCAATATAATAACTTATCTTTCGGCCTCCACAAATGGCCTTTTGCTTCCCGACAAAAGCTAATGTAGATTATGGATCGTACAAAATATTCGTGACGTCGCAATGCTTGACCGGAACTGCCGATTTTAGGTAGGTATGTATACTCTCGTTACTGAAATGAAACACTTCCCTGCAAGCGTCCATGCATTCAAACTCAAAGGTACTATAACAATCAAAAATCAATTGAGTTTGATTTGTGTCAAACAATTTAGCTAATTTCATGTATTTACCTCCTGGTTTCTCATTATCTTTGCTGTACGAACCTTAAAATGTCGGTCTTCTAAATAATCCCATTCTCAAACACTTGGAACTCCCCATTAGAAAATCAGCTAAATAATGCATTTTTTTGTATTATGGGCAATCGTCACCTATTTTTCGTTAGTGTGGTCGAAAAAGGATAATCGAACATCTACCCAGAAAGCAAAAGCCAACTTCTACTAAGAACATAATAAAACTCTTCCCTGATCGTTCTGTACGGTTTATTGGCGGACCTATGCTGAGAAGCTGCCATTCAAAACGAACGGTTTGACAATGTTATTCGACTTCAGACTCGTCGGAATTGTCTTAACACTGCTGAAAACAATGTCAAAGTCACTCTCACTCTTTTTTAAGTTCTAGAAACCAGGACACGGCTGATAAGTTAACACTTAAAAGCTCAATATATCTTTTCACAGGACCAGAATCGTTCTGTATCTCAACCAGAGAAACATAAAGTTAGAGCTAAACTCCTATTCAAACTCAATCTTACTTACTTTATTTGACGGTGTCCCGACCCGTGAAGAGTGTCTGCCTGATACACTGCAGCCTTCCATCCTTTGCGATCCCGGGCACGCTGCTTCCAGTCCTCCAGACCAAGCGCCGTGGCATCCGCGATGGTTTGGTCTTTAAGACGGAGGTTCGGTCTTCTTTGCCTATTCGAAACTGGGGGCTGAAAGTCGGAGATCCTCTTGGCTGGAGCATTATTGTCTATTCGCTCAATGTGTCCGAGCCAATGTAGTCGACGTGATTTAGCTTTTTGGACTACATCCACATCTGGATCAAATATCCGACAAAGTATTTTTCTTACAAAAGAACCCAATATTACCTTTACCCTTTCCTACTTATCGTCCAGAACTCTGTACCATAAAGCAGGACTGGCAGGATTACGGTTCGAAAGAGCATGTTTTGAACCCATTTGTTTAGCCAAACCGAGTAGCAGCGGTTTCCAAAGGTCGGATCTCCAGTAAGGTGTCATTTGTGGAGTTGATGTTTACTTCAAGGTTGGTGAACCCCTTAATTACCTCGAAGTTATTGCTATCAAAACTAACGTTTTTTCCTAGGCGGTGGATGTTTGTTTTCTTTTGTGGATAGCGTGTATTTAGTCTTCTCGTCATTTACTTCAAGACCAACCAATTTCGCCTGTTCTTCAATCGCTGAAACTCGCTCTAGGGGATGGGAAAAAATGTATTTGCTTGGCAAATAAGAAACGATCCCTTCAAATACTTTTCATGAACGTGATGTTGAGATATTAACTGGCATCGGTCACTGTTTTATCTCTCAATTTCCATCTAATATATATCGGTAAGAGTTTCACTGATATGTATGTACAGGCTGTGCCTGGAGGATCAGAAAACACAACCTCTGTGAGTGTTGTACTACTGCCCAAGGAATGCTTAAGCACTTCCACCTTAAACAATCCCAGGCTTCCTTCGAGATCTGGATTTATCGCACGATCAAATCGTTCACTGGTTAAAGTCTTTTCTCAAAAGAGTACAATGAATAAGCTACTTAGGTCGCAGAGCTCTGCTGATAAATATCTTTATCAATCAATGCCCAACTTATAAAGAACAAAATTCGGTAAATTTGAATCTGTTGACACCTTCCAACTACCTTAACTTCTTACCCTTGTGTTGGCGATAAAGTAAAATTCGTTTCTAGAATTCGTAGTTTTCCATTGTCCGTGATTTATTTTTTACAAAATTATTTGCATGCTATGTAAACTGATGACTCGCCAAAATAACATAAACCATATATTGATGGCATACTAATTATTATCTTGTATAACTAAGCATACAACTTACTTGTACCTTCTTTTTTCTTAACGAAGCTATTATCAGGGTTAAAAATATCATAACCTACTCACCTTACTGCATCGCCATTGGTGCGATGGTAGTGTATTCACTAACTGATTGACAGGTCGTGCGTTCGAATCCCGTCAGGGCCATGATTTTTAATTAAATTCACATAAACAGAGTACACCCTAAGCAATTTAGGCGCCACCCATGGAGAAAAAAATACTAAGCACCTAAACTTCTTTCCTATCCTCCTATTCTTTCGAATAGTAAGTAGCACCTAAAATCATGCAATACAATACTTCATTCAGGTGCTGCTTACTGTTCAACAAAAAATGCGTGCGCTGTTTTTAACACTATAAGTGTACTATACATATACAGAAAAAACAAGCCTCTTTAGCGTAAGCGAATTATAAAAAAAACCTGCGAGTTGCCGGTTCGACCGACCTCAATGAATATAGGCGTAACTCAGGCCAAGAAAATGCTGGTTGTTTTTGCATATGTGTGATCCAGGAGTTTTTAGGCCTATTTTTTTGTATTTTATATTTTTACGATTTCGACACGTGCACGCTCCGATTATTTCTTGTTGTTTGATCTTCCTTTAACGATGGTGCCGTGACATAACCCCAAGCGTCATAAGCCCAAATTTTTAAATTTGGCCTAATGTCGCATTGTGAAAGTGACATAAGGCCAAATTTTAGCATTTGGTATTATGACACATTGGAAAAGCGTCATAAGGCCAATTTGGCTTTATGACACTTTCGCTTGGTGCTGTTTTCAACAATTTGCCCTCGCACCTACCCCAAATTAAACAGTGACCCCAAGCAGGGGCGTTGCAGGGTCGCAGCATGGCCCCCCATATGCATTGCACTGTTTATGGGATTAGTTACGAAATCGCTAGTAGATTCCATTAACAGTGTAATCCGTTGCAACCCCCCTGCTTGGGGTCACTGTTTGGTTTGATTTGGAGTAGGTGCGAGGTACGGTTTCGAAAATTTGGCTTTATGTCACTTTCCGGATATGGCCTTATGACGCTTTGTGAAAGTGACATAATACCAAATGCTGGAATTTGGCCTTATGTCACTTTCAAAAAGCGACATAAGGCCAAATTTCGAGATTTGGGCTTATGACGCTTGGGGTTATGTCACGGCACCTTTAACGATACCGGTGGTCCCAGCCCTGTCAACCCACGGATTTGCAAAAACACATACGGGACATTTTCAACATGTAAAGTGTGACTCTAGGCTCACATGAATGGTTAAATTGCCTAGATATGAGATCTCCCCTAACTCGCCCTTTACGACAAACGCTGCTTTTTGCTTTTTTTACTTGTACCATTCTTGTTAAATAACTCAAACAGTTTTTTGTTCACTGTGTAGAATTTTGTTTTACCCAATTAAAAACTAATATATGATTCCAGTTCAAGCTGCGCAATAAAGCAATATCCATAAACAGCAAATTCCATCTGTACTACCATGCAGTGAGCCCATTTTTGGTGTAGCAGTCAAAAAAACTCTAAATTTTGTCAAACACAAGTCCCCACTTTACCATGACCTCTCAATAAAGTGTTAAGCAAATGTTGACTTTGTACGATACCACAGCTCTAAATGTCTCTATCGAATATACGAGTAGTGCCCACTTATTATAAAAAATAAATAACCAAATCATAAAACAATCTTTAATCAGAAACAATAATTTAGAATAATGGACATTATCCCGAAGACCTTTCGATGCTGTACAACATGTACGACAGGTACGACAGATGTAATCGAAATCACTGGAGCTATCAGCCTACCGCTGTACGTATGGTCACCACTTACTACTTGTATAAACAAAATTCATTTAGACTCACAAAGTAAAGATGAGAGCCTCTGTCGTATCGTTTCAAGATAAATTCTACCTAATTTAGAACGTGTTTTCAAAATTAAGTCTGGGAAGATTTTTCCAAATACATTTTTACTTGTTTTTTTTTTTTCGTTTGTTTTAATTTTATTTTTAATTTTTTAATTGTTTGTATTTATTTGATTTTGGTGCGGTTGGGACGGTTTTTTTTTTATTTTTTGTTCTGATATAGGGCAGTGTTTGTATTAAGCTTAGCTTCATTGTCTCTGTCTTCTTAAAGTTTTCAAAACTCAATCCACTTGGGTATTTGAATATTTTTTTTCACTACAAATCATCAAAACAATCGCATTTATTTAACCATTTAGTAATATTTAATTAAAAAAAAAAATCTTTTTTCTTTTTGCTTAGGTGGCAATGCGAGGGTCTGGTTACTCCGAACAGGCAACCACAGAAGTTTGTGCAGCATTGGGCGTTCTTGCTAAATATGGTGTCCTTGGAATGGGGGTCGGTGTTCCGCATACAAATGGAGCACACGCCGCCTCTGTTGGATATTTAGGCGCTCTGGAACAATCGGCGGCTGCAGCAACAGCGCACGCGGCAGCTGGTAATGTTTTCGGTGCTGTTGGGCAAGTTAATTTAGAACAGTACACAGCAGCTGCAGCGGCTGCTGCTGCTGCCGCCCGTCCTTCACAAATGGAAGCTGCAGCGGCTGCTGCTGCGCAATACGACCCATTACGACATTTTGGATCACAAGCAGCCGCGCCAATTTCCATTAATAATAATAGCTTTGGTCTGGCAGCTGCTACTGGCGGTGCTGGTGGACAATCACTTAGTGCGACACAAATTGGTGGACTTAGCAAAAGTCCTACACCCGGAGATTTGGGAGCAAAGGATAGCAAAAATGTTGAAATTCCAGAAGTTATAGTTGGCGCTATTTTAGGTGGGCCCCATTATTATTACCCCTATTAGTTTATTCTTTCGTTTGTTTCCAATTTAAAAGCAAAGTCCCTTTATTTAATTAAAATCAAATATTTTTGTTGAACCTTATATGTGTCACAAACGCGAGGGCCTAGACAAATAGGTTTTTTTTTTTTTTTTGATTTTGAAAATGATTTTTATTTTTGATTAGGTCGAAAATCCTATTAGTGTAGGTTCTAAATATATATATATATACAAATTAGAAATCGATTTAAAGAAAAAGAATCCACAAATGTTAATATAAAGCCCGTGTGTTAATTATTCTGCTCATGTCTATAGTGGCACTGCAATATCTAGTCAAAATCTTGCCGTATTTGACCGCATATATCATTGTATAAAAAAATCACACACTAAATTCGTTATCAGAACGTCCAGCCGACATAGAATTGAATAAATAACTCATCCATTTTTTAAAAAAGAAAAAGTATCTGTGATTAAAACACCTCAATATATACTTGTTGACAGTATACAACGAAACAATCAAAAAAGCATTCCTTGTCTCATTTTATTTATTTTTTTATTAAACATTTTTTGAACGTTCTATTCCACTTATGCAGGGTTCACCGTAATTTACCATTTAATATTCATGTGACTCTTAGCGATAAAAAAAGCCTGTCCATTTTACTTAGAAAACTTACTCTACCATTTGACCTAAAATATGTTTCCTTTTTTGACTGAAATCACATAGCAAGGGGTTGAAACCAAATTATTAATAACATAATAAAATTCTTTCCATTTGTGTTAGAAAGAATGTACACGCTATTAAAGGGGGTTGTTAAGTAATTATCAATACGGTAATTGTTTCATAAAAATCAACCACTTCACACAATTATTCATTACCACAATGTGCGATAAACTTATGGCAAGGTTAGGTTAGGTTATAAAGGGGAAAATCCTCATACAACACTACTTTTCCAAATGGCGACCCCCGGAGAAGCAATTGAAATAAAAAGTCTAGAGGTAACAAAACAACCCAAAATAAAATTTGAGCAGCCCCTAAAGTTTGTGTAGCTTATTTTCTCATCGAGTAGTAGCTCCTTAGATTTTACGATAGTGCCTCGAATTCATGCAATATTATGTTATGTCCTCTTCGCCTTTGAAGTTGCCGCAGTATCTGCACGTGTGCTTATCTGTCAGTCTTGGCATATTTCCTCAGAGTGAAGACAGTGCCCAGACAGGACCCCTGTTGATGTCTTGCTTAATTTAACAATTTCTCTAGAAGTTTTGTGGTCGAAATATAGCCATAATTCCTTAGATATGCCATCGGATGACCCTTGTGATTTGTTCTCTCTAATCTATCTAATTCTCTCTAATCTCTCTTCTTAAGAAAGAACGCACAGAAAGATTTTGTGGTCTCAACCTCACTGCTATCTTAGTCTCCTTCCTTTCTCGATTCGGTCTCCACAAACTGCATCGTAGTTCGTGACTGCCAGTCATCTCTAGTGGAGATGGCGGAGCAATTTAACATTCACCTATGCTGGGAGCCAGGACATGCAGATATTCCAGGCAACTGTAGTGCGGATGAATTCGTCAGAAAAGGAACCATACTGCCCCTTCTACCTGATACGGGTCCCTCAGGCATCCCAATTGCTACATGCAAACTCATGTTTATGAGGGAGACCATTGAGAACTACATCATCCGCATATGACGTGCCACTTATCAATAGATTCAATATATAAGCCTTTTGCGATGTGTTTGTTTATCGAAGGCAGTATTAATAGACCTGCTTTGTTTATTGTTATAGTCATAATATGGGGCAGCCAGCAGCCACTAGAGCGCATTCGCCAAAGTGTAGATTTTGTAGCAGTTTCTAACGATTTCCCCTTCATGTGTAAATATTGCGATTCGCGTAAGAAGCCTCTGCTGTATAAGATTCCATGAGCCACACTAGGGTTTTGAGCCAACGGTGATTTTTTTTTACTGTGACATAAGGAGTCTAAGAAACTCCACTGGCAATTTTGAATGGATATGCACGTCAACTTTTGTACCTTTATTGCTGAGATATTATATTCCGCGCAGCATTTCCCTTTTTTTATATTGCTAGGAGTTACATGACATTCCATATTTACCTTGCATTTCTTCAAAAACTCAGCCAAATAACCATTGATGAATCTGCCGAGAAATTTTTTGTCTTAAAATACATTCCAAACTCTTAAAGAAGACTTATTTTAATATGTCGGGCAACACGGGTGATTTTTTTCGATACATAACCAGAAGTGTAACTTAGAACTTAGAACTAGTTCAATTCGTAGTTGAATAACTCAACGTTATTGCATTTATCAAATAAGTGACTTTTTCCAATTGTTGAATGGTGATACAAATTACTTTTGGTTATGAAAACATTCACATATCAATTGAAATCCATTCTATATCGCCAACTAAATACATTTCTTCACATTTAACAAAAAATATATATCTATATACATCTAAGTAATTACATTATATGATATTTTCTAGTTAAGGATAGTTTAAAAGATATATATACACGTATACTTAGGGCTAACACAAACTTGTTAAAATTGGATAATTATTTTTTTTTAGATTTTTATTTTTGTTTAAATCGATATACCTCAATTCAATTGTATATTTCTACAGGTAGCAAATAGATATAATCAAAATATATACATATATAACAATAATTAGGCATTAGGAGGTGTATGCAACGAATATAAATATAACTAATTTTTTTTTTATGAATTTTTACTTTAAATAATAATAAAAGACAAAGGATATACATTATATATATATAAAAAGAGCTAAACAAAAAAATGATATATAAAAAAAACCAATGAAACCAAACAAATTGCAGGTCCAAACGGTCGTAGTTTAGTTGAAATTCAACACGTATCTGGCGCTAATGTACAAATATCTAAAAAAGGCATATTCGCTCCTGGCACTAGAAATCGAATTGTTACAATAACTGGTCAACCGAATGCCATCGCAAAGGCACAGTTTTTAATAGAACAGAAAATCAACGAGGAGGAGAACAAGAGGGCGCGCCAAATTCCATTAACCACTGTTGTGAACTAGATATACAATACAAATCGCGTGTGTATGGCTATTAAAAATACTATAAACACACTCACACACACACACACACACACACGTACATTTTTCTTTAAATATTTCATTGTTAATTTACTAGAAAGTTAAAGATACAAAAAAAAAAAACAATTTTTAAAGAAACAAAAACCTATCTTACACAGAAAAATCTTCAAACGCCGTTAAACAATTTAAACAAAATAAAATATAACAAACATATTGTTCCAAGTAAAAAACCAAACAAGAAAGATATATATAACAATTCGTCTCTTATTATGCACATAGTTCAATTTTTAAACAGAGAAATATTTATTTATACATATAAAAAAAACCAACAAATTGTTTTTGTGGCACAGTGGAAGAAAAACAAAACAAATTTTAGTCAAATTTTAACGATCGTGCCCATAAATTCAATTTAAATCGTAGTAAACAAATTTAACATCTCCAATAAGTTGTGAATTGAAAAAAAATTGTACATTTCTAGGTTTGTTTGAAGAAGAAGAAGAAGAAAAAAAAAATTGTGTATGATAAACTACTTACTATCTGTACTTTCTTTTTCTGCAAAAAAATGTGAATGAACATGAGCGTTTTCAGTGATATCCTCACAAGGATTTTTTTTTTATCCCTTCTGTGTCTGTTGTATAAAGTTAATTTAAAAAAGAAACTAATATGTGATCCAAGGTAAATATTTATTAATATTCATAATATGTTTATGTTTTCTTTTTTACCTCGTTTATTTGAAAGAAAAAAATAATTTAGAGTAGGCATACATTTTATTTATGTTTTTTTTTTCGTTATGCACCTTTAAAAATAAGGTAATTTTCTTTGTAGTGGTGTGAATCCGTTTCTTTTTTTTTTGCATTTCTCTAGTTTGTTTCTTGCTGCAATAATATATGAAATTAGTTCAAGTCAACATTTGCAAGAATTTTTTTCTTTTTCTTTAATACAACATGGTGACTAACAAAAAAAAAAAAAAAAACTACATATTTAAATTGAAAGAGAAACTTCAAATCCGCATGAGCAGAGACATCCGAAATTCTTCATATATTAACGATGGATTACTTTGATTTGTATAACAATTGGATAGTTAGTGGTATTGTGTGCGCGCCCCTTTTGTCTTATTCGACTTGATTAAAAGAGTTCAAAACAAAACAAAACAAAAGCTCTTAAAACAAAATAACAATAAAAATTGAAAACATCGATTTCGATTTCTACTTACAAATTTATTTTTACATTGGAATATATTAAAAAAGAAATGTCTACAACCATATCCGCCAGGGGTAAACGAATACGTTTTTTTAGAATATGTTTTTTTTAAGAAACAAAAATAAAAAAAACTGTTGTGCTTTTGATGATATTCTCCACTTTTTACAATTTAACGCCATCACAATTTGCTTAGCTAATGAAATTCTTTAATTATTATTTTATACATAGTTTTGATATAAGTTCAATGTTTTTACTTTGTTATTTGTGCAATTTATTGTTTTTTAGTTCTGTTTAATTTAAACACTTTTTTTAGTTTACTTAATTTCCTTTGTTGTGTGTAATAAAGCAAAGAAAGACAAAAAAACATATTGAGAGTTATTCTTATATAACAAATAAAAAATACATTTATTCTATAAAGAAAAAGACCAGGTTTAGCCTTATTCACTTCATATTGCTAGAAGTTTAGCTATCATTAGAGAAAGAATTATTCATTTTTATCTTTATTACATTTGATATGTAAAAAAAACATTGTATATTACACAACTTTTTTTATTTTATTTTTTTTATCATACACCATAGTTTTGTTGTTTTTATTGATTAAAAAAAAGAGTTTATATTATATATTTTATGTATAAAAAAATAATAATATAGAAAATAAATTTTTATGTTTACAACGTTACTAGTGCTTGTTTTTAATTTCTTGTTTTTGTTTGTCTGCAAAAAAATTGGTCATGGAGTTTTTTTTTTTATAGAAAAACAGAAAATCACATCAAGCCATTTCGCTCGTAAAACCATATAAATTATCATTCGACTTCACTGAAAACGCTCATCATCAGATATAAATCATATTTTTTCTTTTATTTAATTTTGTTTCTTTAACTAAATAAATATACATAACATTGATATGAATAATAGTTCTTAGTTATATTAAAAAAAAATAATAGCACATTGTTGATTATTTTCTTTTTCTTTTTGTTAAAGATTTAATGCATATACATATATATATATATACATACATAAATAGTTTGTAGATTAAATATATATGGAACATTGTTAAAGTTTTTTTTTTTGTTAAAGATAAATGTATATATATATATATATATATTTATATATGCATACATACATATATATTGTGCAATATGTTTATTTTTATTAAAATAATTTACAAAAAAACAATCCTTGTGTGTCGGACAACAAATTGTAGATTTTTATTTGTTAAATTTTTTTAATTTATATTGTATAAAAAATAATACTACCATAGGTGCATACATTGCTGAAAATCTACATCACATTTATTGTTAACATTATTATCATTACATTTAAATTGTTATTTTTTTTTAATATGGAATGATGACAATTAATAAAAAAAGAAAGAAAGATGGGAAACGTTATAATGAAAGAGAATAGTAGAGTTTGTGAAAAATGGGCTTTTTTGAAGGTTATTCTAGACTGATAGATTTTCCAATAATAGGTGTGTTTAATGAACCTGAGGTGCACAGAAAAGTACAGGATTTGGTGTTCCATGAGTAAAAATCTTGTCCTCCTACATTCTGCCACTTTGTGTTCCATGAAACTGTGCAGCAAAGATTTTCTGCACCTAGTTTTGAGGTAGGGCAAGTGAGTGAAATGTGTCAAGCTTGAAAATTCAAATTCTACTGATGTCAACTGACTTATTTGTTTGATATGGGATATCATATTTCTCAGTTCAATGTTATAAATTTTCGCATAATTATAAAAAAAATCTAAAGAAGTACATGGAACATGTTTATGATCAAATCGACATCAGGCCAAACATTGATGGTACAATGTTCAATCAAAACCCGAAGTCCACTAAAAAACAGAGGATGATCTATTTGAATTTTCACATCTGAGAGGTAACAATAGGTGTGTACAATGTTCATCCCCAGTGCCATTCGGGGGTTTAGACCCCATTTTTTACCTACTAGGCTTTTGCAGGTCCATAGCGAGATCTTTGCTTTGTTTATGGCCATTTGAATGTGGTATTGTCAAGACCTATGTTTTGTACGCATAGAAATATCTTTACGTGATCTGAGTTGTCGAACACACCCTCAATATGAAGGAAGCAGCCAACCACTCATTTATTGATTTGCTGATTATGGAAGTAAGGCTTTGAAGATCGTGGGTGGTTGATTACGCATATTGATGTTTATGGGTTCAAGCAAAGGGCCCCATCTCTGATATGTCTGTCCAGAACTTTTTCCATGGTTTTCAGTAGGAAACAGAAAAAACTTAATAGTCTGTAAGATGTACGCCGTTTTAAGGTTACCTACTTTGCTACCTAGTTTTAGGATATACATATCTCACAATAACTTCCTTCCAACTCTTTGAAATGTAACCCCACGTATAATAAGCTCTTGTTATGTTTAATAGAGGGGAGATGATGAGTGAAGTACCATTTTGGATTAACGCCATTAAAACTCCGCCATCTCTCGGGTTTTTTTTATATGTGTTTATAGCCTATTTAATTTGCCCTCTTGCTATAGATCCGTGGCCCCCTTCCGATCCTCTCTGGGTCTATTGACCCTCACGTTGAGGAGAATTTCAGAAACCATCGGAGTAACGGATGATGATGAAAAATCAGTTGCGACTAAGACCTTAAGCTGACTTTATTAAGAGCAAGTGTGGTGTTTTGATGTTGTGAATACGGGCTCTACTGCGGGTTTCGTTTTCCACGATTCTCTCTTTGCTCTTTTAATCTCAAGATTGTATTTGGTGAGCCTCTCCTTATACCTATCCAATTTTCTATTTGTTTCGCTCAACCCGGCGAGTTTGTTACTCTCAGGGTGTGATTCTGTTACTTGATTGAGTTTTTTTTTCTGGGCAAGATGGATGGTATGTGATTGAGATAGTTAGTTAAGGTTATCACATGCAAGTTCTAGGCTGTCAATATATCAAACGGTTCTGTTACAGCAAGTCAAGTTTTCCCCAAGAGTAAGGATGTATAAGTCCTAGTCGGTGGATTTCGGCTGTCTGCATTCGTTCATTAAACACAGCATATGATACCTTAAAATCGTGTTATCAATTTTAACTTACACCAGAGCAAAAACGCTTCAGAATCATTCCAACTTGTTTTCAATTCGCGAAACGTATACAATATAACGTGATTTGTAAGGACCTGATAGTTGACCAGTTGAATTCGCTATTGAGTTCGCTATTCGCCGTGAACATGACTCAAAGCCAACAACGCGTCAGCGTTATATGCGTACAAAAGAAACTGTAGGCGGAGTGGCGGAAAATCCGAAATCGTCAATTCGACATCAATCCCAACAGTTTAACCTTTTGTCGGTGGGAGGATTTTGCGAAAAGATCTTGGCCTTCACTCATATAAGATTCAGTTGGTTCAATGAACTAAAGCCACAAGCGAATGGCTTGCGTCGAAAGTTTCCGGATTATACACTTGGGCAGCCAGAAGCCTGGTGTAAAACAAATCCAGAAGAGATTTGAACTAATGGTGCGTCATAAGTCTAGAAAGTGATTTCAAGGCGTTGATGAGTTATTTTCATACAAATATATATCTGCCTTGTACTGTAATCTGCTTTTATTAAAAGTCGTCAATCATAGTTTTATAGGTACATATACCCTTTACAGGGGCGCTTATACGATGAGGGTATGTTTGGCTCATCACAGATAAATCAATACATTATAATCGACAAGAAACATGTTTAATCAAAGTTCCGAAGTGTTTCATATTTTAGTGAGGGCCATGTCATGAAGTTGAATTTATAAACATCCATGCAGTACAAAGTACTTATGAGAGAGTTAAGCTATGCCAGGAAAGAACGAAAGCATCTGTGCCGTATTTACCCGATCTTTTCTAATTCGCAATATGAACTCCGTCCTTTTTTTTTAAATAATTTAAAAGATATATATTTTTCCTCTAATCTATGATCACGATTAAAGGGATCATAATCCTCCCACTTAGATGCGTCCTTACTGGTCCGTCTGTGAGGTTCGCTGGTTGGACCTCAAGGAATATTGGCAGGCGTTTCGGATTCAAATGACTTCGTAACTGCTGCTATTCACATGCTGTTGGTGTTGAATTTGTATTATTCAGAAGTTTGTAGGCCTGCCTATTTTACGCGATACCGACACGTGCCTTGCTTCCTTTTTGACATCCGCTTTACGACACCGGCGATTCCCAGCCATTCAATTGAAACAATGGAAATGTGTCGCTAGGTTCACATGAATGGTTAAGTTTCCTACATGTAATTCTCTCCTTTGTTGCGTTTGTTGATATTCTTATCCCGTCCCTGCACGGGCACTCTCACGCATATATTAAGACGGCGAATATTAGAAATAATTTACGCTTTAAACTGCAATTACATTGCATACATTTAGGAGGGATAATGAGCATATCTTGCAGAGTCCTAAATGAAAAGCTTTGTTACTATAGACTAGCGCCTCTTGCCTCTCACTTTTTGGGTTTCGTAATCAGGGAGCGGACTTCTTCATTCAAATGCGGCCTTGATTTTGTTAAAACGTTCGTTAAACGGGATAGAAGCGATGTTTTTGGAAGAGATTTTTAAAATGGTAAGAAACACAATATATACATATACTACAATAGAAGCAAAAATAAGCAGTTTGGAATAAAAAAAAAAACAAAATCTGAACGCGAGTAGTCAGAAATTTTGCAGAAATATCAGTGAGTATATTTAATAATAACCTGAAGAATTAGTACTTAATATTTATCATTAAATTTGATGCAAAAAGAACGGCCTGAATTCATGTTGCTCGGGCAAGAGGGACATAATTAAAATTTGTATGTTGATTCTGGATAGATTTGACTGATCTGCCTAGAAGTCTCTTCCACGAACATTGAATGGCTGTCATCGTCAATAATTTTTAAGACGTCATGTTGCCCGATAGTCGGATGCTGTTCTTTTTGCTGTTAAATATACTGCAGAAGTGTGCCTTTACTCTTTAAATTCTCTGCACTTACTAACTATTCTTCAGCGAACTTTCCGAGACGATGGGAAACTGCATTTGCGCCGTCCCAAAAAAGGCAAATCTTCTCCCTCTCCTACTGACCAATTGCACTTGAATGCTCTAACGAAATAGTCAACTGCATTCCACTCTATGAACATTTCAACGGCAATATCCGCCTTGCCATGGTCTTCAATTCACCCTTAAGCCTGTTTTCGGATGTAGGTACAGTTAAATATAAGGAATCCTTCTTTAGCCCTACAACACGAATGTGGAATGCTCTTCCCCTCTCTGTCTTGGCTACCCATTATAATTCACAAACATTTAAAAGCAACGTGCATCGGATTCTCCTCTGACATCCTTATCCTCATTTCCTTAATGCCTTCACTTTGTAAATATAAACATATCTACATTATAAGGGCGGATTTAAAAAAATCTTAAGAACATGATGATGTCGGGATCTTTAAGAGTATATGTTCAAAATTTCAGATTGAATTTTAGAGCCACAAAATTGGTGACGGACGTTGTTAGACTTACATAACTTTCGAGGCTGAACACAAATATATTGACTTTTAGGTGTTTACGACCCAGTTTTAGGGTTGTTATAAAACGTTTTGTTCTTTGTTCTTCTTTAACGTCGAGGTTATGATCTGAACTAAAGATATCATTACCCTCCCAATTAACAGCATCCATACTAGTCCCGGTCAAGGCATGCTACAACCTATGAGCCATAATTAATATGTACTTTAAAGAGTATATCAAAACTGTCTTGTTTTCCTCCGAGTAGTACAAATTATTACAATCTTTACTTATCGGGCTCCCGATCCATGGTTAGTCTCTGCCTAAGACAATGCAGCCTATAGAGATCGCTTTTGTATCATTCGACCCTCTTTCTCTCGCTTGTCACACTCGGTCCCATGACTAAGGTGTGGAAGAGTATGCATTTTGTTCTTTAAGTCGGCAGTTTTGTACCTATTTGATTCGCCATATCAACGTAGCATCAGTTTCCCAGGGTAGTGTTTCATCATACATTCACTAGCTCGCCATTGTTGTTTACTCAAGCCCAAATTATTAATGGAACAACGAGTTGGATTAAGGATCAGTCCTTCGAGTCGAAGTCAGTTAGCTACCGTACTGAAAAATGTAACAAAAGCCTTTCAGAGCAAAACGAATAGTTGTGGTTGTAACTTCCACATCCTGAAACAGTGATTTAAAATTACATAATTGTATTACTGCCTTTTTTATTTAAACTCCTATTCCATTATCTTGTTTTATCAAATGTCATAAAACGTTTATTCACACACCTTTCCATAAACTGTTTTATCACAACAATTAATTCAAAGTACTGGATCTGTGATATGTAACTAAAGAAACGTATTTAATTAAACCAACATGGCTTATATTTTCAACAAAAAACAAAATAAAATAATTAAACAATTAACCTAATTAACTTGTCGGTCACACAAGGAGCACTTTATCGTTCACCCATGAAGAAATAAACGAAAATATTTCCTTTTTCGTGTTAAATTGTTTGAACAGTAAAGTATTTTTGTTTTTCCTTTATTTAGTGCTTACACTTTATTTTAAAAAAAAACAAGTTAAAATGTACTAAATATTTTATAGAAACAGTTAAAATTAGCAGATATATATATATTAAAAATACGCATAACATATACACATATTTCTCTAATAAAACTAAATCTTTGTTAGCAATAAAGATAATATATGAAAAAAAGTCAGTTACAGTTGGTACGAGTATGTGTGAAATGTGAAGAAGGTTTTTAACTATCAGAATATAATAAATTAATTTTTTTCTTTTTAACTAATGATAAATAAATAAAAAAAAATTTATATACATATATATAAAATGTTAAATTATTTTATAGGCTAATACATATATGAAAAAGGAACATACATCTAATAATATAATCATAAAGTTATGTTCTTTTCCCAATAAAATTATACTTTTTTAAAAAGGATTTTGCTTTTTTTTTTAAGAACTAAAATTTTAATCAATTAAAATAGAAGTAAAATGTTGTAGCTGCATGACATTTTTTCTTGTACCTTAAACAATCAATCGAGAGATCCTATCTAAACAAGTATATTTAGATTTCAGTACAATAAGCAACATTAACTGAATTTTGTCAAAGAAAGCTCACGCGGAATATTTTGATGGTAATAGAAATAGAAATTCTCATTTCAAGTTGTAGTGAGTGTGGAATACTCATACCGAAAAATCTTTAAAAAAAAACTAATGTCTCCATTACTAAATACGAATATTAAAATTTTATTAAATATAGTTTCTTTGCAGAGCAAAAAGACAATTTTCATTATTATATCAACAATTCAATAGATATTTATCATACGCGGTATGATTTTTCGTACGTAGAGTAAATTGTTATTCAACGTTTTATCACAGTTTTCTTCAAGGGACATTGATTTCTCTCAAAAGAATTTTTACTATTGTTTATTTCATATTTAAATACAAAATGAAAAACAAAAACGCTGTTGAAAAAATCATTAAAGTACCTAACTACAATTTCCATTGATGCAATAATTTAACATAACATAATATAATTCCGTAGTTACATAAATTTGAAACATAAACAATTGAATGAAATCAATTAAATTTGGTAAAAGAAATACTGCAGTAAAATATAAATAGTTTTAAATTAAGAATAAAAAAAAATATAATAATATGTGTATATACATGCGATGAAAGAAAAAGTTAAATATACATACATAAGTCCCCTATACATAATTCAAACGTGTTTAGATAAATTGTTAAATAATAAAAAAAAGTATATTATACATAAATGTATTTACAATGAAACAAAAAGAGTATATTGCATCTATGTATATCTATATATAAAAATATGTAGATTTCACGAACGGAAATAAAACAAAACTTATACAGAAATAAATTTATTAGACGAATATTGCTGTGCAATAAATAACAAATGACAAAAATAAAACAAAAGTTATTAAAATAAATGCATTCTTCTTAATTTAGAATTTTAATAATTAAACAAATGGTAGATAGAGAAATTGCATGCAAAGCGGCGTGCCTTTCACCTTTTGAAGGAGAAAGTGTGTTACGTAGATATTTAAAATATAAACATATTTACATAAACAATAAAAACCATATATATATATATTATATATAATACAAAGTAAAAAAAATACATAAAAATGATCGGGGTGTAAGATTCATGAAAAAAAAGTATTAACTTATCCCTCTCTGATCATTTTGTCGTCGGCAAACTTTTTGCCATATATATTTCACTTCATAGAGAATTCATAAAGTAAAACATTACACTAAAACAATTATTATTGAAATATTAATAACTTAAAGTGCATGCAACATTATATCGTCATTACATAAGTACCTTTAGAGAAGTATGTGTCACACATTAAAAAAAAAAAAAAATTTAAATTCAAAATCTACTACATAAAAAAAAACTTAGATTTGACGAAACAAGAAGAGGAGTTCCTCTGAAAATCTCCTCTTCTTGCACTACTTTCCAACTATGTACTAATGGAGATAGAATTTTCAAATTTGCCTAATAAAGTTAAAAACTACTTAAAAGATAACATTTTTCCCCTCAACTTTAAAGGAACAAACAAAAGATGTTGTCTTAACCTTAAAAAGAACCAGACAGAATGTGGAACAAGACAAACTTTGCTCAAATGTACATGTTTTCCAGTCTCATATTTTCATTGTTTTCTTATTTGTTGATAATATATTTTTACTAAAACAATTGCATAGTAAGCAAATTTCTCACATTTTTTTCTTAGAAACAAATATCTTCATGTAAAGATAAACCTTAAATTAAACCAACAAGAAAACCTTTTCTCACATCACTCAGACTCATAATTGAACTAACCAAACAAATGCAAAAAAAGGGAAAAAAAAGAAAAAAAAAACAACAAAAATCTATTATGATTCGACTGTGATAATAATAAAAAACAAAGAAAAAAATAAATTTAATTAAAAAAACAATATTATATATATATATATATATACATGCATATATATACAAGTTTAAATTTGAATAGTATTACGAAAAAAACAACAAACGATAATAAATTTAAATAAGAGCAGTAACATTTTTAAAAAGAAACCATTATGCCGTCTTGACGATCAGTTTCGAGATGATTGAAATCTGCACATTTAAAAAATAAAATATGTTAATCGAAATGTGCTTAAAACTCGAAAGTTTTCTTTTTCATAACGATTCGCAGTAAACAAAAAAACTATTAAATAAAATTAACGTAAATTTATAAAAAAAAAAATAATATTTAACATCAACGAGAGTGCGCAAGGAAACGTAAAATAAATCCAATTCCAAATCGTATTTGATTTTTGTTTTAATTTTGCAAACAAATCAGCCAGTAAATAAACGAATGAAGTTTGATGACTTAATACGTATTTTATTTTATTTTTTTCTTAAAAATTTACTTCAAAAATTATCCCTATCAATGACGTTAAGTCTGATAAGTAAACAAATTATTTCTCTAAACAATTCTTTTAAGCATGGACATGATACGATTTAATTTTTTAATTTAGTGCTGGAAAAAAAAGTAAAGAGAATAAAAAAAAATTAATTCAAAAAGAAAAATTAAAATAAAAAAATTTAAAGAATAGAGAAATTATATTTGTTAAAAATCGTAAATATTTTACCTTAATAATAAATAAAAGTATATAAGAAAATAGAGTTGGAGTTTTCTTTACATTACAAATTAATAACTATTAGTAGGTGGATCTCGAATTCAACTTTGTACTCAGAATAAGATACACTAAATTCTTTTGTAACATGAGACTGGATGGATTAAGAAAGTATTGCGCTACAGTTCGCCTTGACCAGACTTATACAAAATTAAAGTCTTTGTACTATGTTTTTAGCCGAGTCAGAAATGGTCAAATATTTTTTTTGCAAACTTTCAAGAAAGTTAATTATTTAATTTTTCCGAATGGAAAGCTTTTTCTGTTTAACTTTTCAAGCAATTCACAGAAACAATGGCCCCAGATATAGTCATACGTGCTTTTCTGGTCCACTTAAAATGAATAGATCGACACAAGATTTGTCTTAGAAAGTTGCTTAAAAACTAATTTAATAAACATTAGGCATTAACGGCCCATGCAGGGCCTAAAACCTAGCTTTTCCAATCAGTTTCTCTGCGAAGTTGAAGGGACCTCCAATTTTGAGCCGAATGCGAACAGCAAATTAGAGAAGGTAGGTAGGTAGGTAAGGTAGCTGCGAGGGCGTGAGCCCAGGCACACTTAGGCCGCAGTTTGGTGTTCTGCCGGTCGTCGTTCGGCCTACTGGGTTCCCTGTGATTGCCTCCTGCGAGGTAGTGGTTTTATGGGGGAGATAATCCTGAAGGGGTCAGGGTGTGCAGCCTGGCTGTATTTCGCATGGGTTGCGATGTATTGGAGTGACTAGTGCAGTGGCGACTCTCGCCCGACATCCGAACCAAGGATTGGGATCGAGATGAGGTGATTGATGCAATCAAACCACGTTCGATCCCAAATTCTGCGCCGCGGAGGGGAAGCTATTGCTACCTGATCACCGGGGGAGGGAAGAGCCTTTTGAGATGACTGTTACAATCGAACTTCAAACTGCTCTTCACTCTATTTGCAGGCAACAACGTGCCGGGGTGACTGATGCAGTCGAATCCCGAACAAGCTATTACATTCCTTGGAGGGGGGGTCGGGGTGTACCGGCTGCATAGTCAAGAAGTTGGTTGAAAGTCTGTGCTGGAGGGGGTGACCGAAGGTGGTCCAACCCTGAGTGCCACACGCATCGCGGGGTGTTGCGGCTTGTGGCGACTGTTGCAGTACGAGCCTCAAGTTACACCATTCCGCGGAAAGGGAGCAGGGAGGGGCGGCCTTGATAATCGATTTGGATTATGGTGACTGAGTTCGGGGGTTTGTGGTACGGATTTTGAGGCATGGGAGAGAGACAGAGTGTGGTGACTGTTACAATCTAACCACAACTCTGTTCTCGTTTTGTCTGCATAGCGGGAAGGCAGCAAGGCCGGGGGAGACCGTTTCAGTCAATCCGCCGGGTTACTGTCTCGCCCTCGGAGTGGAATTCTGACTGAAGTGACTGATACAATCTAACTTCAGTGAGATCTCTTTTCCTTTGCAGGGGAATCGGTTTGGGGTGATCTGCAGGAGGGGAGCGGGAGGGGCTCAAGTCATCGTCCAATCCGTCCTCCAGTTCAGTTCAACCATTTGGTGACGAATCTGCTGATGCAGCCGATATATGTCTCACTGAGATCACTTAGATCATCGAGGAAATAGTTGCCGAGGATTTGTTTCCTTGAATTGGCTAGTGCGGGGCAGTTGAACAGGAGATGTGTGGTGGTTTCTCCCTCTTCGACGTCTCTACAGCTTCTGCAGAAGTCGTTTGAGGGAGCTCCCAATCTGGTGGCATATCTGCCTAAAAGGCAGTGACCAGTGATTGCTCCGATTACAGAGCTGATATTTTTCCTGCTGAAGGAGAGAAGTTTGGATGTTCTTTTTGCATCGTATTTGGTCCAAATTTGCTTTGAGGACACACATGTACTGATGCTATTCCACCTATTGTTTGCTTCTATTAACGCGTTATCTAGAAGTTTGCGTTTCAGTGTCTGAATGGATACCGCCGGTGTCTCTCTGTTGTCAGAGAGTTCTTGTGCGGAACCCTGTCTGGCTAACTCGTCCGCCTTGCAGTTGCCTGGAATATCACTGTGACTGGGTACCCAACACAGGGAAGTGTTATATCTGACCGCGATCTCGTTAAGAGATTCGCGGCATTGTTTTACCAACTTGGATCTTATTGTTGGTGATTCTCAGGCTTTAATCGCTGCCTGACTGTCTATGTAGATCACGATAGTTTTTCCATCTATCGGACTCAAAGAAAGTCTGCGTGCTGCTTCGCGGATAGCCGTGACTTCTGCCCGAAATACACTGCAATGGTCAGGTAGTCGTAGTACGACGTTGAGCGCAGGGTTGTCTGAAAACACGCCCGCCCCCGTGCCGTCGGCTGTCTTTGACCCGTCGGTGTATATTTCTATGGCGTTATTGTTTACAATACGTCCGTCTTCCCAGCTGGCTCGGTCTGGGATGGCCGTCTTGTATTTATTACTGAAATCTAGTGTTGGGATTAAGTAATCCGTATTGTTGGGAATCTTGTGGGCAGTTAGGATGTTGCTGTGCCCGATGTGTGAACTTTGCCACGAATTGGATTCTCTTAATCTCAGGGCCGCCTTAGTGGCCGCCAGCTTCCCATAGATATCAATGGGGAGGAGGTTTAGAAAAGTCGTTAAGGCTGCCGTTGGTGTGGATCTTAAGGCTCCTGTGATGTATATGCAGGCTGCTCTCTGGATTCGTTCTAGGGCGCTTGCGTGGCATTGCTTCGATATTGCAAGCCACCATGCTATGATACCATAATTGAGGATAGGCCTGACGACCGCCGTGTACAGCTAGTGTGTTATCTTAGGCTGTAGACCCCATCTGGAGCCTAAGGCCTTTTTGCAGGTGTAAATGGCAATCGTCGCCTTCCTTATGCGGTCTTGGATGTTTGGTTTCCAACTGAGTTTGCTATCTAGGATCGTTCCCAGGTATTTAGCTTGGCTGGAAAATTTGAGTGGTTCGTTGTTGAGCGTAGGTGGCGTTAACTCCTGAACCTTTGTTTTCCTTGTAAATAAAACCAGTTCGGTTTTGGATGGGTTAACATTGAGCCCGACCTTATTGGACCAGGAGGATAGCTTCCTGAGAGCCGATTCCATTAGGTCTCTGATATTGTGGGGGAATTTCCCCGTTATGGCAATGGCAATATCGTCCGCGTAGGCAGTCACTTTGCATCCATCCTCCTCTAGGTTGGAGATGAAATTAGAGAAGCTTCTCATGACAATTGATACTCTTGGATGTTTGTCAGACGTTCGCAAGAGGTGAAGCAGTGGAAAAAACTCTAGATGTTACTTGGCCCCGGCGGGAATATAACCGTGGACCTTTCGATTAGTGGTTGTTGCCTATGAATTGTTCAACTAATTTGTCATAAATAACTAAGAATTGAACATGAAATTGGCTTGAAAACGTCATTTATTAATTTTTCCGCACATAAAACTTTTTCTATTCAACTGACAGAAATGATTGATAAAAATCGTTCCTATGATATGTTTCAATTTGTTCACTGTTTCAATTTTTACGTTTTGCTATAACTGGGGCCTATATCAATCGTTTCGATTTCTTAACTGTTCCACTTTTTACGTATTTAACTTAGGAAAATGTATGAACAGTAAGGCACAGTAAGGTAAGCCTCTCCGTTACTGGACTTCAAAATACTCTTATTAAATGCTGCTATTAAATGCTTTTAAATTTCGGAAACCGCATAAATATAGTGTATATAGTGTATGTAGTAGTATAGTATATATAGTGTTGGCGGGAACGGAAGAAGAATATCACTACAGCGCGCTCCGATAAACAGCTCTTGTCGTAAAAGACGACTTAGGGAGAAAATCACATATGGGCAATTTTCACATCCAGCTGAGCCACATTTAGCATTCTAGAGCTGTCCGCAAGCGCATGCAAATCGGTCGTAAAAGGAAGACCAAGAAACAAATAATAGGAGCATGCACGTGTCGAAAACGTTCAAACTTAAGCATTATGGAAATTAACGCTATTAGAAAAGGCACTTCCCCGCCAGAGCGAGGATAAACAGTGCTTCCAAAATCCATGTTCTTCGTTTCTGATGAATTGTTACGATGAATTTTTCAGGAAATGTCAAAGTTTGACATTCCACCGACCAGTGGCACATTCCGCCGAATATTTTATTCGTGATTTTATTATTATTATTTTTCAAACTTTATTATAAGGGTAATTGAATTTAGCAAATCGGTTAATGTGAAATGGTTTTTTATATTTTTATAAGATGTTGGCATCAATTTCAATTGGCGGAAGTAAATATTTTTCAATTTCAGGATTTTCAATACAAATTTCTTAGCTACAACTTACAGCTGTGTCACGGTGCATGTCATAGGTGCATGTGTGCTGCCAAGTTTTTTTTGATGAATTCTTAGGGTGAAACCGCACCGGATAAAGCAAAACGTTTTTTTTTGTTGCGATGGTCGTTTTTTTGTGCCAATCCTCTATCCACGTGCAAAAAAACACGGCTACTAATAAGCATGGCAGGTAGGTTATCCGGGGACGGGCAGAAATACTAGAGTTAATGACCCGGATACTATATGTCAACTTCTAACTCGGGATACAGGCCCTCCATACACTTTGCTTGAATTTCAGACCAGTTTCTCTTTGCGAGCCTCTTGCAAAGTCTGTATTTCAATTCGGGGCGAGCTGTTTCATGTCCATTATTAGTGAATCACTTTCACCAAGCTTTGATTGCCGGTTTCTTGTCACTTTGCACTGCTTTAGCTTCATGTGTCCACCACCATGTTTCTTTGCTGTGTTAATAGTGTCTTTTTGAAGCCCCTAGCAGTGATTCGGCTCTATCCAAGTTTGGTCGTTGTAGGGAATCCCACATATCTTGTACTCTGCACTCTGCATCCTCGACTTCGTTCTCTTCGTCTAGATTCTACCATTCGATTCTCGCAGACACTTTTGTTTGTTTAGTTCAGTTCGTCCCCGCCGCTATAAAAATGTATGTCAGGAGGAGGCGGTGTTGATGGGTGACTGGCTCTCCTAGGATCTCTTTCCATTCTTAAACCCGAGGCTTCGTGAAACGTGTTACTTCCATAGCAGTCTTTATAGTATTCGTTTGACTTCCCGATATGTCCTTTCAAATCCCCGCCAACAACCAAAAGTTCTTCTTTTGGGATGTTCCTGATGCGGTTGTGAAAATATAGCCAGAATGCATCTTTTTCTCTCTGCTTGCATCCAACTTGGGGAGTATATGCACTGACAATATTCCAGACCTCACCTTCCATCACCAGTTTAAGAGACATTAAACGATCACTGAACTTTGAAATGGTCAAGACGCTACCAAGTAGCTCTGCCGCAAGGAGGATACCGATTTCGTCAATACCCTGACAGTTAAGCTGATCTATTGTTAATGTAGTTACAGTCAACTTACAAATGTGTACATGAGAACCCCTAATATATCGCGGAGCCAAAAATGACGGGAAAAGTTGGGTCAGCGATTTTGCTTGAAGGGAACGCTATTGGTTGGTTCATAACAAACTAACCAATTAAGGTAGCTTATGACACCGACAAGAGAAAGATGTGTATCCATTTCCTTTTTTTGTACTTGTACGAATGGCTTTGATTTTTAGTCCGAACAAAATCGCAGACTGTTCTAAAGATCAGAAACCAGTTTCATGACTGATTGAACGCGTGTGGAACAGCCGTCTGATAGTTTGAGTTTGCGTTAGTGGCTTGTTGAAACACCGAAAATGTACTGCGCATGCTCCTGACAGTTTGCTGATACATTGACCGAATCGAAAGATCGAATTGAAACTGAATTGGTTTTCGAGGCGGGTTTTCGCTCTCGCCGAATTGAGGATTGAATTAAATTAGAATTCAGTTTCACACTTCCTACTAAATACGTGTTTTGTATAGTCTTCTGTTAGTGGCGACAAAAATCCCAGTCAATTTTTATTTTTCAAATCAACAGAACGAAGGAAAACAAAGAAAAACAAAGAGCGCCGCACACACACTCTCTCCCTTGCCTTCCTCGATCTTTCAATTTGCGTTTACATGCGGATTTTCAAACCAATCACAGACAATTTTGTGATCGGATTGAGTGAATCGTTCAATTTTTCAATCCATTAGCAGTGCGTGCTCCTATTTGAGAAATCGGTTCCGTTTTTATGTAGGTAAATGCTTTTTGAGAACAAACAAATTGATTCCGTTTCGTTTTGTAACTAGCTTATTCCTTAGCTTAAGACAATGCGGATTAAGATTATATTTATATGAAATACTATGCTATGCCCAAGATTACTTACTTAGTTAACGGGCTCCTGATCCATGAAGAGTCTCTGAGTGAGACACTTATAAAGGGTCTTTCATTAGGGACTTGACAACTTATTTTTTAAATAAAATGCAAACTACTTGAGGTATCTAAAAAAAAAATTGTTGGCTTAAATTATTATCAAAGCATTTATGAATGAAATTCGACTTCGTTCATATGTCCACCACGAGAACGTATGCAGCGGTCGATATGTTGAACCCAATTTTAGATGACTCGGCCGCACATCTCGACCGATACGGCCGCTATTTCTCATTCAATATTGACTCTGAGCTCCGCTAACGTCGCCGGCTTGTTGGAATAGACCAATGATTTAATATAGTCAAATAAAAAAAGTCTAGAGGCGTTAAATCACACGATCTCGGCGGCCAATAGACGGGCCCGTTTCTCGAGATAACACGTTCACTGAACTGAGACTTCAATGACTCGATTATTGCGCCCGCTGTGGCTTGTGGAACCACAGACCACTGATGTCCAATTCGTGCAATTGCTCAAAGAAATAGCGTTCCAACATAGCGAATTCTATTTACCGTAACGTGACGGTAATTTTCATCGACAAAAAAAAAAACGGCCCAATGACGCCACCGGCATGAAAACCGCACCAAACAGTGACTTTTTGCGGATGAAGTGCTGTTTCATGATGCACATGAGGGTTCTCACTTGTCCAGCAACGCATAGTTTGCTTATTGACGGAATTTCGATAGTAAATTTTAACTATTTGTAGACGTTGCTTCATTGTGTACTTCACCATGATGAAAATGTTGATTTTGCTGAATATTTTGACATTGACAGTTCGTTAATCTATTTAAGGGTGCGTTTACACTGAAAGTTTGAAGTTGTCAATTCACTAATGAACGACCCTTTACTTCACTGCCTTCCATCTATTGAGATGACGGGCACGAAGTTTATAGTTTCCCAGACCAAGCGCTCTGGCATCCTTGATAACTTGGGGCTTAAAACGGAGGTTCCTCCTTGTGGTCTTTAACTGGGGGCTATGAGTATGTAATCTAAACTTTTTGGACTATTGTACACACATGCTCCAGCTCAAAGAGTTCGCGGTTATATCTTTTCAATTCGCCCACCTCGTACTCAGAATTAAATACAGTATTAGGTCAATGTCCAGATAATGAAATTTATTACCTTTATTTGGTTTATTGTACCAGCCTCGAAGCTCGTAAGAATGTTTTAATATTCTCCTTTTATTGCATTTGAATAGTAGCAACAGATCATCGGGGTACAAAAATGGTCAACCTTTTTGAATTTTACTCATAGTTTGCTAATGTCATTATGTCCTATTTTAAAAACCGTTCCTGACAACCGCGAGGCTAGAAACCTCTCTAGTTTGCCGTTTGGATTATATGTTAGGGTGATGGTCTCCTGCCGAAAATACAGCTAACTTTGGACACGCACAGTAGATACATCCTAGGTATATTTTAAATCCGGTATTTATTTCTGTATTTTTCTGGTTCCAATTGTAACATCAAGCAAAATCTAAAACTATTCGACGGCTTATCATACGACATCGGGGCAGTCGAGAATCGGAAAACAAATACTTCATTACAAAACCGAATCTATTTGAATTGGCCTTAAAAAATCTACTTAAATTGAATGGTTCGCAAGTTAGTTTCGAATCCGTTAAAACATTCAAAAACCAGTTACTGGAAAACAAGTAAAACATCGTCTTGTATTGAAATAGACAAACCAAAGGCATTCGATTTTCCGCTTAGTCTATTAAAAAAGAAATAAATCTATATACGAGTATGTATAAGTTGCCAACGGTTTATTTTAGAACAAAATTTAAGGTAACAAAAATATGAGCGTTTAATTCTCCGCCACTTCTACGGGACGATCGGCCTGATTAAATGGATGGGCTGCTCGAATTGCTGGATTGCTCTCCAATTCGCGATCGATTTGCATTATTATAGGATATGGACGGAGATCAATGTGGAATCTAAGGATATGAGAAGACATTTTAAAGTGTATACAAGATTATAAAAAAGTACATACCGCCTGGCATTGAACACTTGTGGGACTAGACAGCAATCAGCTAAAGATATTTCATCCCCAACACAGTATTTGCCAGATGATGCTGTGAGAATGTTCTCCAGGGCGTGGAATCCTCTTGTGATCCATTGCTGAGCCCAGTCATTTCTTTTGTCCCTTACAATCTGCTTGCGGACTCTTATATTTTGCAACGGTTGAATGCCGGATGCAATTATTTCACACACCTCCCGGACTTTTGCCCTTTTATAGACATCTTGTGGCAGTAGAGGCCGTTGGGGTCTACTTTCATCTAAGTAATGCATAATAGCTAGCGATTCAATCAATGTATGACCATCTAGATGCATAATCTAGAATTGTTTAAATAAAACAATCAAAACTGAACAATCTATGAGGACTATACCAATATACAAAGCTGGAACTTGTTGCATGGGGTTTACATTCTGGTACTCATTGCTGTACTGTTCGCCACCCGCTTTGATGAGATTCACAGCCTTAATTTCATATGGTATTTCCTTCAGGTTGAGTGCGTTACGAACTCTCCACGCGCAGGAACTATGCCAATACGAGTACAGTATTGGTTTTTCGGAAGAAAGCGACGACATATTATTAAACTTTGTTGTCTTAACAGAATTTTTAAATGCCAATCGCGACAATACAAGAGAAGTATTGAAATTGAATAGTGATCTCATGTTGATTTTTTTTATTCACTTTACTTGAATAGACTTTATTTTTATTTTTGGGTACATGTGTAACAAGTCTCCCAAAAAATGTGTTCACTTTCTGATGCAAACTACAGTCTATTTTATCATTTTTGTTTCTCAAATTATGTTATCAACTGGTTTGTTTAAATATTATGACAGCAGAAATCTGAAGATCAGCTGATCTTTTATGCTGAAAGTAAAGCTTTTTCGTAGAAGTACAAACATGCTTTTGCTAAAGCTTACCAATGAGTGAACATAGGGTATTTTATACGTGGTTTTCCAGTGAGCAATGATTTTGGATTTTTTGTGTTGCATTTGCCACCCACGGAAGTAAATCCTTTAATTGGTGGATATTTGAACGGCGGGGTATATGAAATACCACTAGTGGTTAATGAAATTAGCATTAGAAATATCAGGACGGAGTAACCCCAACAAGCTTTGCCTGAAACAAAAAGGTGTCTACGTTGTGTAAGGAATGTCGTTGTGTTTAATTTACTTTATTACATAAATATTGTGCATTTAACAATTTAAGAACCAAAACTTTACGAAATAATAATAATATATCAACTTATATAAAACAATATAAAAATTATAACAATTGGAGTAGCTATTCACTTACGGAACCCTCTGAGATCTGAGAAACCAGAGATTTTGTCAAATTTTCTGAGGATAGAATTTCTCGGATTCACCTTCTAACTAGCTTTTTTCAACCACTTTTTGTGCTAAACGGTGGGGAAACTGTGTGGTTGCTTTTTAGTGTATGTGAAACAGGGAAAGCCACGGACTTTTATTTTGTTTGTTGTGGCAGAAAACCGAGACAGCCGATAGTGCGCGTGCCATTGCATTTGGGGGCACCTAGAGAGAATATACTCAAAATGCCAGCTATAACTGTTTTTGTTAAATTGTGGGTGGATTTAAAAAAAATGTTGTACATGAGTATTTTTGGCCCTAGGGGGCTTATCAGTGGCGTAGCGTGGGTTGGGGCCGCCCGAGGCAGAAGCAATTTATGCCGCCCCTAGTTATTTTTTCACACACTAAAAAAAAACTTTGTCAACGGTTTCAACCAGTTATACCTACACATATGTTTGTCAATAAACTTGGTAAAATTTCTCTTCAAAATTTTGTCGACTATTTCGTACTACTTTCTAGCAAGTGAAGCAGAAATGAAGCCGCAAATTTAAAATGTTCCCATATTGGTTATTTTCCGATTTCCCAAGCGGATAAAAATCACTTACCTCAGGATAACAAATAAACAACGGTAATTCCCATTAAACTTAAAATATTGTAAGCGATATGCATGTGCATATGCCCTTGGATTGTGAGAGATATATGCATCTGCATGCGCCTTTAGTTTTTAAGGAGAGTTCAGTGTATCATTGTAAAATGGAGTTTTTTTTGAAAGAAGACTAACTAAAAAGAAGACCGAACGAGAAGTAAAATAAAAATCTGATATTATCGTTGAAAATTGAGTCTGTTATAACTCAGAAGTGGGATATACCAATAAAACAATTAAAATTAAAAGTGAACAAACCGATATTTTATCGATTCCTGCCGAAATTACGGACAATTCGACGAAATACAAAATGGTGATCGTGACAAAGGAAATGATGCTCATGGCATTACAATCTGCAGAAATTATCGTGCCACCGACTGCAACAATGAAGCAAATTAAAGGCTTATATTTCCAGCTACCGTCAGCTGGTGCCACTGCCGACCTGTCTGATATATCCGACACTGAGGAAAAGGTGCATAACCAACAAATGGAGGCGGTCAACGTGTCTTCTACCGCCACTGATGCAATATCTTCTGAAACAGATGCCGCTAATGCACCCGCTGGACCACCAACGTTGGCCACCGATGAAACCATTGATCAACAACTGCAGTGATTACGCAAATAACGTGATCTTTTGTTGCTGCAAAACGAAATTGAGGCACTTTCACGGCAAACACTTCAGCCAAACCTGCAGCAAAACCGATTAGCTGACGTCAGTGCAATTGAATCCATGGTGCCGAAATTTTCTGCCGACAACTTTTACGAAGTCCAAAAATGGTTTGAGGATTTAGAAGATGCTTGCACAATTCTTCAGTTTGATGAACGCTTACGCTTTGTCGCCTGCCGCCGTATGCTTGAGGGAACTGCAAAAATCTTTGTACGCACGATTTCCGCTTTTCAATATTCCGAATTGAAATCTGCACTTATGCGAGAGTTTGGCAGAAGACGCACTGTACAAGAAGTGTATGCTCAGTTGAGCAGACGCCGTTTGAAGTCTGATGAGAAAATTCATCGCTACATTATCGAAATGCAAGAAATTGCAATGCGGTCGAACATACCCGAAACCGAACTTGTCGATTTTATCATTGAAGGCATCGGGGATACATCCGCGAATGCCAGTTTATTGTATTCAGCATCCACCATTGCTGAACTGAAGCAAAACGTGGAACGTTATGAACGCAAACGCTTGCGACCTTCAGTATCTGCGGCCAATCGAATTGTGTCAACTGCTGTACGATCCGCCATCACAACTTCAGGCAAAACTGGATCAACAAGTGCCACTTCTTCAACCAATCAATCCGAGCTACCCCGATGTTATAACTGCTCAAAGTTTGGCCACTACCAGAGCCAATGCCCACAACCAAAACGACCACCGAACTCGTGCTTCAAATGCGCATCTACAGAACATGCGTACCGTCATTGCCCCAACCGTGCCAATGCTGCTACTGTTTCCGCCGTCGAACCAGATGAGAAGGACGTTCTCGCTGAATCTATTGAATCTTTAAGAATGGTAAGTGTTGCTTTTCGGAATGAGTGTGAACACAGTGAGTTTAAGGAGTTTTTTTGTCTGTTCGATTCCGGTAGTCCTAGAAATTTCATTCGATGTGCTGAGGTACCTTACACTTACGCCAAACTGAAGCCAAACATCAGTTACCGCAGCATTGGGAATCACCCACTTAAGCAATTAGGATCAGTTCAATGTGACATCAGATTCTTAGATCAAAATATCAACCATGAATTAATAGTACTTCCAACTGAAGATATGCCTTATGCAATCTTATTGGGTCGAGATTTTTTTAAAAAAGCAAAGATCCAACTGTGTAGAATGAAATATACGTATGGCAAAGATCGTTTAATTGAATGTAAAAAACTTAAGTTTAGATTCGAAACTCACTGATGTTCTTCACTCACTTGGTTTAATTAATCATTGCTTCAGTCATAACACAGTTCAAGATGAAAAATCGCTTAAATTGTTAAAAACACTGCCTTTTGCAAGTACCTCTGATCCGTTTGCGGTCAATGATGCTAATGATGAGTTTCTGGAACTATGTGCTATTAATATTGAAAACCCCTTTTCTGGTGTTATGGAAGGTTCACTTGACATCAATCCGTCCCTTTCGGCTGAGTGTATTTCAGAGATTCAAAATATTATTGCAAAGTCATATTACAATCTTCCTTCAGACAAAGTGCAAAATTTAAATTATAATATGAGGATCAACGTAACGCATGACACACCGATTTTCTGCCGACCTCGCCGCTTATCACACTATGAAAAAATAGAAATTAGAAAAATAATACAGTCCCTCCTTGAAGAGAACATCATTCGAGAAAGTAATTCACCTTACGCTTCTGCCATCGTACCGGTTGAAAAGAAAAACAGTGAAATTCGTCTATGCATAGTTTATAGGCCTTTAAATAAAATTACCATACGTGACAATTATCCACTGCCGTTGATGGAAGAGTGTATTGAGTATTTGGGAGGCAAACATTTCTTTTCGGTAATTGATTTGAAAAATGGCTTTCATCACGTTAAAATGCACCCTGATTCAATCAATTATACTTCTTTTGTTACGCCTGACGGTCAATATGAATATCTGTTTATGCCCTTCGGCTTACGCAATGGGCCTCCTGAATTTCAACGCTTCATTAACTTAATTCTGAGGAAGTTCATTAACGCTGGACAATTAGTCATTTATATGGACGACATATTAATTGCATCAGAAGATTACCGAAGCCATTTACAAACCTTACGTGATGTTTTATGTACCTTACGTCAAAATGGTTTACGTCTTCAGCTCAAAAAATGTAAATTCGTATATACCGAATTGGAATATTTGGGCCACTTAGCAAATTCAGCAGGCATCGCACCTAAACGAGCACATATGAAAGCCATTTCGGATTACCCTGAACCAACTAATCGTAAGGAATTAGAGCGATGTCTTGGGCTCTTTTCTTACTTCAGACGTTTTGTTCCTAATTTTTCCACAATTGCAGCACCAATGAGTAAACTCTTAAGAAAGGATACCCCCTATGGTTTTAATTCCGAATGCAAACAAGCCTTTTGCAACTTACGTGGAAAATTATTAGAAGCCCCTATCCTGTCCATCTATAGCCCCTATGCCGAAACCGAACTTCATTGTGATGCCAGTTCCCTAGGCTTTGGTTTAGTACTTATGCAAAAGCAAACCGACGGAAAACTTCATCCAGTGTCATTTTTCTCGAAAACCACTTCAGCCTCTGAATCAAAATTACATAGTTATGAACTTGAAACATGGACCATCGTTTATGCGCTTAAGAGATTCCACACTTATTTGATTAGACTTCCATTTAAATTAGTAACTGATTGCAATTCCTTAGCACTTACGTTGCAAAATCAAAGTTATTCGGCCAAAATAGCGAGGTGGGCATTAATGTTGGAAAAATATGATTACACTATCATTCATCGCACTTAGTCGTTCTGGGGTCATAGGTTATATCGACAATGCGGATCTTGATTTTCATCTCCAAATCACTCAAAACCGTGACCCCTACATTCTTAATTTACGGGATAAATTAGAAGAGATTGCATTAAAAGACTTCGAATTAAAAGACGGATTAGTCTTTCATAAATCACCTGCCGGTCATCTTCAGCTTTGTGTCCCTTCTGAAATGATTAACAATGTTATACGCATAACCCATGAAAAAATAGGCCATTTAGCGACCGATAAGTGTTGTAGCAAAATCAAAAAACATTACTGGTTTCCGCATATAAAAGCGCGTGTTAAGAATTTCGTGTCAAATTGTTTAAAGTGCATTTATTATTCCGCATCACCCTATGAAAACAATGCGAACCTTCATTCTATACCTAAGAAACCGGAACCTTTTGATACAATTCATGTTGACCACTTGGGTCCACTTCCGTCAATTAATTCAAAGAAAAAATACCTGTTGGCTGTCATTGATGCATTTACCAAACACGTTAAGCTTTTTCCGACGGCAACTACAAATGCACGTAAATTGTGTTCAGCGTTGAAAAATTATTATTTCCCATTTTATAGTAGACCGAGACGAATAATTAGCGACCGCGGAACCTGTTTCACTTCCTCCGAATTTGAAGAATTTGTAAACTTCAATAATATCAAACATGTAAAAAATGCTACGGCTTCGCCACGTGCAAATGGCCAAATTGAACGCATTAATCGTGTCCTAAGCCCTATGCTAAGTAAACTTTCCGAACCACTTAGCCATTCAGACTGGGTAAGCCAGCTCCCTAAAATAGAATATGCTCTAAATAATTCCGTCCAATCTTCCACGAAAAAGAGCCCTTCGGTACTTCTGTTCGGTGTTGAGCAACGTGGCCCCATGGTTGATGAACTTACGGAATACCTTGATGAAATTGATGATACGTCTGAGATTGACCTGCCGAAAATGAGGGAAGAAGCATATCAAAACATTTGTAAAGCACAAGAAGCAAGCGCTAGACAATTCGCATCGCATCATAGACCTGCAAGGACCTTTGCAGTGGGTAATTATGTCGTAATCAAGAATGTAGACACTACAATAGGCACAAACAAAAAACTTATTCAGCGATTCCGAGGTCCATATGTCATTCATAAATGTTTACCCAATGATCGTTATGTCATTCGAGACATTGATGGGTGTCAAATAACTCAATTACCTTACGACGGTGTACTTGAAGCATCAAAATTAAAATTATGGTTAAAACCATCCCTTGATTATATGACTGAGGCCCCTAAAGCAACACTTCTGAAATTAGATATAACACCTATGTATCCTAACATGTGCATATGCCCTTACATTGTGAGAGATATATGCATCTGCATGCGCCTTTAGTTTTTAAGGAGAGTTCAGTGTATCATTGTAAAATGGAGTTTTTTTTGAAAGAAGACTAACTAAAAAGAAGAGCGAACGAGAAGTAAAATAAAAATCTGATATTATCGTTGATAATTGAGTCTGTTATAATATCTAAATTAAAATTCTTTAGAAAAACAGAATTCGATTATTTTTTGTAATTTATTTTCCATTTATTTATTTTTTTCTTTAGCTTTTAAATTTTTTTAATTTTATTACAGTAAATTATATCGCATTAAATTACGAACAAGCTGTTGAAATCTTTGCTGTATTTCAGAACTGACTCTGTCTAAGGAAGAACATAATTTTCGTCGCACTCCATTTTCATAGGATGAAGCAGCATTTATATTTCCGTCACCAAAAAATTTTTTATTTTCCTGGGACGTTTTATTAAAATTCCAAGTTTTTGACATAAATTTTAAGCATAAGTAAAAACACCGTCTACCAATTCATCTCGTTTTTCTGTAAGGAAGATCTGTATGCATTTGTTTTTTGAGCTTATCGATGAAGATTGAGTGCTTCTGCTTGCAAGTATATTTGGGCAACATTAAGTTCGTGTAGTACTGGTTTCCAAAAGCCAAAAAAAGACAGAAATGAAAACGATTGCAATGCTATAAGCAATGCTCCTGCATCCGTCCGTGTGTTTAGTCTTTCGTCTGCCTCCGTTAGTTTTTCCGAGGTTTTAAAAATGCCCTCATAATGGTTCCAGGTATTCTGCTTCCAGGAATGCATCAGCGCTTGCGCTCCATCTTGTTTCTTGCAGCCTCTTCAATGCTTTACCTGAAGTACAAACTAGAACTTCCCAACGGTGTGTGGACATGGACAAAATGAATATATGCGTTCTAAGGTACCGAAGAAAGTGACCGAATTTGACTCAACAGCAGCAGCATGTTAACAAACCAAGTTCAAAGAGTGATTGGAGCAGGGTATAAATTCTGCTTTGGGGTTTATGTCTTTCAGTCTTTGCTGCACTTCCGTTTATTTTCCAGCCATGACAGCAGCATTGTCATATGCTTGACCTCTGCAATCCATTATATCAAGACCATCAGCTTTTAGCTTACTTAAAATCATGTCAGAAATGCCTTCAGCTGTTTTGTTCTTTGTTTCGATAATATCAATAAAAGGTTCCACTACTTTCTGATTTTCAATTTTAAGATAACGCAATACTTGACTGGTTTGAACTTTGTGTGATACATCTGGGGTGCTATCGAATATAATAGAATAATATTTTACCTTTTCAACTTGACAGAAAATTAATTGACGAACGTTATCGCCTAAAATATTAATGAACTTGTTTTGAATTTGTGGTGACATATAAGTGATAGTTCTTCCACACATTTTTATTCGTAAAATGTGTTCTCGAAGCACTGGATCGTAATTTGCGAGTAGGTGCACCAGTTCTGAAAAGTTGCCCCTATTTGTACCGGTAATTTCTTCTCTGTGGCCACGAAAAGCCAAATTCTGTTTCGCGAGGAATCCAATAATACGACCATTCTAGTAAGAATTTCCTGTCATTTTCTGTTGCTTTGGCTACGATATTTTCCTATCTTTTATCAATCGTCTCTTCTGTTCGTATTCTGGCCTCTGACTCCTTCCATTTGCAAAGATTTTGGTTGTGTTGGGGACTTGATTATTGCGTGGCTACTTTGGGATTTAGTTTTTGTCCGGAATTTCAAACGAACGGCAACAAAAGCAAAATAATGACGACTTAGAAGGAGAATAAGCCATCCAAAAATGTAATACTTTTTCGCCGTTAGTCAAAGTAAGATAAAACCAATCTTTCGTTAGCCGCCTCGTCGTTCCTGTCGGTGCAGCAGAAACCGTGTCGCTTACATGCTGCACTACTTCTGGACCGCGTTGCACAAGTAGTAGTCTCATATTTTCATCTTTATCATTAGGCCGGTTTCCCATATCATCTAAATTTTTAGCTGATTCCAATGCTTTATCAGTCTCAGTGTCAATGTGTTCAATGAGAGAATCAGAGACAGAGCCGGAGTCAGATCCGGAGTCGGAGCCATAACTATTGACAATTATATTTGAACTATATTTGGATTTTGTTGTTAACCAACACAAGGAGTATCTGATTACTTACTGTGAAGCTGTGGTAATGCTGGTAAACTTTGTAAATAAATTCGTTGGACTGAAAAAAGAATCAGTTTTGTAAATTTTATATATATATATATTTAAAAAAATTAGCCCCTCGCACCTGCCGCCCGGGGCCTGTGCCCCCCTTGCCCACTGGGGCTTATGATCCAAACTTCAGCTTTCTAACTTTAATTTAAAGGCCTATAAATAGCCGACGGACGAACGAACATGGCATGGTCGACTTTACTATCGATGCTGATCACAAATATTAGGCGTGTTTTATTGAGAACTTATCTCAAGCTCAGCAATGGAAATCCCAATAAAATATTATGCTCATCTTTAGTTTAAATGTCAAGTTTGGAATACATATGGAATACTTAACTATAGGTGGCGTTATTTATACTCGTTTGTGTATTCCCGTACATTTAATCTAATTTATACTTTTTAAATCGAATATTCCTTCGACTATTTATTCATTGTGATCGAATGAATGTGGATGGTTGGGTAGAAAATTAATTTAATTTCCGCAACTTAGCTTACACATTGATACTCATAGTTAAGGTTCGGGCACCCGCTCATGTTAACTCCATTCCAGGGGTTATAAAACCTTTATCTTCACTTTTTAAGTTCACTCTTGTGCTGACCGATTTGTCTTCACTTTTGGTTTTGTTGTTGTTTAATATGTTAAATTTTGTTATGCTCGGTATACACTTATCAATAAAATGCGAATAGTAACTTCTTTTATCATTAGATAAATTCTTCTGTGCTACTAATTTTTCAATAAAAAACTCCCAAAAACACGATGAATACGGATAGTCTACGGGACGCTGGGCATAGAGACTCTGCGATTGCTGAAGCAAACCAAAATCTGGCTGAAATGGTTAGGATTCTCCAAGAACAACAGGAAGGCATCCACATCTGTCACATAAATGCCCAAAGCCCTTACCCAAAAATTGATGAATTTCGCCATATTTTCGTTAACTCTAAAATAGATGTTATTTGCGTTTCTGAAACATGGTTCCACATAGATCCAAACTCTACAGTGGCTAGGGGCATCTATAAAGTTGAAGGTTACGAGCTTTTCCGATCAGATAGGATTGGTCGTATAGGAGGTGGAGTTGCGATGTATGTTCGTAATGCGCTAAATTATAATTTTGTCTGCAAGTCTAATCCGGGTTCGCCTATTGATTTCTATTTCTTAGAGGTAAAATGTAGTCAAGACAACATTTTGGTGGGCGTGGTCTATAGGCCGTATAATTATATTTCACTTGCTCCACTTTACGCTGTTATAGAGGAAAATTCCTGCAGTGTAACAAACTTCGTTATAATAGGCGATATTAACTGTAACCTGCTGAACATTCCGTATTGACCTATATCCAGTCAACACGACCACTCCTACTCACTTTACGTCCGCACCACCAACCCTTATCGATTCAGTCTTTGTTTCCAATAAAGATAAAGTCTTGTTATACAACCAACTCTCTGCACCAGGCTTCTCGAATCATGACTTGTTGTTTCTAACCTACCAGGTTGAAAATAAATATACTGAGTCCAAAGTCATGTTTAGAGATTTTTGGAACATAAATTACGAAACATTGCAATATGATGTTTCCAGTAAAAATTGGGATAGTATATATCGGATGCCCTTGGTTGATGATCAAGTAAACTTCCTCCAACATCAAATAGTCTCACTATTTAACGAACATCTGCCTTTAAAAACAAAAATTGTAAAATCGGCTTCAATCCAGTGGCTAACTCCAAATATCCTTCAACTGATGAATCAACGAGACGATGCTTTTAAAAGCTGGAAGAAGTATAAGCTTGAGGAGTTCTACAGTCGATACCGATTACTCCGGAATAAGACAACCCACAAAATTAGAAATGCAAAACGTGCTTTGTAGAACAGATAATTTGGTGCTTGCTTGTCTGGCAAAGAAGTGTGGAAACAAATTCGTGAAATCGGTATATGTAGAGAGAAGTCAAAAACCCCTGAAAATGTCGATTGTGACCAACTTAACTCGGTATTTTTAACATCAGTAAATTCAAACGCCATTAACTCATTTCCGCTTGATTTGTCGCCGGATGATGATAGTACCCCACTTTTCAATTTCTATAGGGTAAGCCAAGAAGATGTTGCTGAAGCTCTACTAGGAATTAAATCGAATGCCATGGGACTTGACGAAATCCACCCGAAATTTGTAAAGCTTCTGCTCCCTTATATACTGCCCCTTATTACTCATATTTTTAACACCATCCTTACAACGTCTTCTTTCCCTTCGCAATAGAAGGAAGCTAAAGTTATTCCCATCGAAAAGAAAACTAACGGAAACTCCATAGAATACCGGCCCATTTCAATACTCCCGTTCTTTTCAAAGGTATTTGAGAAAACCATCCTTGCACAAATGCAGAGTCATCTCTTAAGTAAAAAACTACTTAGTGAAAATCAGTCGGGTTTCCGAGCAAAGAGGAGCTGTAAGACGGCCTTATTGGTGGTAATCGACGATATCAGAAAAGCTGTCGATGAAAACAATGCTACCATTCTCTCCTTACTCGACTTCTCAAAGGCCTTCGATACTGTGAATCACCAAATTCTTTGCTCCAAATTCAATGAAACTTATTTTCTCCTACCTACACGGGAGGCAGCAACGGGTTGCAGTGGGTGAACGTTTTTCAAGGTTTTTGCCAGTAAGGCGTGGTGTGCCTCAAGGCTCAATTTTGATACAACTACTTTTCTCCCTCTATATAAACGAATTACCTAAGACAGTCAAGCATGTCGCTATGCACATGTTTGCTCATGATGCCCAGATTTACCTAAGTTTTGCTCCAGTACATCGAAGCCACGAGGCTAATAAATGAAGATCTTCAACGTATACTGAATTGGTCAACTGAAAATGAGTTACTCCTAAACCCTCTTAAGTCGAAAGCACTCGTGATCTACAAAAGAATAATAGACATTTCCCATTTTCCACCTATTCAACTAGCCGGGAGTCAAATAGAGTATGTTGATTCCGTCACCAAAAACCTCGGTATTATTTTCAACCGTACCCTGTCCTGGACTACTCATATCAACGCCACTATTGGAAAAGTATATGGTGGGCTACGCGCTCTTTGGGCTACTAAGCATTTCATTCCGATACGAATAAAACTCCTTCTAGCGAAAACTCTTCTCTTACCATGCTACTGTATTGCTGTGAGATCTTCTGCTGCCCCGATTACAATACTAGAAGAAAGCTAAATGTTGTGTATAATAATATTGCCCGGTTCGTGTTCAATTTAAAAAGATATGACCATGTTTCCCTGTACGCAAAGTAGATAAGCTGTTGTACCTTTGACAATTTGCTTATATATAGAGCCCTGTGTCTGTTGCATGACGTCTTGCAAACTAGGGAGTCGAACTATTTTCTCAATAAGCTTCGATTCCTCCAGTCAACTAGATCGCGTATGCTGATTCAAAAAAGTGTTGCCTGTTTAACCTCCGAGGGTCAGTTTTTTGTAAGCTCAGCACGATTGTGGAATTCTCTGCCCATAAACATTAGGAAGATTGGTAACACAAACAATTTTAAATCCTCTCTTTTAAAATATCTGGCCACTAGAACTGTCACAAACATATAATCTTAAATGCCCGTAAACTCTTTTTAACACTTTTTTTTTCTTTAACTCAGTTTTTATTAATTATGTTATAATCTCCATTTTTTTTCTCTACTTTTGCCTACTTGTATAATTTTTGTTTGCACATGTACTGTCATCGAGCCAACAACCGAAAATACAACTCATTTGTAATTTCAATATGGCAACATTAAAATTATGTCTGTGAATTTAGAACCTCAACTATGTTTATCTTTTCTAATGTCAATTTGAAAACCACATTTTTGTTATAACCTGTTCAAGTTCGCCACCCAACCCACGGATGTGAGTAATTTTAAATATTTTTGGATTTGAATAACTTTAAATAATTGAGTTCTTTATTTAGTTAATAAAATTGAAATCCACCACGAATGCTGAGTTTTTCTTGGAGTTGCAGCATTTACAGTGTGGAGATTGTTCTTCGATATTTGTTACCGGCGGCGTTTGGAACTTGGTTGGCGAGCCAACATTATTTTATTAAATCCTGGTTTTTGATTTATTTGATTTTTTATATTTTTTTTTTCATTTGAACTTGCCTGTATTGTACGTTGGACGATGGTCGGCAAGAATTGTAACTGTAGCGCCGTTAAATGTCGGAAGCCAGACGACACACAGATGGTCAGTTGTGATCGGTGCAAGCGGTGGTGGCATTTTTCGTGTGCTAAATTCGACCCTTCTAAATACGACACTGCGACTCCATGGTTCTGTAGTGAAAGCACATGTGTGGAATCGAGTGAAGATGGTGCTACTTTCCACGACTCACAACAGCACGTCGAAGTCGTAGCTCCTGCCTCCGAGCAGGTTGATCTGGAAGGTACCATGGATGAGTTAATGGAGGCTGCCGTTGTGGCTCAAGCGTCGGCCGCGCAGAAGGATGTGCAGTTGTCTGCCCTGCGCAAGGAGTTAGAGGAGATGAAATTGAAGCTGGCGAGTGTTGTAGAGCCAGTTCACCAAGAGCCTGAAGTTTGGTTAAAGGCCAGTACATCGAGTCGTCCGCCGGCGGTCAGGTTTTCTGACAAGAAGTTGGAGTTGCTTCGAAATATTCAGGCAAATCATCAGGCCTTGTTGAATGATTCTCATCATAAAAAAGCGGAATCTCCGAATGCTGATGAGCTTGATCAGCTGCAGTCGACACCTATTGGCAATGGTCCACACCGTCGCGTTAGTTTTCCAGATTCGGCGATACACCAGACAGATATGTCCAGTTTGCTTACAATCCTCAATCGTAGCAACGTGCAAGAGTTGCCATTGTTCTCTGGCGCCAACAAGAGAGAATGGCCGTACTTCGAAGAAGTCTTCAAATCTACAACAGCTGAGGGCAGGTACAATGGCAAGGAGAACGTCGCTCGCTTACGTAAGGCACTCAAAGGTGAGGCTTATCAGCTGGTAAGTGACCGGCTAAGGTATTCTTCCGACGACGTCGCTATCATGAACTCGCTGCGAGCTATCTTCGGTCGCCCCGATGTACTAGTGCATGGTTTGACGGCGGACTTGCTTAAGCTTCCGTTTTTGACGTCACGATGCGACCCGAATATCCATCTCTGGGCTGTGAGAGTTAGTGGGTTCGTAGCCGATATCAAGGCTATGAAAAAGGACGAGGATCTTAACAACGGTTTTGTTCTCACGGATCTCGCCTGTAAGTTGGGTTCTGGGTTGTACCAAGACTGGCGTAAGAGGGAGTCTTCTATTGCTCGTGCTTCTCTTAAAGATTTTGCAGAGTTTCTCTCGGAAAAGGTGGTTGATTTGCCTCCCAATCTGGTGCGACCGTTGGAGTCATCTGGTGTTAGGAAACAACAGTCGTCGTCAAGGCCTGCTCGTCAAGTGCTAACACACCAGCCGGTTGGCTCTGCTCCAGTAGAGACACCGTGTGGTAAATGCGGCCGCAAACAACATTCTTTGGGAGAGTGCGAGGAGTTTAAGGCAATGTTACCAAACCAAAGGTTGTCCTTCGCACGCGAAAAGAAAATATGTTTCACCTGTTTAAGCCCTATTCAGCACGATTGGAGATCTTGCTCTCGAAGGAAGACTTGTGGTCAGGAAGGATGCACCGGTCGACACCATCAGCTGTTACACTCGGCATGTTCCAACAAGGATAGGGAGCTAAACGTCGAAGCTGTACCGTTCGAGCCGCCACCGAACTTCGTGTCTTCCCACGCCAGATCAGATCTCTCTGTTCTGTATAAGATCGCCCCGATACGGATTTATGGAAAGGATGAGAAGTTTGTGGACACGTTCGCCTTTCTGGATGACGGTTCATGTCTGACAATGCTGGAGCGGGATCTATTTAATGAGCTCGACTTGGAAGGCACCTCAGAGGACTTGACTGTTCAGTGGACTAAAGGGGTCTGTTGGTCGGAGGAAGCTATGCGGACGAATCTTTCTGTTTCTGGTGTCAACAATCCGAGACGACATTTTCTTAAGGGTGTTTATTCAGTCGAGAATCTAGGACTTCCGAGTCAGTCAATCGAGGCGGATAAATTGAAGGGTTTATACCCACATCTCCGAGGATTGCCACTCACAGGTCTGGTCAATGCCAGACCTAGGATACTTATTGGTTTGGATCAGGCCAAGTTTTTGATGGGTCGTGGCCAGCGCCATGGAAAGGACGAAGAACCCTGTGCCATTAAAACACTCCTTGGCTGGATCGTGTACGGCCCTTCAGCTCCTTCAGTCGGGGCATTTTCCCCTAATCCAGTATCTAAACCAGTCATGCGCCTTTTATTTCATGATGCTATTAAGGCGGAAGACGGGCTCCATGATCTAGTCAAGCGTCATTTCTCAACTGAGGAGTTTGGGGTGATGCCACCAAGGGGAGAGCTGATTAGCAAGGAAGTTAGTCGTGCGATGGAGATCATGGAAAAGACGTTGAAGCTAAAGGACAAGCGGTACGAGATCGGGTTGTTGTGGACTTCTGACGATGTCAAGCTTCCGGATAGTTATCCCATGGCTTTAAATCGATTGATTGGGCTTGAGAGGTCGTTGGGAAGGAAGCCAGAGCGGCTGCATTGGATGAACACTTATATGACCCAATCGGTTTTAAAGGGTTACGCAAGAATCGCTTCTGCGGAGGAGCTAGCGAAGCAGTGGCCGCGGGTATGGTATGCACCTATGTTTATTGTAGACAACCCTAATAAGTTCCCTCCAAAACCCCGAGTCGTGACTGATGTAGCTGCCAAAGTAAAAGGTGTCTCGTTGAACACCCATTTGCTGAAAGGTCCTGACAATCTCGTCCCTCTTCACGCAGGGCTGTTTAAATTTCGAGAACGCCTAGTGGCCGTAAACGCTGACGTAAAAGAGATGTTTCACCAGATCCGTATCAAGGAGGAGGATCAACAGTGTCAACGGATTCTGTGGAGAGATGGGGATAGTTCTAGGGATCCTACAGTGTATATATTTGAGGTCATGATGTTTGGACCTAGGTGCTCTCCGACGTGTTCTCAATTTGTGAAGAACCACCATGCAAATCTTTTTCGAGACGAGTGTCCTGAGGCCGTGGATGGACTAACTGAACGGACTTACGTCGACGATTATTTCAACAGCCACGACACTGTCGAAGAGGCAGTTGCAGTCACTCGAGACGCGATCCGGATTTGCAACTCTATGAGCTTCAGTCTCCGCAATGTGCAGTCAAACAGTCGTGAGTTCCTGCTAAGAGTGCCGGAGAGTCATGTCAATGTTAAGCTCGTAAGAGTAGATCCGAACGAGTCTGAGGGATATGTCGCCAAGGTGTTAGGTATGTTTTGGCATCCAACATTGGACCACTTCACATACGTACTTTCTGACAATGGGCTTTTCGAGAAGATGCTGCAGCCGGATTTCACGGTAACGAAGAGGGAAATTCTCAGGACCATCATGCGGATCTTTGATCCTCTCGGGCTCATTTCTCTCTACATCATCCGTGGACGAGTAGTCCTCCAGGAGGTGTGGCGCGAGGGTTTTGAATGGGATGAACCAGTCTCAAGCGTACTGAGAGGTCAGTGGCTGGAGTTTATCAATGAGCTAAGGAACGTGGAGCGACTCAAAATTCCTCGCCGTTACGGTTCTTGGACACCCAACGGCTCAAAGATAAGCCTCATCATATTCGTGGATGCCTCGGAGAAGGCGTTTGCCGCTGCAGCCTACTGTCGTATTGAGCGGCCTGGTAAGGTCGATGTTTCACTGGTTATGGCAAAGGCAAAGGTGGCTCCAGTAAAGAAGCTTTCGGTACCACGTTTGGAGCTTCAAGCGGCGGTCCTTGGAGTACGTCTGATGGCCACAATTAAGAGTTCCCACACCATTCCAATTCAGGAGGTGATTTTGCTGTCGGACTCAAAAACCGTGTTGGCGTGGATTAACTCTTCAAAATATAAATTTCCATCTTTCGTTGCAGTGAGAATAGGTGAGATTTTGGATTCCACGAACACCCACCAGTGGTTTCATATTAAAACCAACGATAATGTGGCGGATGATGGAACGAGATGGACCGACCCATCGATGGGGAATTTTGAAGTGAGATGGTTCCGAGGTCCTGATTTCCTAAAAAGACCGTTTTCGGATTGGCCGATTTTACCCGGTAAGGCAGACGAGTCGTTAGAGGTAGATAACAATCTGGAGATAAGGATGCTGTTACATGGGCGACCTGACAAACTAAGTTTCGCCATCTATGAAGTGTTATCACCAAGGTTTAGAGCGCGATGGTCTTCCTCGGTTAGGGTGATAGCATTTATACTCCGGTTCAAGGATATTTGCCAACGAAAAGAGGTTGCTAAGGAAGTTTTTGTTACGCCACAGGAGTTTTGGCGCGGAGAAAACTGGCTTTTCAGGAAGATCCAACACGATGTCTTTCAAGAAGACATAACAGCGTTACGTTTGAACAGAAGAGTTGCCACCTCAAGCTCTATCTACAGTTTGTCTCCTTTCCTCGATCAGGAAGGCACAATCCGCATGAGTTCCCGAGCACAAAAGGCTTTGATTTCATATGCGGCGCGAAATCCTGCAATCCTGCCGAAAGCACACCCGCTGATTGATATCTTCGTGCAGTATCACCATGACCGAAACCTGCATGTAGGGACAGCTTCAATAATTGCAGACCTAAGAGAACGAGCATGGATTATAAGTATTCGCGCAGCGGTCCAGCGTATCAAGTCGAGGTGCAATACGTGCAAGAGGATGAAGGCTAAGCCAGTGATGCCATTGATGGGACAATTACCTCGAGCACGTTTAGCCTTTGATGAAAGGCCTTTTACTCACGTCGGTGTCGACTGTTTTGGCCCACTGCTGGTTAAGTTCGGAAGAGGGACAGTAAAGAGGTATGGGATGATTTTTACGTGTCTTACTTTTCGAGCGGTTCAGATTGAGTTGCTCAACGATTTAAGTCTGGACCAATGCATCATGGCTCTTCGTCGTTTTCTAATCAACCGAGTTGTAACCCGATTTTTGTATAGCGACAACGGTTTGAATTTCGTTGGAGCTAAGAATTGCTTAGAGAGGGATGTGAAAGAGATGGAAAAAGCACTCAGCGATCACTCGGCGAGGTACGAAGGGATTCTCTGGAGATTTATTCCGGCTTATTCACCGTGGATGGGAGGCGCGTGGGAACGCCTCATTCAGTCGATTAAGGTAAGCGTCGATTTTATTCTTAAAGGAGTGATCCCTCGCGAAGATGTGCTCCGAAACGCCCTTATTGAAGCTCAAGGTCATATCAATCGTCGCCCTCTTACCCACATCCCGGTGGACCCAGAAGACCCGAAGCCACTTACCCCGAATTCGATGCTTTTTGGTGAGGACGATAAGGACGTTACAGCCCCTGGAATGTTCTCTGATTCCGACGCTTGCAGCAGACTTTATAGCCGGCGGTCGCAACATTTGATGGCACAACTAACTAGACGCTGGTGCTTGGAGTATTTACCGGAGATCACGAGAAGATCCAAATGGCACAAGGAGTCGAAGCCCGTGGAAGTTGGAAACCTGGTGATTATTGTGGAACCGAACGAGATTCGTTCAATGTGGCAGTTGGGGCGCATAGAACGTGTATATCCAGGCGCGGATGGAGTCGTGCGCACCGCGGATGTGCAACTGGCAAACGGCGTAGTGAAGAGGAGGAGGGCGGTAGGAAGGCTCGCTGTTTTGGATTTTGAGTCTTCCCCTGAATGTTCAGACGGCCCCCGGAGTGTCATCGAGCCAACAACCAAAAATACAACTCATTTGTAATTTCAATATGGCAACATTAAAATTATGTCTGTGAATTTAGAACCTCAACTATGTTTATCTTTTCTAATGTCAATTTGAAAACCACATTTTTGTTATAACCTGTTCAAGTTCGCCACCCAACCCACGGATGTGAGTAATTTTAAATATTTTTGGATTTGAATAACTTTAAATAATTGAGTTCTTTATTTATAATAATTGAAATCCACCACGAATGCTGAGTTTTTCTTGGAGTTGCAGCATTTACAGTGTGGAGATTGTTCTTCGATATTTGTTACCGGCGGCGTTTGGAACTTGGTTGGCGAGCCAACATGTACTTAAATTACCACTAAAGGCTTGCAAATCTTAAAAGATGCTTGCTATCTTAAATTGTAAGCGATATTATTCTAAATAAATTGAATTGAATTGAAGCACTCTGCACATGAACGCGACTTCGCGTACGCGAACGAACCATTAGATAAACTGTGGAGAAAACCACTTTTAATGGATTTTTAAACAGAAAGTTGCAAATAATGTTACAATTCCAAGTGAGGGATGTGTGAATAATTCATCAAAATATATTTAAAAACAAGGTTCAGTAGGGTTTAATTGAACAAATATCGAATTTTAAACTTTTTGCCGCCAACAACAACATACTTGCTGTGATTTGTCACAGATTAAACACAATCCACAATATTTGGTCGCATTCCCCATAGACTAAACTCAACACTTCTGAAAAGTAACATGGCAATATCTCTTCAACCAACTTACCGATTTTAATGAAATAAATTTGTTTGCATAAATTAATTAATTATTAATGAAACACAAAGGTATGCGGTGTCAAACATACTCATTACTTATTTTTTTTTCAAAAACATAACAAAAAAGCTGATTTATTTTGGCTCAACTGAATAGGTTCAGAAGCTTAAAATTAAACAATAAAAAAATCGCAGCTTTGTTTCTTGTTAATATAAGTATATACGAGTAGTATGTATTTAATGCCAATTTAGTATTTTGTACTCCCCTTAACTTCAGGTGTGGCAAAGACTTATAATATTTTTATTTCTCAAATTATTTTATCAATATGTATTACGTTCATTTTTGTGATTCAAACTGCAGCTCAGAAGTCCCATAACACGATAAAGCCCCCACACCATTACGCCACCTGCACTGTGGTGACGGCTTAACACGTCGGAAACCACGACGCTGTGCCACTTCTTTTTCCACGTCATATTATGGTCTAGAGCAAACCGAAAGCGTGCAGCTTCATGCACATCATGGAGATGTGTTTTTTTTCCTTTTAGACTCCTCAACTGCTTGGCACTCCGAATAATCCGTTGCCAGACTTGCATTAACTCCGCATTCATCCCTGATTTTGGCAGCAGAACGTTGAGAATTTCTGATGATAAGTCTTCTATCTGCTGCTGTTTTCACGTATTGAACATCTCCTTTCATATTTTTTCTATAACGGGATCGATCACGAATGAAATTACTAACAACATTTTGTCTCCGGCCATTTTTTTTTTTTTAGCAATTTCGCGCTGTTTTCAGTGGCGGATTTATGTTCGATGTCGCCCTAGGCCCCGTGAGATATGCCGCCCTTTTTGCTGTATGGAGAAAAAATTATTAACAATAAATATAAAATTTTTAAATATTTAAATTATTATGAATTCAAATTTATTAACTTCAATACAACATTTAATTAGTTAACATAGGTACAACTTTTCGTATAAAGTCTTAAATATAAATTATTAATTTGAATATAGCTTTTTTGAGTTCACATTTTCTTCTTTCTGGCTTTAGTTCGTGCGAAAACGTCAATTATATCATCGTAATCCAGTTCTTGTACCAACTGAGCTTCAATAGATAATAATGCAAGGGCATTAAGTCGGTCTTGGCCTATACTTGCACGTAAATAATTTTTTACCCTTTTCTGAGTTGAAAAAGATCTTTCTCCAGAACAATTTGTTGCTGGGATGCTCAAAAAAATTCGTAGAGCAATATCTAAATTAGGGTAAACATCACAAAGATTTTGTGAATGCAATATATTGCATATATTTTTCGCAGAACTTACATTTTCAGAATTTGCCAATGAATCTTTAAGTTGATAATGAAAGTGAATACATTCATTTCCTAATGTTTCTTCTAAATCGTCAGGATACTTATTGACTAGTTTATTTGATTCATTTTTCAACTCATTCGTATCAATTTCAGATAGATTATCAAATAAATTGAACTGTGCATAAAGCTTATCATATACATTTTTACGTTCAGCTAATTGTGTACTTAGAGTATCCAAAATAGGGTAGTAAATATTTGTACGAAAATTTTCTTCGCCAGAAATAGGTGCTCTTTCATTTACCCGTGACTCGTCTGGCTGAAGTTTTCTGATTTTTCTGCGGCGAGTACCATAGCGATAATAATCTTGAACTCCAGACAGCGCTTTAGCTTTTTCTTCATATTCTAAAAATTGTTTATGTCTCATATCCTGAAGAAAAGAGGCCAACGAACCGTAGAGTCGGACTACGGATGATAAATCAATTTGGGAACCCTGAAGTTTCTTACTAACAGCATTAAAACGATCTAAAATTACATTAAAAACTATGACTAGTATTGCTGTTTCTAAATGCTGTAATTTCTGTTTTAATCCAATAGCTTCAGATAGTGAACTCGGTTTCTCGTCATTGCTTTCTCCAATAAAGTCCAATGCTTCAATTATTGCACACCACTCTTTTTCTAAAGCATAGCATGCATCATGTCGAGCAGACCATCGAGTTTGAGAAAGGCTTTTGAGTCTTAAATTTGTCTGTTGCGCCAGGACCTCCCAACGATGTGTAGATATCGTAAAAAAATTATACAGTTCTTGCAAAGTAGAAAAAAAATCAACTGCTTCAGGTACAGATTCAGCTGCACAAATGCCTACTAAATTTAGCGAATGGGCAGCGCAAGGAACGTAATCTGCTAATGGATTGATTGTTTTCATTCGTGCTTGAACTCCTGAATATATCCCTGACATATTACTTGGTCGTACGATTGACCACGACAGTTCATAATGTCCAAACCATTTTTTTTTTAATGAGTTTAATACAGCATCTTCAATATCCTTTGCTTTATGACCAGTACTAGGTATACATTTTAATTTAATTTTAATTATAGTTAGCTGGTCGACATGAGCAATATCAGGCGTAGAATCTACAATAATACCAAAGTACTTAGCGGATTGCACTTCAGTAGAAATGTGCTTTAATACTTGACTTTGAATCAGTAATATAATTTCTTCGTAGATTGTTTTTGATAAGTACGATATGTTGCCACTACCAGGATGCGCACACGACTTTAAATGTTGAGATAGAAATGGATCGAATTCAGCAACAAGTTCTACTGATGCTAAGAAGTTTCCATTACGGGGATCTCCAATTCTCTTTGAATGCCATCGAAACGGCAGTCTTCTTATTGCAAGTGATTTAACGATTGCAATTATCCGATACAATATTTTTTTCCAGTACGAAATTTCTTCGTCGAGCTGTTTTAATAAATGTTGATCAACACGTCCTTGAGCTACCGCTCGAGCTTTTAAGTTACTAACATTAGTTTTATGAACGTCAGAGTTTTCGTGACCTTCAACGCGTGCTTTTGAGTTTTTCCAGTCTCGGAACCCTTCGCAGGTGAAAGCATTTGTTTCACCACATCTACTAAATAGTAAGCATGGAATACAAAATACGGATCCTTTAGTTTCTGAATACATCAACCACTCACGGCGTTGAATCTCTCCATTCTTCAAAGTTCGTTGAAATAAATTTTTCGAGCAATATCTTGTTTTATCACTATAAACATTTTTAGAATTTTTAAAATCAATAATATGAATATTATTTTGTGGTGCACCGTTTAAAATGATATATTCTTGAGTTTCTTCGTTTAAATTCCATAAGAAGGGATCACTACTGATTCCTAAAACATTACCTGCAATTGAACTGTCACCTAATAAATTAGTTGAAGGAGAACTTGACTGTATTTCTTCAGTATCTTTTGGTGAAGGAGGGCTTAACTGTCTTTCTTCGATATTTGGTGTTGAATTCTCGTCTATTTTCTGCTGAAGAAAAATACATTATTTTTAATCAACTGATAACTCTTTTTCTTATTCTCTTATTTTCTTAAGCCGGAACCACGCTTGAAAGGTAACGTGTGGTGTGTCCTGTCGCGTTCTGTGCACACTTGGATTGTGTGCTGTGGTTTTTATTTAAATGAATTCTGATTTCTAAATCTTTCACATACCCAATTTCAGATAGTATATTTGTCTCGTTTTATTGCTCCATAGATCGTTGTGGTGTGGCGCAGTCGTAATAGGAGCGATATCGACTCAACGCGCCACACTGCACCACACGACAAAAACATGTTTCTACGCATATGAAATTCATTGGAGTGATAGCAACAAACCACACGTTACAAATGTGATTCCGCCCTTAGATTAAGAACAACGTTACATTCAATTTAAAATAAATGTTGATAATTATAGTAAAATACTTACAGTAGATGAACATAATGGCTGTTGATCATTATTAGAAGTTTTTGACGAACTTGTTAAAAAATTAGATATTTTTGGGATTTTCTTTAGTAAATTACATTTTTTCGTAGATTCTTCTGCCTTTCTTTTCCGATATTCAGCACCACTGAGTTTATTTTGATATGCACTCATATTTGATTATAAATTTATATCAGAATTGCGACAATTTTACTTGTAAATTTGAATTTGTTTTAAACTGATGAACAAAAATTTTGCATTCCGCAATCACTTCACTGAAAAAAACTGAGAAATTCACTGCCGATTTTTTAGTGTATTATTTTCAACGGCCAATAATATTGATCTAAAAAAAATTGTATTGCACCGGCAAATTAAAGGGTAAAGTCGGAATTACCTATATTCAAAATTTTTCATAGATATAAAGGTAAATTAATCCACAAAAATTATCAATTTCAAATTACAGTCAAACTTGGACAACCTTATTTTTTTTATAACTCGAACAAAATTATGTGGCAACAACGTTTAGAGTTTAAATCCCATACATTTTTTTCCCTGATAACTCGAACAAAAAAATCGCATATGCATCAAGCAAGTCGAACTTTTTTAGGGGAATTCCCATTTAGTGAGAAGAAATAACAGCATCACGTATGCATTTTAAATTCGAATTTTCATTTGAAAAGAAAACGAGATACTTACCTACATACACACAAAAATAATTATGTAGGTTTAAGAAATTTGACTTTTTTATTACCGACATGTTTCGCTGCTGGTTGGAAGTTGTAAGTACATACATATATGTACATACAGGCAATAATTTATTATTACTTATGTACTACATTAATGTAAAATGTGTTAGACTTAATAAAAGCACAAAATGTGTGTGCATATGTATTTCAGATACATATTGAATTGTTTGATTATTTTAATTTTGAGGAACAATTTGGATAAATCGAAGTCTTGATAAGTCGAGCTTTTATTGTGGATAATAGTAGTTTGAGTTATCGAATTTTGACTGTATTCTAACATTTTACGGTTCTTGATTTTCAGGGTTATCAAAATTTTGCCGCCCCTAAAATCATGCCGCCCCAGGCCCGGGCCTTACGGGCCTAGGCGTAAATCCAGCACTGGCTGTTTTAGCCCAGTTATTTGGCCTTTTTCAACATCGTTCAATTTCTTCCAGCGGAAGTTACTTTCACTTAAAAAAATTAAGGTCGATATGTTATCGCTAAAGATCACAAACTGAAGTCATTGCCCTAAACCCAATCTGATGAGCCAAAAAAATGCAGTGCTTTTGGATAATATCGATAAAAATAAAATTTTAATTTACCGTTTCAGTAATCGCGTTATTTTTCTCTTCTGTGTTATGTGCAAACAAATGAAGGTTCAAAGCATGCAAAAAAGAAATATATTATATGCTATAGACTGAGAGAGAAGACACATTACAAAATCGCTCAAACCTTCTCATATGAAAGCTATGAGTCAAAATTCTGTAGCGCTTAGAATAGGGTATAATAAGTCATGGGAATATCCATTAAAAACTAATTTGTCTGTTTGTTTTATTAAACTTGTTAATTATTTTCAGCGTAGGTAGTATCAAGCATCCGTCCTTTTGTCCGTCCTTTCGTCCAGTGTCCATTTTAGACCCTATTATTCAAGCGTAGATTTGGAACACATACTTTTTAGGGGCCGAAATGATCAATGTTGGAATTTTTAAAATGCGTCCACTGACACGCCCAGAATTTATTAAAGAACATTGGAGCCGGGAAGCTGACAATATACTCAACATACATAAATATTTCTCTCCCATAATGATCAGGTAAGCAATTTGTAAAATGCGCCCACTGACATGCCCAATAGTTGCAAAAAAACCTTTTTGTAGAGAAAACTCAGAAAGAAATCAACATTTGAGCTATGTATAAAGCTGAAATGTGAGCACGCGTACGATAACTAGGGCGCCAAGAATTGATAACGAATTTTTGTAGAAGGGTCAAAAATAAGCATTTTTTAATTGGGGGGAGGGGTCTATCTCGCCCCGTTTAGGAGGTAGGGCCAACTTTAGATAAAAATGGCTTAAATTGAAAGAAAACTGTTTAAAAAACAACGCCAACACTTACAATAAAGTACTATACCGGTTTTGAAAGCCAGAAATCTGTTCTATAATCCTAAATTTAAACTAAATTATTTATGTCAGTAATTTTGAAAAATTCTCATTAAAACTCAAAATTTTGATAAAAATAATGAAAAAAACCGTTATTAATTTCTGGCGCCCTAGTTATCGTACTTTCCCCGAAATTTAGAGTATGTAGTTTCTAGGAACCCCAAATCTTCGAGTTTAAATGTTTTAAAAATATGCCCACTGAAACGCCCACTCTTTAAAAATAAAAACGTTCTTTTGAAGAAGTCGATGGAAATGAAAGTCCTATATTTCTTTTTTAAGGTTGTTTTTGTAGAAAAACGCCCCTAAAAAGTGGGCATTGCAGAAAATTTTGTACATGTATAGGAATTGTTAAAAATGACTTTATATACATTGTTGTTTTTGTCTCCAGTTGTGTGTCTGTTAAGAGAAACAATAAAATAAGAACTTTGTTTCTTCTTCATTAGAAAAAAGCGTTGGAGGATGAAACTACATTTCGAAACGCGTAGCGAAAAAAGTTAAAATAAGTGGTGATATAATTAAATAAAACACATAAAAATAAAGAAACAAAGTCCTTATTTTATTATTTCTCTTTATATACAAGACTTTCATTGTGAATGATTTATTCAATAAAACGGGTTTTGTGGGCGGATTTTAAAAATCTCAGAAGTTGCGCATTTCAGGCGGAATCAACCTTTTCCTGATTTCAGCTTCCCAGCTTTTTCTTAAAACGGGTTTTGGTTAAATTGTGGGCGTGCCATCGAAAAAATCGAGTTTTTAGCTAGAAAGCTGACATTTTTTATACTCGTATATGATCTTTGACTCCTAAAACTGCTCGGGAGATAAAATTTTTAAAATCCCTTAAACTCTTTTAAAACATGTTCCTGTAGTTTGTGTGCGAAACTATCTGGCAGACCCCTGTCCTTTTAGCAACGAAATAACGCGATTTCTGAAAACTCTAAAAATCAGGGCGTATAGGAGATGGCGTAGGACTCTATTGGTCGACGACTATACGCTGTATAGAAAATTTAAGTCTGAGTTCAGAACTTCTTACATCAGGCTTATCTTATTTATGTAAACTAGGGGTCGCCCCATAGTCGAAATTCGACCAATTTATTCTATAAGTTGAAAAAAAAACAAAGTCGACTGTTATACATATTAATAGGAGAATGCAATTTTTCGACATTTCATTTTCAAGGATTTTCAAGTAACTTCAAGTAACTTCAACCATTTTCAAGTAACTTCAAGTATTTTCAAGCATTTTCAAGTAACTTCAAGTAACTTCAAGCATTTTCAAGTACCTTCAAGCATTTTCAAATAACTTCAAGCATGTCCAAGTAACTTCAAGTATGTTCAAGCATTATCAAATATCATGCACAGCAATGTTATTGTTGGTAACTTCAAGTAACTTAAAGTATTTTCAAGCATTTTCAAGTAACTTCAAGCATTTTCAAGTAACTTCAAGCATTTTCAAACAACTTCATGATATAAAATTTTTCCGTTCCGATTGGCAGATTATTTCCTGACACAGCAATGTTGTTGTTGTTGTAATTTCATCCAATTCGCTTCATTTTACCTGCTATAATTCATAGTGTGTGTTATATATGTGGGTAATTTTTGTATTGTGCACTTCGGTGTATTGCCCCCTACCCAAATATATATAGTGTTGGCATATCTATGTGACGCATAATAGCAAAAAAGGGGGGAAACACGTTATAGGCAACTCCGTATTAATATATAGATAATATTCAAAACCATATTAAATATAGGACTAACGAATTTTGGAAATTCATAAATTCCAAAAATAAAAGCGAAGGCTAAACAGCCTATCTTTCTTTAATTGGTCAATTTGCCGATTTGTCTTCTGCCGTGGGTAACAGCTTTGGGTCATTTTTCCAATCTGTCTACTCAGACAAAGTACTAAACATTGATGAAGATTTCTTTAGCTATCTCAATGTATCCCATACTAGGATTTTTAACAGGCTGGAAATCTATGAAGAAAGCACATTGTAGAATCTAATTTCAATGGATTTGAATTACAATCCTGGCCACGATGGCGTACCTTCCGGTTTTTCAAGAAACTGTGCCCAATCATTATTTCTGATTATCTCATACATACTTTATCTATAATAATCAATAATCTTCATTTATTGTACCTATTTACAAATCAGGTAGGAACAATAAAGTTGAAGATTATAGGGGTATATATAAACAGTCAGCTATCCCTAAATTATTTGATAAATTGGTCACTGAGCAATTAAACTTTTTTTGCAAATCTTTAATTCGTAACAACCAGCACGGGTTTATTAAAAAGCGTTCAACCGTGACAAACCTCATTGTTTTCACCAACTTTGTAATCTCCGAAATAGGTTAAGGTAATCAGGTTGATGCTATTTACACGGACTTTAGCAACTTTGATCGCGTGGATCACAGAATCTTACTATTCAAAGTAGAACGTTTAGACTTTCCGACTTCATTCTTAAAATGGCTATCCTCTTATCTAAGCGTAAGATATCAATACGTAAAATTTCGAAATAAAATCTCAAACAAAATCTTTGTAACTTCTGGTGTCCCCCAAGGAAATCATATTGGTCCATTATTGTTTATTTTGTTCGTAAACGATGTTGTTAAGTTTTTGCAATGTAATATTTTAATGTTCGCTGATGGTTTTAAAATTTATTCGTCAGGTAAAGACACTTACAGCTTTCATACATTAAGTCGTAATCTACAAAAATGTTGCCTGTGGTGCTCCAAAAATTATCTGTCCTTAAATGTGGATAAATGCTCTACGATTACTTTTTCACGACGCAAAGCATCTTTCATTAACACTTAAACTTTTGGCAGTCTTCCGATTCCGATTCGATTTGGGTGTTTTATTGGACCCTAAATTATTTTACGCTAGTCATGTTGAATATATATTTAATAAGGCTAACAGAAAATGGGGTATGTTAAAACGCTATACTGGCTAATTTCCTGACCCATACGTTATAAAAGCGTTATATGTATTATTTGTTCGATCCATTTTAGAATATGCTTCCATTGTTTGGTATCCATACTAAAATTTACATATTCTCAAAATTGAATTAATTCAAAAGAGATTTCTTAGATTTTCTCTAAGATGGCTTCCTTGGATTAGCCTTATCAGCTTACCCTCTTATCAATCAAGACTTAAATTAAATAGTTTAGAATATCTAGAAGTTACTCGTAGAAGAACGGTGGCAGGAACTATTTTCATGCATAGACTACTCATTGGTGAGATTGATTCCCCTGAAGTTCTGAGCCTTCTCAATATACCTGCTTTTGGTTTCAGAAGTCATCGATTTTTTAATATAGCACATTCACCTACTAACTATGGCCGTTCATCGTCAATAAATGGTCTTATGTCGATTTACAATGCTAGGGTTAACTTAATTGATTTCAATATATTGGTTACTAATTTAAAAAAGAATTTGCTTAATGCTCTTAATCAGTCATGATTGTATGCTCAAGATTAGATTATTATGTATGTGTCTAAGAAAGCCATTAATTGAGCTTGGATGATGTGAAATAAATTATCATTATCTTGACTTTTGTCACGCCCACTTATGAGGGATAGGAATAAGAATAGGGTATCCATCAGTTCGCCCAAGCGGATTGTAGCCCGTCCCTGCATTTGAGATTGGGCTTTTCAGTAAGCGGATTGTAAACATTCTTACCCTTGATTATTTAGGGCCCCTAGAGAGTAGGTATGTGCTCCAAATTTCAGCTTTCAAGCACGGGTTTTGGGCCTAAGAACTGCCGACGGACGGACGGACATTAATATCGATGCTAATATATATTTTTTATAAGTCTACGAGTAATATTGATTTTTGTTACAAACTTTGTTGAGTCAAAATTATAATAACCTTAGAATAGGCTATAAAAACGGCTATCGTCCCTAGGTACATGACCTTCCCCCATACAAGATCGAATAAAAACTCACCAGATACACTCTTTGATTGAGACTTTGTCCAATTTTATTTGCTTAAATATATGAATTAATGGTTATCAATCTAATCACAATGTCATTATTTTTTTTTAAAGTTAATATTCATTTCGTAATCGTTCAGATACAAATTAAATTGTTTTTATTTTTTTTGGACGACTATGTTTAGGTTTTTCTTTCACATGAGAAACACAAACATATCAACCTACTATTTTGCTTTCAATTTTATTTCGTAAAGTACATAATTAATAAAAGTAGAAAAATCCATCGAGATTCGTACTAACAGATTAGGTATGTATGTATATAATATTGATTTTACACTTAACTGGGTTGCACTGCCATCGCATTCATTAAGCAAATAAATGTTTTTTGTTTGTTTTTGTTTTGCTTGATAAATCTTATATTATATTTTATTAAAAATGCGAATTGTATTTTGTAGTTTAACACTGATTTAGTGTTAATGACTGAGTTGCTTGATTCTGAACAGGTAAATCGGTTTCACAAAAATGTTTGTGTTAGTTAATTTGTAGAATATCCCTGAATTGCGTTTTATACGAGTATGTATTTTGTTTATCTTATTTTAATTATTTTTGTTTTGCTTTTTAATACATAATATATAAATTTGTGACCACAGATACAATTTTTTGAAAAATTTTTCATCCGAAATTTGTAATTTCTATTTAGATGTAAACAAACGCTATTAAGCATAATATTTAAAAAAATAAAAATATTTGTTTGTGTCTTTTGAGCAATTTGATTGCCAAAGATGAAAGAGTTTTTAGAAATATATTTAATAATTTGAAGAAAATAAATTGTATGCATCATGGCTAGATGCGTTTATTTGTTTGGCAGTTCTGGTGGACAATCGGGCTGATTGGATGGATGGGCTGCTCTAAATGCTGGATTGCTTTCTAATTCGCGATCGATACGCAAAATAATTGGATAGGGACGAAGATCAACGTGAAATCTAATGGAACAACAACTAAGTGCTTAGTATCAAAATGAATTAGCTAGTTGGAGAAAAGCTGATACATACCGTCTGGCATTAAAAACTTGCGGAACTAGGCAGCAATCGGCCATGGAAATTTCATCTCCAACACAATACTTTCCAGCTGAAGTTGAGAGTACCTTTTCGACGGCACGAAATCCCCTCGTGATCCAGTGCTGAGCCCATTCTTTCTTTTTCTCCTCTCCAACGTGTATGAGAACGATGAGGTTTTGCAACGGTTGAATACCAGAAGCAATAATCTCACAGATCTCTCGTACTTTGGCGCGTTTGTGAACATCCTGTGGCAGAAGAGGCCTCTGGGGTCTGGTTTCTTCGAGATAATGCATAACAGCCACCGACTCAATCAAGGTGTGACCGTCTGCAAATAATTGGTTAATTAAATCGATTCGGATGGAATAGTTTCTTATGACTTACCAATCTGCAAAGCAGGAACTTGCTCCATGGGGTTGACTTCACGGTACTCATTGCAATGCTGCTCGCCGCCGGACTTAATGAGGCTAATAGGTTTTATGTCATAGGGTATTTCCTTTAGGTTGAGTGCGATGCGAACTCGCCATGAACAGGAACTCCGCCAGTACGAGTACAATATCGGCTTTTCGGGAGAAAATGAAGACATAGTTAATAATAATAAAGTTAAATTGAACAAACGTGTGTTTTTAGATTGGAAAGGGAAATTATACTGATTTAAATTAGCAAGTTCTTTGCATATACATTTGAATTTTGTTTGTTTCAACATTGGTAGACGCAATTTATTCTACTCAAGCAGTCAATTTTAATTTATTCTTAGTGTATTCAATGAAGCTGCAAGACAGGTTTCCATTATCACTAGATACTTATCTACTCGTATATGCTTTCTACTTTTATATATATTTATTTTGAAAGCCGGATTTCGAGAAACAAATATTAAGCTGATTAGAAAAGCTTTTATTAGAATTTATTGCTTAAAAAGCGTTTAATATTGAAGCTTTGGTAAAAGCACGATATACGTATAAGAACAGGGTGTAGGCAAATAATTGTACAGTTATGGTTTTTATTATTCGGCCGCCGATCAGCTGAGAACAGCTTAAATGCTTGGTCGAAGCTCCACTATGGGAGGACGGGGTTGGTTTTAACGTTGGTTCTTGACAGTTAAAAAAGTGTCAAGAGAGTTTTGTCACTTTTTTTTCGCTTTTCCCTTCGTACATGAGCGGTACAGGAATGCATCATTTTGGGTTCATTCATGTCTAGACCATATGCAAATGTGTTTGACAATATCGCAGAATCTTAGATAGTGCCTCTTGAATATATTTCAAAAGTTGAATTCCGTGGTATGGGTTTTCTTTTTTATTTTGAAATAACACTGACACTGACATTTCGACATGAAAGATCTATTGTTTCTAAAGGGTTGACTATTCCAAGAGAAGAACGGCTTCCTTTATGAAGGCTAGCACATCGAGAATTTCTCAACTCTGCAAGAAACGTCTTCTTAAACAATGAAGTGAAGGCATTCGCAGAGAATGTAATCGTAGGATTCATCCTTTTCCAAACAAAATCTATAGTTTGTGTCTGAGCGCAGCTCAGGTTAAATTTGTTGATGATACCTAATTTTTATTTTGCTTGTACAGAAAACTGTACCCGGCGAAGGATAGGTACAGTGCCCAATCTAAGTGCATCAAATCAAATGTTACACCGCATAACATTGAGGATGCGGCAACATTACTTCTTTTTCCAAAACGCAATGAAACCCATTGATATGAATCAGAATTAATTTAATTTTTTTAATAATGTTGCTACATGTCTAAAGTTTTGTTTTGCGCAGTTTCATATCATATCATATCATGAAGGTGACGCCCCCCATTGTCCATACACTGAACAAGCCGATTTCTGGCATTTGTCTTGACCCATACCAGCTGGCGATTACTGCCCGGATGTTGGCCTTCTGGTCTTGTAGGATCCTTGGGCGGTTGACATAAACTATATATTTAAACATAGGGAGGAGCTACAGTCCGCTTGGTTTGATACCCTATTCTTACTCCTATCCCTCATAAGTGGGCGTGACAAATGTCTAAGTATTGTTGAATTATTAAGAACGCTCTACATATTTTGTTATATAAAATTTAAAGAATTTAATAGAAAAAAACGGAGCTTTTGTAAAAAAACGCTGCCTTGCTCAAACTTTTGTTTTTCAATTAAATTGTTTTATTTACATAATTGTTGGCGTGTCAGTGGACGGATTTTAAAAATATTAAAACATAAGTATAAAGGGCACCTAGAGAGTCTATATTATAAATGTCAGCTCCCTAGTTCAAACTTTGGTTTTTTAAAAAAAAGTTTTTTTTTTTTTTTAAATTTTGGGCGTGTGTAAAATATTTACATATGAGCATTAAGGGTCTTTAGAGAGTATATATTCAGCTCCCTAGCTCTAACTTTGGTTTTAAAAAAAATAATTGTTTTATTTAATTGTGGGCGTGTCAGTGGGCGGATTTTGAAAACATATACACTTGAGCATAAAGGGTCCCTAGAGAGTACATATTATAAATTTTAGCTCCCTAGCTCAAACTTTCAATAAAATTGTTTTATTCAATTGTGGGCGTGTCAGTAGGCGTTATTAAAAAAAATTAACATAAGTCTAAAGGGAACCCAGAGAGTTTATATTATAAATTTCAGTTTCCTAGCTCAAACTTTAACTTTTCAATAAAATTGTTTTATTTAATTGTGGGCGGATTTTAAAAATTTTATCTCCCGGGCAGTTTTAGGAGTTAAAGATTATATATACAAAATTTCAGCTTTCTAGCACAAAATTCGATTTTTTCGATAAATTTGTTTTTTTGAGTTTGTGGGCGTGTCTGTGGGCGGATTTCAAAAATTCTTGAACTTAATTATTTCGGGCCCCTAGAGAGTATATGGTTAAAATTTCAGCTCTCTAGCTTCAGTTTAAAGGCCTAATTTTTGCCGACGGAAGGACATGGCTAGATCGACATTACTATCGATGCTGATCATAAATATAAAATCTTTTAGGGGTCTACGGGCAATATCAAGGTATGTTACAAACTATGAGTCAAAATTAATATACCCTTAGAATAGGGTATAAAAAGCGGCAAAACACCTTACATCTGTTAAGCAAATCAGTTTCAAGTTTAATCAAATAATTTTTTGTTGTGTGGGCACTGCTTCCGGTTGGCTTAAACACTTCAAGTAGCCTGTTGCGTAGTGATTCATAATGTGCCCTTTTCATAAAGGGGCTTTCATAAGCGTCTTGACAACTTCAAACTTTCAGTGTGAACGCACCCTTAATCGGATTACCGAACTGTCAATGTCAAAATATTCAGTAAAATCAACATTTTTATCGTGGTGAAATACACGAAGGAGCAAAGTTTACAAAGAATTAAAATTTACTACCAAAATTCCGTATCGGTGGTCGCAACTTTAAGAGCGTTTACGCCCATTTTCGGCCGTAATTCTCGTGCCAGTAGACAAGCAATTCATAGCCTAGTGAACAAATTTGAGTCAGAATATTCGCTGCTGGATGTTGCCGTGCCAGTGAGACTACGGTTTGCCCGAAGTGTGAAGAATATGTCTGTCGTAGAGGCGTCCATCGCAAACCAGCCAAATCAGTCAATTTCATGGCGTTCTTATGTATTGGGAATCTCCCAGACCAGATTATGGCGAACACTCTTACGTTCTCGAATTGGGCCGTCATTACCGTCACGTTACGGTAAATGGAATTTGCTACAGAGACATGTTGGAACGTTATTTCTTTGAGCAATTGCATGAATTGGACATCAGTGGTCTGTGGTTCCAACAAGACGGTGCCACAATCCACAGCTGGTGCAAAAATCGAGTTATTAAAGTCTCAGTTCGGTGATCGTGTTATCTCGAGAAACGGACCCGTCTTTTGGGCTCCGAGATCGTGTGATTTAACGCCTCTATACTCTTTTTATGCTACATTAAATCATTGGTCTATGCCAACAAGCTGGCGACGTTAGAGGATCTCAGAGCCAATATTGAATGAGAAATAGCGGTCGTATCGGTCTAAATGTACGGCCGAGCCATCGAAAATTGGGTTCAACGTTCTCGTGGTGGACATATGAACGAAGGCGAAATCCATTCATTAATGTTTTGATAGTAATTCAAGCCAACAAAATTTATTTGAGATATCTCAAGTAGTTTGCAAGAAGTTGTCAAGTCCCTAATGAAAGACCCTTTAGTTGATTGGAGTTAGGTTATTAAATTTGGTTTATGGCTTTAATTCTCTTCTCTGAATTATCATATTGCATTCCTTCTTTTGGAGACTTTCCTTGGAAGCCATCCCCGCACGTTGTTCATGAATATGGCGGGCATGCGTCAATTATTTTACATTTTGGGTCTGGATCCAGCTTTTTGTTGGTATGAATTTGTAGGTTGTTGTGTCAATTTCGCCTTAGGTAAAGCTACAAATTGCGATAAGCTGGGCAAAGTCCCACGCTCAGCTTGTATGTGCATAAGCGGAGCACTCCGAACCACCCCCTCCGCAAAACAACATAATTCTGTTACATCTGACACCCTAGACATTTTTGCAGGCAAACAGCGGCCTGTTCTGTTGACCGCCATAAAGCTACCTCGCAGTGGGTTAACAATAATATTGGCCACTACATCATTCTGGACTTATTTGAGTCTCTACCAGTACATATAGACTACACCATACCCCAATTACAATTCGTAAAGAACTTCCAAGTCACTATGCCTTCCAGATCATTCTGGGATGATGCTGTATTTGCGGAAGATAAATCGATCCACTTCTACACCATGGATAGTGTTGGGGTTGGTAGTGGCGTTTTCTCCGAAAGGCTAAATCTTAGTGTCTTTTTCCGCCTTCCTAATCATTGTAGCGTGGCTGAAGAGAAATGCGATATCCACAAAGGACATCCGTATCTTCTCAGACATTCAAGCCGCGATTAAGGCCGTGGATTCAGTCTCTTTAAATTCCATCGCAGCCCCTGACTACCGTTCATCGCTAAGGAAGATGGCGGAGCAGTTTAACATTCACCTCTGTTGGGTACCGGGGCATAGAGATATTCCAGGAAACTGGAGACTAGTTGAACTCGCCAAAAAAGGAACCAAACTACCTCTTTTACCTGAAAAGGGTTTTCTGGGTATACCAATCGCTACTTGCAAACTTTTATTCCAGCTATCCGTAATCGAGAGTACAAACCTTAGGTGGACAAGTAGTACATGTCTAGCGACTAAGCATATCAAAGCTGGACCTGCGACGCTCTAAGAGTCTAATCTCACTAAACCGACTGCATATTAGCTCCACTATAGGTACCATTACAGGGCACTGTCTGATAGGCAGGCACGCATCGAGACTTGGCGTTTATTCAAACGACTTCTGCAGAAGCTGCATTGACGAGTAGGAGCAGCGGACCATAATTCACCTTCTTTGGACATATCCCGCTCTCTCACATAAAATAAATACATATTTATGTGGGAGATTTCTTGTTCAATGATCTAAATGAATTGGCTAACGCGGACGTTAGAAGTCTATTGCGCTTCATAGCTCCAAATGGTTTAACGAGTACTGAAAGAAACCCCTAGATCCGTGTGGTACCCTCCCAAAAAAATGAAGAAAACGACGAAACTACAATCAGCGGTGATATGCATCATAATTCTACACAAATAAGGAGTCTGATGATCGGTTTCGGCAAACAGCATTCAAAAACTCAACTCAAAGGAAACTGGTGGAAGCAGCCTTACTGTAAGTGTGTAATCACACAAAAAAAAAAAATTACTCAACCTGATGTGCCTTCTTGCAAAGTCAAGTCGCGTAAGTGTGTTTCTCATAAAGCGGAAAACATTATTCTACTAGCCCGAACTACAGCCGACGTATGAGTCGAAAAGATGTCCCAAAGCGTAAAGGTTTTGTTTTTTTTTCTATAAATACCGAAGCCCATATGACTGAAACTGCGAGCTGAAAGATCTATTGTACGGAAATTGTAAACTATTCCAAGAGACGCACCACTTCCCTTATGAAGGTCGGCACGTCCTTGGTAGCACAGTTTTTGAGCTCTGCTGCGATCGTATTTCTCTTTGGAAGATACGTCTTCGTAATCAATGTAGCGCCGGCAATCACAAAGACTATGTTAAGAGGATTCATCATCCTCCAGACAAAACCTACATTCTGTCTCTGATCGGTGACCAGGTACCCAACCAAGCGTGCCCTTGTTGCGTTTGGCTAGAGATTGCAGCGTATCGAAGCAGCACTTGACTGTCATAGAGTCCATTGAATTGGAAGACAGTGCTTGAAGAGCGGCTTGACTGTCCGAGAGTATGTGTATTCTGGCACCCGTCAGACCAGACCTGAGTTTTAGGGTCCATTGCCGGAACACCATTGGCCCAATTCGCGCTGTACAATATCTCAACTTTAAATAGTCTTCCAAAACAATACTCCTTAACCTTAATGTCCGGGATGAGGCGAAACATGTACGTTTTTGGAATTGAGTCAAGTATTTTCAGGTATCCCACGAGGTTACCTAGTTTGAACTTGTATTCTAGCTGCAGATTAATAGCGCATCTAGCTACCTTCTTCCTAATGAAGATTTCTGAGGTTGATAGCCTAACAATAGCCTCTATTGAGGCCGTTTGGCAGGTGCGCATCGCACCTGTGATACCGGGACATGCAATACGCTGTAGCTTTTGGAGTCGTTGTCTTTCAAGAACTTTGGATCACCAGACGATTGCCGAGTATGCAAAAATATGTCTGACCAGACCATCATGATATATAGGCATTGTATATAAACTTTATAGTATTCTCACTTCGTGTATACGACGATAATATACAATGCTTCAACCTAACCTTAATGTTAATGTAGATGATTATACTATTTTTAATGTTCTAATTTATTTTTTTAAAGTCTTAATTTGTTTTGTATTGTTGCTAACATTTTATTTTGCCCTTACTGCAGTCTGCCAAATATCTTCGGAATTGAAATTCTCTCCTCGATTGATAGAGTCCTATGCCTGGGAAGAGGTTTCTACTATTTGTTGCTTATTATTTACGCTTCGATGAGTGAAAGCTTTTCCAGTAGCGATGACATGCATGTTAACCCGCGTACACTAGGGTGGGATGATCATGTCCGCACGGTTGTTAGAAAGATTTATGGTTCCCTGCGCAAAGTATCTATGTCACAACGCTTTACATTAATAAAAACCAAATTAATGTTAGTGAAATCTTTTATTGTGTCAATTATTTGGTTGTGAAGTTTATTACAACTGTAGTGCTGAGTTAAAAGGGAAACTAAGCATTGCTTTCAACAATGTTACTCGGTATGTATATGGTCTGAAGCGTTTTGATCATAATACATCGGCGTATAGAACAAGAATACTTGGGTGTTCGTTAGATGTCTATCTTATTTTCCGTTCTGACACTCCTTCACAAAATCATTGTTACAAAGCAGCCAACATATTTACATGAGAAACTTGGTTTTTCAAATTCATCTCGTTCATTAACTCTTATTCATTTACGTTCTATCTGTACAACCACCGAACGACAATTTTATGTTTATGCTATTCGCTTGTGGAACTCTCTTCCCCTTGGCATTCGACTTCTCTGTTTCGTGGTTGGTTTTGAGAATTCTCTTTTTGCATATTTGGCCGATAGTGATAGGGTGTTATAGGTATGGCAATTGACACAAAATTATCTTAAGTAATAAATGTTCACAGTTCTACTTAAGCTTTTTATGTAATCAATTTAATATCTACATGCAATTTTCTTTTTTTCTCCATTTATTTTATTTTAATAATGTTAAGTTATTTCATTACTATAAGCATAAATCAAATTTATTTATTTATTTATTTATTTCATCTACCGAGTAAATACACTCTAACAGATTACAAAAGTTCTTAAATCTAGGTACTATATAAAAATAATATTTACAGAGTATAATTTAATTGCGTGCATTGTAATAATTTAATTATTTACTTTTAATTTAATACAAATATATCTTTCAATTTAGCTTTAAATTTTGTTCTATCATCGTACAAATCTAAGTCTGAGCATTTCAAATTATAAAGATGAATACATTTTGTAATGGGTTCATTCTCCCCATATTTAAATACATGTAGAGGAGCACACAAAAAATTTCGCTGGCGAATTACTCTTTCTGGAGCATAAATTAGAAATTTTTCCAAAAGGTTAGGACATTTAATACGGTACGAGAAGATATCGTGAACAAACATAATACAACTAACATTTCGTCTAGTTTCCAACGAATCCAAACCAACTAATGCGCACCTAGTCGAATAAACGGGCATTTCAATTAAGTTCCAATTAAGTTGTTTAACAACAAATCTAGTGAAGGACTTTTGAATGCGTTCCAATCTCATTTGATAAGTTACAAAAACAGAACACCAAATAATAGAACAATACTCAAGTAACGGGCGCACCAGAGACACGTACACAGATTTTATAGCGTAAGGATTTGAAAATTCTTTACAATTTCGTTTGAGAAATCCAAGCATTGAATTCGCTTTTGCGACAATGTAGTCTATATGAAACGAAAAAGTCAGTTTATTGTCAAATACTCGTACCACTCCAAGATCTTTGACTATGTTTTCAACATCTAAGACATAGTTTGAAATTTTATATTCATGTACAAGAGGATTTCTGTTTCGATAAACAGAGAAAGAGTGACATTTACTAGCATTTAAACAAATATTGCTGCGTTTACACCATTCAACTACTTCATTCAAGTCTTTTTGAAGTAAATAGCAATCTTGAACATTTTTAACATGTAGGAATATCTTTAAATCATCGGCATACATTAAACAATAAGCATTTTTTAACAACAATGGAAATTCATTTATAAAGATAATAAACAACAACGGGCCCAAATGACTTCCCTGGGGGACACCAGATGAAACCTCAATTGTTCTAGAATGTACATTCTCCAATTTAACAATTTGTTTACGACTATTTAAATAACTAGAAATCTATTTTAATAAAATAGAGTGGATTCCAAAAGAACGTAGTCTATTTATTAAAATGGCATGTGAAACTGTGTCAAATGCTTTTACAAAATCGGTGAAAACTACATCTACTTGACCACCTGCTTCCAGGGAATCCGAAAGATATTTCGTAAATAAAACCAAATTAGTTGCTGTCGACCTGCCTGACACAAAACCATGCTGATAAATTAAAAATTAATGTTTCATTAGTCACATCTACATCTTTATAGATACTTAATTGTTATCTTTTTGTAAATGTCGTTTAATTTCAATAAAAATACTAAAAATACGTTTTAATTACCAAGTGATAAAAGTAGACTTAATAGCTTAAACAATAAGCTCAGAAAAAGGATAGCAGAATTTAAAAATGCATCGGTGGAAAGATACCTTACAAATCTGACAAACGATGCTAGTACAGAATATTCGCTGTGGAAGGCTAAAAAAAAAAGAAGACCAACGGCATACATTCCGCCAGTGAAAAACAGCAGTGATAACTGGGCTAAAACAAACATACAAAACGCGGACCTATTTGCGGAACATCTTGAAAACGTCATCAAGCCATACGACGATAATGATATTTCCAGCAGTAACCTCTAGGGAAATAGCCAAAGAAATAAAAGAAAAGATCAACCCGAAAAAAGCCCCGGGATTTGATCTAATAACGGGTGAAATTCTGAAAAAACTTCCTAAAAAAGGTATGAACAAATAGCACAGATAATAAATGCTGCGTTCAGAATAAGGTATGTTCCGCGCATGTGGAAGGTTGCGGAAGTTATGATGACACCTAAGCCGGGAAAATTGTCCAGTGAAGTAACGTCATATCGGCCGATATCATTGCTGCCAATCCTGTCTAAGCTATTCGAAAAAAATGCTCCTGAAACGACTCCATCTGATTCTAGAAGAAAAGACACTTATCCCAAACCATCAGTTTGGATTCAGAAATAAATACTTATCAGGTCCACAGAATAACTGATATAATAGAAAAAGCTTTAGAAGAAAAACAAATATGCTCTGCCATCTTCCTTGATGTAACACAGGCTTTTGATAAAGTCTGGCACAAAGGATTAATCCGTAAGCTACAAAAATATCTTCCAAAAGAGTACCATCAAATACTAGAGTCGTATATAATGCAACGATTATTTAGAATTAAGCAACAGAATGAGTACTCCGAATTGAAACACATCAAAGCTGGAGTACCGCAAGGTAGTGTGTTGGGACCAGTACTGTTCCTCCAGTACTGTTCCTCCTATGACGAAACTTCCTCTTGCGGGGTCAGTCACCTTGACGTGTGCACCATCATGGAACGCAAATTCGATGGTGCCGGTGCGGAGGCTTACGGCGTAAAGAGGCATCGGGCTATTCTGGTAAGGGACAGGCCGTCTGATGAGCGTCAACTAAGAACTGACCAGGACTCCACGTCCGCCCCCTTCCCCCCTTCTCCGCTTTCTCTTTCTCCCCAATTACCCCCTATCCCCTCCCTCAAATCCCTAAGTCCTACTTCCCCAACAAACCCCTAATCTAAAGGTAGCAAGCGCCGAGAGATGCATGGCTAAGAGGGTGCTTAGTCGTTAGTTTGCAAACTTCGGATACCAGGCGACCTCCGATTTTAAGATAGCCTTCCTCTGGTTAGACGGGTAGACCACGGGCGACACAATATCCCGAATACTCGTGGGAATCAAAATTGATCCAAAACAAAAAAACCAAATAGAGAATGATGCCTCTAAGATTGCATCATCAACTAGGGATGTTTTTAGAACACCCTGTCGATGACGACACGACATCTGTCAATGGGATAGAGTCTGTAATCATCGACTCTGAAATGGGGGAACCTGAAGAGAACTTGTCTCAACTCAGTGACTCTATTTCAGAATCTAGCACCATATGCAAGAGCATATTATCGGATGAAAGACATCCCGATACAGAGGACGTAACTAAGACAGTCGGCAATGTGGCACGGACTGAAGAAGGGGAGCACCATTGAGCAGGCCCGAATCTATGCGAAACAAACGATGGTCAACAAGGGTCCCGAGGTGAAGCGAACGCGATCGGAGGATAATACCCCGCCTCAATCCGAAGCGAAACGAAGTCGCACTGGGAAGACAACCGTCGACAAAGTCTCGTATAGCAATATAACGAGCTATGTCAGACTGGGGGTTGTACCAGTGGACATCGATCGTAATCCTCTCTTCAACGAAGAAATGGGTTTGATACAAGAGAGGATTATGGACATCACGGTTGAAAAACGTGACGAGGAGGTCAAACCAGCATTCCGCGGTACTACTTTCAAAGCCGGATGGCTTATGATAGTATGTGCGGACGCCATTACTGCAAAGTGGATGGAGACTACCTTCGCGAAGCTTAAGGAGAAATGCGGGTTAGAGGTGATGCTTGTGGGAGAGGAAAATTTTCCAAAACCACATGTCATCAGAGGGTTCTTCCCGCAGAGTACCGGGGTAGCTAGCGAAAGGATCCTGGCTTTATTAGACGGCCAAAACAGAGAACTAAACACGAGAACGTGGAGAGTTCTGCAAAGATCGGATGAGAGAGACATCGCTCATATGGTCTTTGCAATCAATGAGAGCTCCATGAGGAGACTTGTGGAGCTAAAGGGGATGGTCTCGTTCCGATTTGGACAGACCAAACTCATATTAAAAAGTGCTGATAAGACGGCCAAACAGGGCCCGAAAGATCCTCAAAAGCACATCACCAAAGTCACCAATTGGGACCAGTACCAGCACTGCCGCGAAGCCAGCAGCTTCCAGCACGGCAACACCAGTGCTAGAAAGAGAAGCCACAAGCGCAAGACCAAGCGCAGCCGAAAAGGCCAATAGTGCGCACAGCACCGCCAAAGAAAGCCAACAACGGTTCAGGCCTAAACTAGGTATGGATCGTAAGAAGGCATGGGCGCAAGACGGACACAAAAACAAAAGTCCGAGAGGTAGACAAAGTGGTCTCCCTCAACAGGGTGTCGTACGAAGGAGAGGTGACAATAAGCCTAACAGAGTACGTAACCCTGAATTCGCACGGAAATAATGACATCCCGTCTAAGCGTGCTGCAGGCTAACCTGCACAGGGCTATGGGTGCCTCGGACACCTTTAGCCAGCGATGTGCCGAAGGGAACAACGCTATTGGTCTAATCCAGGAACCATGGGCAGACAATGGTAAGATATCTGGATTAAACTGTAAAAATAGAGAGATCATTTTCGCCAAAGGTCCTTTCAGACCACGGGCGGCCATTTCTATTAAGAAAGATATAAAATGTTCTCTTATTCCAGGTTTCACAACTAGGGACCTGGTGGCAGTTCTAATAGAACGCCACAAAGACCGATAGCTACACAAATTTGTGTGCGCATCGGCGTACTTTGCTGGTACAAAGTACAGGAACTTGTCCGGTACTGTGAGGACCAAAAAGTACACATCATAATCGGCTGCGATGCAAACGCACATAACACGATTTGGGGCAGCCGAGATACTAACAATAGAGGTGAGTCGTTATTAGAATTTTTATATAGCAACAACCTCGTCTTTCTAAACAAGGGAAATAGTCCCACTTTTAGAAATTCTATAAGAGAAGAGGTCCTAGACCTTACTATCTCATCTCCTTTTATGAAAGATGTCATAGAGGGGTGGCATGTGTCTGGCGAGGCATCTCTATCGGATCATATGCACATCCGATTCGAGATACGATGCAATGCCGAACACGCGTCGGTCCGTTATGACAACAGATTGACTAATTGGAGAACTTACCGCGAAAATCTAGCGGTCAGATCTGACATGCTGCCAGAAGCACCATCAACAACAAATGATGCAGATGCTGCGCAATGTCAAATAAATGATATTATTCTTGCCTCATTCAAAAGTAGTTGCAAGGTTAAAAGAACCGTGGTTAAAAGGTGCGTACCATGGTGGAACGATAACCTTAAGTCTATTCGAAAGAGAGTGAGAACGCTTTTTAAAAAGCCAAACGCACCGGCACATGGGAACAATATAAATCCATGCTGACCATATACAACTTAGAGTTGCGCAGATCCAAAAGAGCCTCATGGCGTGCAAACTGTGAGAAGATCGAACAACTTACAGAGGTGGCACGCCTCCAAAGGGCTCTGTCAAAGGATCAAGCAAAAAGCATGGGATTGTTAATCAAATCAGATGCTTCAATCACACTCGACCGGGAAGAAACGCTGAAAACTTTGCTTCAGGCTCACTTCCCAGGGTCTCACACGATGGTCATTACAGATGACCATATAGCGGAGGTCTCAATTCCAAGAAACCTCAGCAGAATTAATAGTTTATCCGGAACACTTTTTACTCCGGATAAGGTTAAATGGGCAATTAACTCATTTAAACCATTCAAGGCATCAGGAACAGACGGTATTTTTCCAGCCCTCATTCATAATGGAATAGAATTTTTATTACCATCCATGATTGCCTTATTTAGGTTCAGCTTCAACTGGGGGTATATACCAGTTACCTGGAGGGAGGTAAACGTAGTATTCATACCTAAACCGGGAAACAAGCCGAGCGAATTACCTAAATCATATCGTCCGATAAGCTTGACATCGTTTTTTCTGAAAACAATGGAAAGGATTATTGACGTCCACATTAGAGAATGCATATCAAAAAGCATGCCTCTGCACCCTCACCAATATGCGTACCAAAAGGGTAAATCCACGGAAGGCGCTCTGTTAAGACTAACTACAGAGATAAAAAACGCCTACCGTTGCAAAGAGATCGCACTTTGTGCCTTTCTGGACATAGAGGGTGCTTTTGACAACACTGGATATGAATCCATATCAAATGCTTTGTACCATAGAAACATAGACAAACCAACTATTAAATGGATCAAAGCGATGCTGGAAAGTCGTAAAATAACTGCCTCGTCAGGAACGACCTCAGTATCAGTAACAGCCGTAAGGGGCTGCCCACAAGGGGGAGTACTTTCACCCCTTTTGTGGTCATTGGTCATCGATGACCTGCTACACAAGATGGGCAATTTGGGCTACACTACAATTGGGTACGCCGATGATATTGTCATCATAGTCAGGGGCAAAGACTCAATTGGAGTCACATCAAAAATGAAAAATGCTCTAAAGACAGCCATAGACTGGTGCATCAAGGAAAATCTTTCCATAAATCCCAGTAAAGCTGTCATCGTTCCTTTCACTAAAAGGAGGAAATTAGACCTAGGCCTAATCACAATAAACGACACGGTCGTAGAGTACTCCGACGAAGTCAAGTATCTTGGAGTAATCCTAGACAAGAGACTTAACTGGAACTCTCACATAAATAACAAAATTACTAAAGCTAATAGAGCTTTATGGACCTGTCTATGCTTCAACAAACGGTTCTCCACGGAGATCCCCAAGAGAGAAGCATGGGTTGGTAATGACCCACCAAACAGCCACAACGGCATAAAGTGGTATACGGATGGTTCTAAAATGGAAACGGGGGCAGGAGCGGGAATATACGGACCACACAAACGCTTTACGATACCCATGGGAAAAAGTCCCAGCGTATTTCAAGCAGAGCTCCACGCCATTCAAGAATGCGCCAGCTATATTATTTTATCTGGCATAAAAGGTGCAACCATCCATATTTTCACGGATAGTCAAGCAGCTATAAACGCCCTTAGCTCGTATACCATTGACTCCAAATCAGTCATGTACTGCTTCAATACCCTACAAACACTCGGAATAAGAAACAAGACCAAATTATGGTGGGTTCCGGGTCATGTCGGGGTAGAAGGTAACGAAAAGGCCGACGAACTGGCCAGAAAAGGTTCAGAAACACCTTTCATAGGTCCCGAACCTTTCTGCTGCACTCCTAGATCAGCAGCAACGGCAGCAATTAAAAGCTGGGAACATAGAAAATGTATCTATCTTTGGGAAAGCATCCCAGGTCTAAGACAGGCCAAACGAGCCATTCGGCCCTTCAATAAAAATGCCAGCAAATGTCTAAACCTAAGCAGGTACGATATCAAAAACCTAGTAGGTTACCTTACTGATCACCATGGTTTAAGATATCATCTACACAAAATGAGAATATCAGACTCTCCTGAGTGCCGACTCTGTCTTGAAGAGGACGAGTCAGCTGAACAGATTTTATGTGAATGTCCAGCCCTTAATGGATTTAGAAAGAAGATCTTTTTCAGGGAGCAAATGAGCCCCGAGGACATAAAGAATTCTTCTACTGGTAAAATTGTCCGCTTTACACGGAAAGTGGAAATTCTACTAGTTTAAACTTTTCTGGCCCATACGGTACAAAAGATCTTTTAGGCCGAAGCACCCCCCCTTATAAATCGCCTTGGCGAAGAAGAATTTAAAAAAAAAAAAAAAAAAAAAAAATGACGAAACTACTGTTGCCACTTTTGCAGACGATACTGCTGAACTTGCAGTAGGAAAAACCGCACAGGAAGCTGCAGAAAAACTGCAAAGGACAGTAAATGATATATCCAAATGGACCAAAAAATGGCAAATAAAATTAAATGAACTGAAGTCGGTTCATATTAACTTTACGAATAAAAACGTACAACACATACCTGTGTACATAAATAATAAAGTAGTTCTGCATTCGAACTCAGCTAAGTATTTAGGCTTGACTTGGGACGCAAAGTTCCGTTGGAAAACACATGTCAAAAAAAGAGATGAACTAAATATACGATACAATAAAATGCATTGGCTCATAGGGAGGAATTCAGGCCTCTCAATCTACAACAAACTGCTTCTCTACAAGCAAATATTTAAACCAATTTGGACATATGGCCTCCAGTTATGGGGGTACACAAGAAAGACAAATCTTCAAAGCATACAATGCTTTCAAAACAAAGTATTACGCAAGATTGTTAATGCGCCGTGGTACATACGTAATGCTGATCTACATAGGGATCTTAAAATTGAAATGGTAGAGGACGAGGTTCGGAAGGTCGCAAGAAGACATGAAGTTAGGCTTCGCAACCATGCTAATTTAGAAGTAGTTCAACTACTTAATAACATTTAGTTAGAAGATTACGTAGAGTTAAACCTTTTGAACCAGTTAACTAGGTAAAAAGGAAAGAAATATATGTGTTACAATATAATCACACGAACAAAGTGATAATGAATTAAAAAACATAGGGACGGGCTACAGTCCGCTTGGGCGAACTGTTGGATACCCTATTCTTATTCCTATCCCTCATAAGTGGGCGTGACAAAAGTCTAAGTATGGTTAAATTGTTAAGAACGCTCTACATATTTTGTTATATAACATTTAAAGGATTTTATCAAAAAAAACGCTCCCTAGCTCAAACTTGGGTGTTTCAATAAAATTGTTTTATTTAATTGTGGGCGTGTCAGTAGGCGGATTTAAAAAAAAATTAACACATGAGCATAAAGGGCCCCTAGAGAGTATATATTATAAATTTCAGCTCACTAGCTCAAACTTTGGATTTTCCAAAAAAATGTTTTATTTATTTGTGGGCGTGTCAGTGGGCGGATTTTGAAAATATTTATACATGAGCTTAAAGGGCCCCTAGAGAGTATATATTATAAATTTCAGCTCCCTAGCTCAAACTTTGGATTTTCAAAAAAATTGTTTTATTTATTTGTGGGCGTGTCAGTGGGCGGATTTTGAAAATATTTATACATGAGCTTAAAGGGCCCCTAGAGAGTATATATTAAAAATTTCAGCTCCCTAGCTCAAATTTTGGTTTTTCAATAAAATTGTTTTATTTTTTTGTGGGCGTGACAGTGGGCGGATTTTGAAAATTTTATATCCCGAGCAGTTTTAGGAGTCATAGATCGATCATATATAAAAAATTTCAGCTTCCTAGCTCAAAATTCGATTTTTTCCAAAATTTTGTTTTTTTGAGTTTGTGGGCGTGTCTGTGGGGCAATATTATGTTACAAACTATGCGTCAAAATTAATATACCCCTAGAATAGGGTATAAACATAGGGACGGGCTACAGTCCGCTTGGGCGAACTGTTGGATACCCTATTCTTATTCTTATCCCTCATAAGTGGGCGTGACAAAAGTCTAAGTATGGTTGAATTGTTAAGAACGCTCTACATATTTTGTTATATAACATTTAAAGGATTTTATCAAAAAAAAAACGCTCCCTAGCTCAAACTTGGGTGTTTCAATAAAATTGTTTTATTTAATTGTGGGCGTGTCAGTTGGCGGATTTAAAAAAAATTAACACATGAGAATAAAGGGCCCCTAGAGAGTATATATTATAAATTTCAGCTCCCTAGCTCAAACTTTGAACTTTCAAAAAAAAAATCAATTTATTGTGGGCGTGTCAGTGGGCGGATTTTGAAAATATTTACACATGAGCATAAAGGGCCCATAGAGAGTATATACTATAAATTTCAGCTCCCTAGCTGAAACTTTGGATTTTCAAAAATTAATATACCCTTAGAATAGGGTATAAAAAAATTATTTTATTTATTTGTGGGCGTGTCAGTGGGCGGATTTTGAAAATTTTTTATCCCGAGCAGTTTTAGGAGTCATAGATCATATATACAAAATTTCAGCTTTCTAGCTCAAAATTCGATTTTTTCCAAAATTTGGTTTTTTTGATTTTGTGGGCGTGTCTGTGGGCGGATTTCAAAAATTCGTAAACTTGATTATTTCGGGACCGTAGAGAGTATATGGTTAAAATTTCAGCTCTCTAGGTCCAGTTTAAAGGCCTAATTTTTGGCTACAGACGGACGGACGGACGGACATGGCTAGATCGACATTACTATCGATGCTGATCATAAATATAGTAACTTTTAGGGGTCTACGGGCAATATTAAGGTATGTTACAAACTATGCGTCAAAATTAATATACCCTTAGAATAGGGTATAAACAAAAGGTAACAAACCAAAGTTAGTTCCTAAAAACAGTACATAAGCAAATAGTAAAACAAAATTGCTGATTAGTCGGTAGACTAGGTGCGATTACTGGAAGGATGGTAACATCATGCCTTCCCTAGGTGCTTTTAGTGGGTGTTTCAAGTCCCATACTATCGCATAGCTCGCAAGCGATGTCTTTCAACGATTTTCACCTAGCTACACGCAAAAAAAAAAAAAAAAAAATTACTGGGTCGATCTATTGGTTTTAAGTGGACCAACACAGTATATCAACATTTTTACGTTTTTATTTCACGTTTGGCTATACATATTTTGTGGGTGCAGTGGCTCAGTGGTTGGTGTGTTGACTACTAATCGAAAGGTCCGCGGATCAAATCACGCCGGGGTCAAGAAACATCTTGCAAACGTCTCACAAGCATCGAACAGTATCAATTGTCATGAGAAACTTCTCAAATATGCCGTTTGGAATCAGCTTAAAATTGTAGGCCCCTTCCACTTCGCACAAGCAAATGGTTGGAGAAGCTAGGTCTTAGACCCTATATGGGCCGTTTATGCCTAATATTCATTGGATTTTTTTTGCTATAACTGGGGCCTAAGGTAGCCACTGCATTCATTATGTCTAAACGATGCGACCGCCACATACAGCATGAACGACTTTTTTTTGCACAGAATGGACTTGGAGGAATACGGTCTGGAAACAAGTAGGCAAGCAAAAGTAGCGCTGGAATTTGGAATAGGAACTGCCTGAGTAGGGGACAATACAACATAAAGAGTAAAATTCAGTTCTAAGATGAATCATCAAACATCAATCAGACATCATCAGTACCTATGATAAAAATCGGCATTAAAGTCATAAATTAAAAAAATCTTCTTTTCAAATGAAGGCAATGTAAGCTTCCTCCATTCGGTCCTTTTTAAAAATCAGGATATTTCAGTACTCAATTTACATAAAGTTCATAAAGAAGGTAGGTAGAGGTAAAATGTTTCAACATTTAAATCATAAGAAATAAGATTGGCTTTTGTGTAAATGGTGCCGCTTATAAGGCAATCGTTTCCATTAATTAGGGCGGATTATCAGAAAGTATTTAGCTGCAATTTATTGCCACGCCTTACTTAAAATATTCAGAAGTAATAACCTATACACACTCAGAACCTTACCTACGTAAAAAAATATTTTGTTTTTCAACGCTTACTTAAATGAGTGGCACGCATCGATGTTTACCATACATCCATACCGGCATGCACAAAACGTATATAGCAACCCGATTCAATTCAAGTTCAAATTCTAATTGATAGTTCAATTAGGTACCTCCCCTTGGATTCAGATATAACATTTCTTAGCAAAAGTTATTAATAGGTAGAGGTACCTCTACGAAAGCAAAACAAAATGAAAAACTCCTCGTGGGTACCAAAAACTGAATAAATCAACATTTAACAGAAGGTCAACTGGGGTTATGTACTTTGAATTACATAGGACTACAGCCTGGTGGGATATAGCCACCACAATATATTCTAGAATTGCCTTTGATTTCGTTAAGTAAGTGATTAATTTAACACATGTACCCATACATAGATGCATATTCACTAGATTGACAGATCGATGTAGTTGACTACATTGATAAACAATTGAAAGCAATAGCGTACTTCGTGCGAGGGCAATCACCTTTGTAACTCCAATCGAGCTGTCAAGGACATCGTCCTTAAACACATCAGTAAACAGGAATATATACAGGTAGAGAGTTCAACAAAAAAAAAAACTGCGAAAAGAAAGAGGAAAAATTATTTAAATGTCATCGTCGTCGGTTGTCATTGCTGTTGGTCATGTCAGAAGACCCTTTATAGCGCATGCGTCTACACTATTATCCTTGTGGAATCCAAGAGCTAAGAGTAGCTATTACTACACACGTTTAAGTGCCTCTGGTGCATAATTATTCATACTTAAAATACGATAAAACATCTCTCGGCAAGAAATATATTCGTACTTTTTATGATTTTGATACATTTTCCGCATCCCGCATTTTAATATCGTTACAGACGAAGCTTTAACTTACCTTTGCTATGGCCGATAGCGACATAGCGTTGTGATGATACTTTGAGTAGTTAATCTTGGAGCCGTTTATTTAACCTTCCAATATCGAAAAAAGAAAAGCGAAAGTAATCCCTCTAAAGGACAGCTGTGAATTACAAACGATCCTTAACGTCTGCGGAACATTTTTGTTACAAAAAGAAACAATAAACCAATTAATTTATGCCTCAAACATCTTTCATAATCACGCACTACACTAGATATATTGCAAGGAGGAAAGAATCGAGAAAAAAAATACCTCAAAAAGTAAAAGTGGAGAAATGCTAGTTCCGACGCCGAGCGAAAGTCCTTAGGTAGATATATTTAATGGGATGGTTGGCAACACACTGAACTAAATCCAACCGGGCAAAGGAATGGTTCCCTATCCAAGAATTCTTGCGCTTGTGTGCGGTAGTTATGTTTTCAAGAGCACATCGAGTTTCCGGGGTTGGTTTTTGATTGTGTGCGAATATAATTGCCAAGGGGTTGGAAGGACTTATTCTTACTTCCAAATTCTAGTTATTGAAAGAAAACTTTTTCGCAAAAGCTTTTTAAAAGTGTGTGTTTCAAGTAGCTTTAGCCACGTTAGCTGATGCCACAGCCATATGGATTGTATCTTGGAACATGAATTGCTTCGAAAGTTTGCAATCTACTGTACTAAACAAGTTAGGTTCCATAGGGATGAGATTTAATGCGTTATTTCGGTTGAATAGCGACTAAGTCGATGTTACAACCATTATATTATATTAAGACAGCTTTGGAGCTGAAATACGAATAATTGTTTCCAAAGCTTACAATCCACTGTTATAAAGAAATTGCGATTTTTTTTTTTAATTCATCTGGCGACTAGATCCGGTTTGCATTTGCAATACTATATACAGGGAATCATACTTAAGGATGCAATTAGCTAGGTGAGGTTTTTGGATATTTCGGCGAACAAAAATTTATACGAAAAAGGTGTCTGAGGTTCAAGTCAAATTCGATTGAAATGAGAAGTTTCCGCTTTAACTGCTGACACATGCTCATGATCCTACAAAACGGTAATACACTCCGTTCCACGTGTTTACGAATAGGTAGTTTCTAGATTTACTTTTACCATTTTTTTTCAATCCTTCGATAATAAAGGGAAAACCAAATGCAATATGAAGGAAGGCTGTATAATGTTTATGTTGTAAACAAAAATGGGATTAGGTAGATTAATTCACTTTTATGATGCTCTCCCAATATGGTCATAAAATCAGACCTTTTTTCGTTCCACCTGTTTACGAACAGTAATTAAATCTACCTGTTATCATATTTTAAATCATATATAAAGGCATTAAGAGTACCAGGGTCCTTAGTTTAAAACATAATTTCATAGAGAGAGAGACAACAACTATGCGTAAAAGAAATTCATAAACCGAGGAGGAAATAGGCCAAATTCAAGCTAACAAGGAGCAAGGCATATCTATCCGTTTTATAGGCGGTAAGATTGTAAAAGGACCAACTGTTGTTCACAGCTATCTTAAGGACCCTGAGAACAATGGAAAAAAAACGTAAAGGAGGAATAATCAGAGCAACAACAAGTCAGGATCGACGGATGATACTGAGAGCTGCTTCAAATTCAAGACTTTTCCTAAGTAAAATCAAGGCAGAAACTGTATTTACGTCTGTGTGTACAAATATATTCATATTTTTGATAAGTTCGCGTAGTAGGTACTATGTTGCGAAATAAATAGGGGAATGCCATTACTTTTCCTATCATTTCTACTAATTTTCAACTCAACTCCAAATTCATCTTAACTCATGAGTCGAAAACCTGCATAAAGATTTCAACGCTACTCTACGAACGGAGCATAAAATGTATCAATCGTACCAACATATAAGAACAAACCAATCCAAAAGTTCATTCAAGTTCATTCAATGTTAATTCAACCTATCCGCAGCAGGATTTCACTTCTGCTTTTATCCGCACTGGTCGGCAGTGGGATCTTGTACTTGTAATATACATATAATATCTTACTACACTACGGATAGGTTTTCCAACAAAACAGGCGTAATGTTCATTTAATCTATCCGCAGCAGAATTTCACATCTATATATTAATACGGAGTTGCCTATATATTAATACGCAGTTGCCTATAACGTGTTTCCCCCTTTTTTTCTATTATACTCACATAGATATGCCAAGACTATATATATTTGGGTATGGGGCAATACATAGAAGTGCACAATACAAAAATTATCCACTTATATAACACACATTATGAATTTACAACAACAACAACAACATTGCTGCGTGAGGCAATAATCTGCCAATCGGAACGGACAAATTTTATATCATGAAGTTACTTGAAAATGCTTGAAGTTACTTGAAAATGCTTGAAGTTACTTGAAAATGATTGAAAATACTTGAAGTTACTTGAAAATGCTTGAAGTTACTTGAAGTTGCCTGAAAATGCTTGAAGTTACTTTAAGTTACCTGAAAATGCTTGAAGTTACTTGAAAATGCTTGAAAACTTGAAGTTACTTGATAATGCTTGAACATACCTGAAGTTACTTGGAAATGTTTGAAGTTGCTTGAAAATGCTTGAAGTTACTTTAAAATGCTTGAAGTTACTTGAAGTTACTTGAAAATGCTTGAAAATACTTGAGGTTACTTGAAGTTACCTGCAAATGCTTGAAGTTACTTTAAGTTACTTGAAAATGCCAGCAAAATTTTATATTATGTGAAATCAGAGAATGCAATGTCGAAAAATTTCATTTTCCGATTAATATGTATAACAGACGATTTTTTTTTTTTCAATTTATAGAATAAATTGGTCGAATTTCGACCATGGGGCGACCCCTAGTCTAATTTAATCGGCAGTGGTCCGCAGTCTGATCTTGTACTTATAATACGTGTGAAATCGTACTTCACTGCGGATTGCTTTTACAACAAAACAGGGCAATGTAGCATCAAAAGCTGTGCAAGAAATTCAGACAATTTTACAATATTTTCAATCGATTCTCCGTATTAACATCGATGTACTACAACTGGCAAGATGCTTCATTGTAGCTATTGTGGTAGCGGAGAAAGAGGCCCCTCTAGCCGATGTTTGAGAAGGCATCCTGTCCGACCCAAGCGCTTTTTAAAGAATCTTTGACTGCCTTTTAAACTTCTCCGGCAGTTACGCCGGGTTATTCTTCATTGTTCCTTTCTTCTTAATTGGCGCTACAGTCGGCGGTGGACCTGGTCCTCAGCCAACACGCCTCCCCAGTTTGCCCGATCTTTGGCTAACCGCCTCCTGTTGCGCACTCCAAGTTAGTTGAGGTCCCCTACCACTTGTGCGTGCCACCTAAGGCGAGGATTTCATCTACTGCGTTGTCCCTCCGGGCTGGAATCGAAGACTCTTCGGGCCAGATATTCATCCGCCTTGGTTAACGTCCACGCTTTTGCGCTATATTGTAGCATTGCTAGGTGGGAAGGTGAATTTGGGTGTTGGTTGACCTGAATCCCTTGGCAGCAGTAGGCACGCTTGCGATCGCACGGCTTTAGCTCGACGGTGGGGTGGGATCTTGCTGCCTCCCAATGCGCACATAAGATTTCGTGCCTGGTTACTACGATTCCTTGATGTGGTGGAATATTAAAAGACGGGATGTGAAGAGTAAAGAGAAATAGAGAGTGATCAAGAAAGAACTAAATATTTGAAATCTAGGGGAAAGAATTGTATGAACGAAGGAAGCTTATTTTGTTTCAGATGTTGTGAAAGTTTATGACGTGCCCTCCCACATGCAGACGGTGGTTACCGGGTGCACCTTGACTACCCCTAGTCATTTTATATGGGGGATAGTCCCTGAAGATGCCCTTGCAGACGATTAACCTATCACGACCTTAATAGCTGCGGAACTTAAGCGAAATTGAAATACATGTTTTATTCGGCTAATCACACAATATGATGGTTATATAATGGTTTATTTTCTTAATATTTCTTATGGATACGGAATCATATTAGGACATTTAATAGATAACTAGGAGATTTCAGCATATGTTCTAAATGTAATTGCATGTTGCTTGCTTTACAAAGTAGGTAGATATTGAAGTAAATAAATTTCATTATTGCGTTATATTTTATTAGACAATTGGATATGCTAATTTTAAAGTTATATATATATAGAAAAGTATTTGGTATGTTATATTTAAATTTGCCAAAGAAATTACGAGTTGGTACAATTTGTACTTACAGTTTTTCCCGTATCGATGAAAAGTTGTGGCCACAAGTTTCCTTCTGTGATGACGGATGATGTTTCGTAGAGTTGATGACTGATTAGAGTTATACTCAGTTTTCGTTACGTGTTAATCACCTTTGTACTATATAAGTAAATATAATTTCTAATGCAACGTTTTTTTTTTGTATTATTTAACACTAGGATAGGAAATTTTAAATAGTTAAGTTATGTAAGATATTATTCATGTATAGGTACTTTAAGCAAAATCAAAAAAAAAATTAGGTTAAGTAACAAAACCATGCAATCACACACAAAAAAAATTACTAGGCTATCACTTGTGTGGAATTTAATTTAAATGTATTAATTTAAATGAATTTTGTTTCTTTATTCACTGAAATGCTTTTGGAAAGATGATGTAATGTGGGACGAGATGAATTTAGGGATCTCGAGGTGTTGTTTTTGATTTCTTTTTGCTTGCTGTAACCGCGTGCTCTTGCTGACTGCGTGCTTCCTCTTCTTGTTGGAGCTGAAGCATTCAAAAGCTCAAACGCACCAACAAAATGCTCGTAATGATCAGCGATGATCATTTACGAAGTGAATACCAGAAAATGTTTTTTTTTTGTTGCGGACGCTCCAGCTCAAATTCTCTATACTTTCGTAGAGAAGTTAGCGAGCTTCGTTTGGAGGGCGTCCGCAATTTCTGTGGACACAAATAAAACAAATTTATTACTGTCTAATAGGTTTAGATTTTGACACTAACGTACCTTATAGCGTTTTGCTGATAATCTCTGGGATAAACTATCCCAGTTCAGGGATAGATGACTTTATTTTACTGATGGTGAGCAGGCAGTCTGTCGGTTGGAGTTTCAGCGTGGGGCGTGTGACTTTAGTTGAAAAGTCTTTTGTTCCAGTGACTCTTCCCAAAACTAACCCTATTAAACCATGTACATATAGTACGCAAATTCGCAAAGAAATATTCTTTTGACCACGATCTTACCTTCGAAAAATGGTTCGATTCCAAGTATCTATATACTTTCGAGGGTAATTGGTATTTGGTGAAGCGGTTTCTGATGAGAACACGTTACTACCACACTGCCTGTACACAAAAAGAAAGATCGTGGCTTAGAAGATACCTATTTCCTGACTGTGTGGACCATAGTTCAGTGGTAAAAAAAAGGATGCATTCACAATAATTGCAGGGGTGCGTTTGGTTTTGTTTCCGGTTTGATTAATGGGTGTGGGGAGTCAGACGTTACGTTTAAAACCTAACGAAAATTCAAGGTAGATTAATATTCGTGGCTTAAGGTGTTCGCCACAATATATATCAGGACTGGTATGATGAGGGTCTTATACAAAGTCTCTTTAGTGTTTCTTTATAAGGCCTTACTAGTCGATTGTCTTCTTAGGCCAAAGAAATAGCGGTTGGTAGGTGTAATTCTTCGTTTGATTTATGATGTGATGACAGCGCATCACCTTGTCTAAATCATTTTTTGACATCAAAGGTCTCGGTGAGATTGTTACTGACCTTTATGGAGCAGCGAGAGTTCTCCATCGTCATCGTCTACATAGCTCATCTCTATAAATGCTGTCTAATGCGGCCTTAAAATCGATAAAAAGATGGTGAGTTTCGATCTGGATTTCTTAGGTTTTCTCCAGGATCTGCCGTAGTGTGAATATTTGATCGGTGGTGAACTTACCGGGCCTAAAACCGCACTGCTAGGGACCAATCAGTTCGTTGACGAATGGTTTCAGGCGTTCACACAGTACAGCAGATAGGATCTTGCTCGTTCAAAAGTCCTTCAAAATATTGTTGCCAACTACTGCAGTATTTTGACGTAATCCACAAAAAGCAGCCCTTGACCATTGTTGATGAACTTTGATGATCGGATTTCTTGGGCATTTATAGTGCGGTAGAGTTATAAGCAATGTAGAATATATTCATACGTATATTCTGGGGTAGGTAGATCACTGAGAATTTTAGTACCACTTTGGACACCACACTTTCAATGAATGGGTAACATATTGTATCAATAGTAGTAGCTCAAATAGTGAAACTCAGTATCATCTAGTCGAGAGCTTTATGACGATATTTGAAAGCAGACGCTTGCTCAGTTTGAATAGCTATGAACAATTACAGCATCTCTTCTCGAACTTTCTCTAACCCACGAACCGTAAATAGTTGGACACTTTTGATGAGTAGCTGGGATGTATAAATAGCGTAGATCAGAAACATTTGTCGAAAAACAAGGGATACGATTCGGATATCGACCGCATGAAGACGAGATATGATGCCAAGGCAACCACCACAAGATTCCAGGAGGGAGATCTGGTATAGCTATAGTTACGTCGGATACGTCACTTCCCCTTGCATTCAACGCCATACGCCTTTTTGCTAGTCGGCATTTTGTCGCCACACTCCCATTTTACCTAAAGTAAATTCCACAACGGTTTCCCACGCCATTTTGCATACATTGCAAAACCAAGCCTAAACGTATGCGCCCCTTTCCCCTTTACCCAACACGAGCATAGGATAGATTAAGAAATTGCAGATATACATTTTATCATAAGCGATGCATCAAGATATATTTTCGAAGTAAGTTCTAATTCAATAGTTATTATTTAAGAAAACAGTATTGAACAGTGTTCCGGGATTTGGGGATTCCAGGATCTATAAATATGGTGTAGCACAGAGATTGTACTTTTGAACAGCAATAAAGTTGTGCCATTTCAAACGATAGATGACAGTACCGAAAACTATAGAGAAAAGAAGGAAATGCTGAATAAGAGATTTGACTGTTGATTAATTGTGAGAAAGTATAAAGTGAATTGTTGTATTAAATAATTGAATAACCAGAATAATAGAGAAGATATTGAAAGAGAATTAATAAAGATTAATTAAATAGAATGCAGTATTATCTTTTCGAATCCTAGCCTCCACAACAGAGTAGGTACGCAGGAACATCCACTAGTTGCTGGTATCTTTGTGGGAATAACAATAAGGGTTCACGATCACGATCACCATAAATCCAGTGTGGATCAAAACCAACTAATCCTTTTTATAATAGATTTCTTATTTTATTTCCACTTGAAGATTTCTGTGTTTACAATATTACATATATAAATTCATGCATATTATAGTGAGATAAAATACACGATTTCCTTTTTCTTGTATTGTTTTGATTTTTTGAAAGAAACACCATGTGCCATCCACAATGATATACTATTTCATTCCATTTTATTATTTTATTTCTCATTAATATAGTTCAATATATAGTTTCATAATTCCTCCATTTGTTGGACGGGACTATATATCAAAAGGCGTTGCTATAAAATACCCCACCTAGCGATATACAATCCGAGCGATCCACTTCATTTTTATCATGCACCCGATATAGTATAATATATCCAATGACACATTTTGGTATTTGTAAAATTAACTATGTTTTCTCTAATTTTGTTTTCGGCGGAATCATTCTGTATTTACATTTATGTATATAAATGATTTACACTTAAACTAATTATTTTCTTCACATTTATATTATTTTGTTTTGTTTTTTTTTTCAAGAAAAGACACCGTCATCAATAACTTACATCGTTCCCAGTTGTTAGATGTAGAAAAAGAGAGTTATAGTTATATTACTTTTAATCACAGAAAAACTAAATTTATATATATAATATATATATATGTATATATATTGTTTTAATATTATTTTTACCTAAAACGTTTTTGGAAAAGTATTGTTAAAAGTTTTGGAGATAATAAATTGATTTTTTTTGTTTTGTTTTTGCTTTCGTTTGGTGTTTTGAAAAGGTTTTTTTTAATAATTTTAACAATAAATACAAAGCACCTGAAATTGTTTTGTGTACACTCTACGTATGTATTTACTAATTTTTTTTCATTTTGATTAAACATAATTTAAGTAGTCCAATTAACACTTTGAATAGTAACACATCAGTTGTATCTACTTTGGAGAAAATTATTATTATTTGTGTTATTTTTTTTTTATATATTTTTGTTTTATATTGACTCTACACACTTTACAATATATAAGGAATTTATATTTTGTAAACATAGGGATGTTGTTGGTGGCATAAGGACAAAACACGATTTTTTTTCTGACAATGTGAGCAGTATAGACACATTTGAAATCATGGAATTAAAAATAACTATATTTTGAAGAAAACAGCCTTGTGGTTCTTAAATTAAAAATTAATGTTAACTCATACCAATAACAATAAAGATGAAGATTGATAAATAAGATTTCTATAAAAATTATAACCAATCAAATATGTATTTACAATAATGTTAAATAGTTTAACGTTGAGCATAGGCCTTATGTATAATGTATGTAAATATTTTTTATTGGTTGTTTTTTTTTTGTTGTTTTATTACTATTTTAGCACACCAGTTTGCACTCAAGTTGTAGTAAAAAATCATTATTTTCTTCTGATTTTGTTCATAATACCCCATATAAATTTAAAGTTTTCTTTATTTATTTCTTACAAGTAATTTTGTTCGATAAAATAAAGTTATTTCCTTTTTATAATATAATAAACAGTTTTTGTTTTTGTTTTGTTCGGAAATGCAGTAGGAATATAATAATATAATATGTATATATGTATACTATTAATTAACTCGATAGCTTATGCGTTTGTTTTTTTTTTACAACCATAGAAAAGTAAATATTGTTTACGTTATCTTTTTCTTTACTTTAGGTACCTAAAATGTTTTAAAAGAGTTTCATATATATATATGTATATAAATTTTATTTTTTCTTTACATCACGTTTACTTTGCTAAGTACATTATATACCTTTTTTTTGGTTTTTAAAACATGTTCTTAAGGACTAGAAAACTGATATGTCTAAGAGCTATTATCATTCGTTATCAATTTTTATTCAAGAGTTTTTGTTTTCCATTTTTCGTTTACTTATATATTTTTAAAAATAAATATTTTATATAGAATATAAAAGAAAATGCATCACATTTTTTTAAAATTGAAATGAAAGTATTTCTGTCGGTTTTGTTTAGTGTCGTGACATTTCATAATTTTTGCAGGTTGTGGTATTTTTTTTAAACAAATAGGTGGAAAACAAATAAAGTTGGAAATAAAATAAACGGTATGCCATATCCTGTAAGAAAGACAACATTTTTGAAAAGGGGTATCTGAACTGTATCTGAGAGAAATTCAACATTCTTTATATTAAAGAGGGGCCTAGTAGCCACACTTGCTAGTTAGGAATACGTCAGTAATTCTGTGAGTTTAGTACTACGGCTTTAGGTATGATTTCAGTTATTCGGCATTTCCTTGTCAGTGATTGCGCATTTTTACATCCGACAGGAGTAAGCCTATTGTTTGGCTAATAAAATAGCAAAAAGTGCAAATCGCATCGTTTTCTTTAAAGAATTTTTAAGAAGTAGATATGGAAATTATTTTGACATTAAATTTTTAGAGGGGCTGGCGACGGTGTAGAGGTAATTGTATTGGCTTATGACCCGTGCGGTGCAGGATCAATCTTCATTGGGAACAACATACGCCACCCATTAATGTAGAGAAACGAATGACACCTAGTTTTGTCCAACCTCTATACTAAAAGGAGGATTTCTGCATGGTTAATCGATAACATTTGGAAGAAAAATACAATGTGGTTGAAAAGTTATCCCCTCATCGGAGATGCTTTAATTGTTGTAAATATCGTCGTGTGTGATTGCGACTTTGACATTGTGAAAGAAAAGAGTAGAAGCAAAAATTATCTGAAAGTATTTCGAAGGCTAGTTTAGCGTAATAGATTCGCCTTTCCTGATGAGCAACATAAAACAGAAACAGAATAGTTGTGGGCTTCGATTGAAGTCGCGTTTTGAGACCAGGAATAATTCGAAAACACTTGGGGAACTACAAGGAACTACACAAATGCATAGAGAAGACTAGTTTGTGGTGGTACAGTTGTAGGCAAGGCCGGACTGTAGTAACCGTTCAGTCGAGAATGATGTTGGTGCAAATATTAAAGAGGACCCTCAAATATCAACCAGACGGCTACATAAATGGGAACCAACAAAAGGTCTTAACAGTAAAATTGCATAAAGGATTAACAGCCGTATTAATAAATGGAAATTAAAGGTGAATTATCTTTAATCAAAGAGTTAAATGAGAAATATTTTTAATAAACATTTTTTATTGTTGCTGCGACTGGTGAATGCTACAGAAACATTATGAGTTTGTAGAACATGTGGTTCGGGAAACGATTGACGATCGGCAATGCCCTCAAAATCGACCCTGGAAAAACCGCCACAAGAGCTAGAAGCCACAAATCATTATCTTGGAAATCGTTATGCTTACTTATTTAAAATGTGCCGCCTATTACAAATTTTTGATCAGGCGCAACGAAAAAAAAATACAAGTTCTTACTTTGGTAAGGGTTTTTGGTTTAACGCACACGCTCGTGAGTTTAAAATGAACCATGAACTACTAGCTAGTTAGCGAGCGTGTAATAAATTAACAAAATTAATAAAATTTACTAGCTGGACGAGGTAATTCAACAATTGAATGAGTTGGTCAACTATATGGACGCGTTCAAGGAGCTGGCCAATTAGGTTGACGAGGCTATTCAACAATTTAATAACTTGTGTAGGTGGACGAAGCTTTTCAACAATTGAATAAAATATTTCAACAACTTTTTTATGGGTGGAAAATATTAAAATATTTTTTCTCAAAGCGCTGGCTTTGCAAATATATTTTCTTCACCTTCTTCTAATCTAATGTGGATTTAACCTGCCGAACGGGAAAATACGTCCCCTTCTCTTTATAGTAGATCTTGTATCCACTTTTTCAATCTAGGTTGTTTCTTCTATTTGAAAACCAAAAGCAACAAGCTCATCCCAAAAGAAGAACCAGATTTGTTTGTCCCTACTGAATTGACCAACTGATAATAAGGCCTCTAATTCACACAGCAACAATTACAGTTCAGGTTTTTGTTTAAGGTGTCATACTTACGGCCGATTTATTGTGGAGTCTGCGCTGGCTGGCTGGATTCGTATCGATAAAGCTGTTGCAGTTGCCATAGTCGCTATAATCTAGGCACTCAAGGCTGGATCGATTTCGAACATTCAAAACATGAAGCACTTTTTTGTTAATTTTGGGGCACTTTGAAAATTTTATCTGGCATCACTGTCACTTAGTCTTCAACGCGTTGGTTGGACAGAATTGAGTGGTAGCCTCGTACTTGAAATTGAGTAGGTTGATAACGAAATTGATATGTTATGCATCCAGTGAACGACCGGCATTACAATAGGGCCTGAAATGTAAGCCGAGCCCATTAACAGTATTGAGTTGAATGGAATGCTGTACAAACGCATTCGCTTGTCCTCTTAGACAGGCATCTAATGCAAGGTCTGATCAGGCGCCAGGGGGCATCTGTACCAAAATACAAATTCCTTTAGAACTAGTAAAGAACATATTTTTGAGAGAATACAATTTGTAAGAATTCAAAGGCAAAATGCAAAAGAAAATCAGCAAGTATTAAGGGAAGTTGTCGCAGCGTTAGGGGAGTTCCGCTTTCCTGTGAGAAAATTATACAAACAAAATTGGGATAGGGCACTCCGATTTTGGGCAACAAAATTAAAATTTAAACAAATAATAAGTATTGCTTAGTATTTGGATTGTCAATTTATATTAATATAATAATGTATGTGTATATATATAAATTTATATATTTTGTTTTTTTAATTTCCAACACCAAAGTTCGGTGCAACAATGTAATTTCATTTCTTAGAAATATGCTAAGGTCAATTTTTGTTTGAAATTGTATTATGAGTGCGTATAAAAAAGAAAATATTATTAGGTTGACATTATAAATTTATTATTTTTATGTCCACTTTTAATGTTAAACTCATATGAATATGTTTTGCCAATCCGAGACAAAGAGGCAACTTTGATGAATTTGATGTACATACAAGCAATATTATGTTCCTGAATTTATTCATATAATATTGGAAAAAGAAAAGAAGACAAAAAGAAACATAGTTCTAAGGACAATAAAAATATATAACATATATTTCCATATGAAGGGGAAATGTTAAAAACGTTTAAATGTTTTTAAGAGATGTTGTTTTCAAATTGGACATACTTTGAAGTATGTACTGCGTTTTATTAACAAATGAAGGAGGTGTTCGACATTAACATTAACTGCTGCATTGAAAACACGGTGTTGCATTTCGTTAAGATATTGAAAGAATTCGGATACTGACTTATAATTACGATGAGTTTGACTTTACCTACTATTATAAACATATGGAAAGGCTACTAATATCTGTGTGGGCGTTGCAATTACAGGAACCAATTCCAACCAATAGGGGGTATGCATAGGAGCGTTGAAAAATATAACCTTTTTGTGAGGAAACTCGTCGGATCCCTCCTTTGAATATGGCAGTACCAACTGAGCCCCTCCAAGTGACCTACACTTTTGAAGCAATCTTCGACCGGAAATCTATCTTACCGGCACGTGATCACTGTCCAATTTTAAAAGAATTAAAAAACTTGCCTTAAATTGCGAGCATTTATGCTGATTATGACGACTAGATATTGGAAGAACTTCACGATAAGTTGCAGAAAAGGTACGATTAATTAGATAAAAAATTGGATAATTTCCAAGTGCTGTTTAGGCGTTTATCTTTCCATAATTAAATTTCAAACTTTTCTGATTAGAATTGAGAGTGACAGAAGAGTATCACATTTCAAACATGGCCGCCCACTCCATTTAAAAACATATCAATCCTTTTGAAAAACCCCTTCGGATAAATGCAAACCAATTTGTTTATTTATATTTTTAAAAACCCAAGTTCTAGGGAAGGCTAAATAAGTATATATATCAATGCCGAGTTCTTGAAATTTTAAACGTAAATTGAACAACAAAAATATAATCACATTTTCGGAAAATAGCAAATCTGAAATCAATTTATATGAACCTACTCTTTGACGTCAAGCGTAGTTGCATTAGGTCCGTTCGCGAACTAATATGCAAACGTAAATTTAAATAAACTTTCGTGCAAAACTACACAAACGCGTTCGCGTACTGAGAAAATGGTAAAAAGATGAACGATAGAAAAATGTACTTTCGTTCATTTTTCTTCACACAGAATTTCGGCTGGTAAGAGAATGAAAACTGTCAAATGATGAAATCCTATGAGTTTGCCAGCAAAAAAAACAGCGGTTGCTTCTTTTCAAGCCAAACTTAGACGTTTTTCATTATTTTACACAAAAGCGTTCGCGTACTTTTCTTTGAAATGAGAGGATTCTCTCTCGATTTTGGAGATTTGGCAGTTTTCATTTTTTTACACATAAAGTACGCGAACGGACCTATTATCTGCGTCTCATTTATCTCTTTAGTTCGCAGAAATTCGACCTACCCGTTTCGTTTGACATGTGGAACATTTCCACAAAAAATGTATGATCTGTGTTAAAATACCAAAATAGTAACAACGCTCTACGAATACATGCGATGCATGGCGATGTTTTTGTTAGCTGATTTTCCGATTGCCCACAACAGACAAATGCTTGCGGAAAATTGTACGACGTGAAAGCAAAATCAGAAACTTATTCTGAACAAGGAAATGAAATGAACGTCAATGTTAATTTGTATTATTATTTTTTTCAGTTTTTAATGATACATATTTAAATTGTGAGATTCTTTAATTAAATAAAAAAACAAAAATAAATCAGCTGCAATACGAACGGCTCGTTGAATCCATTTTTGTAATGTCAAATAGAAGCGTTAGTACTTAGACACAAATCTCTTAATTTCTTGAAGCTGATTAGAATGCCAGACAAGGAAGGGCTTAAAATATTATACCTATGTATAAACAAATTTGTTGGAGTAAAAAAAACTCTTTTTCGAAAACGTCGCTAGGAAGTTGTCGACTCTGAGGTTTTTTTGCCAATGTGTGTATCTACGAGTAAGTTAAATAAATAAGGTAGCTTGTTCTATTAGTGGTGAAACTCTTGCTATGTTTTTTGAAGAACTTTTATTAGAGGGCCTCGACCAGAAAAAGTCGGGAATAGAATTGTCGGAGTTGGCAGCATGTCTCAAAATATTGAAACCAAATGAGATACGGGTATATGGACCAGATGGAATACCTCAAGAGTACTACAAGTATTCTACTCCAGAATTTCTGGTAAATTTGGTTAATTTTTTCAACCGTATTTTTATGAAAACCCGAAAGGTTTTTAACCTCGGCCTTGCGTTATCTTTGAAGAAGGTTATCCGTGTCTCCCGGAAAGCTAAAGAGGTATATCGGTATCTAATTCCAAAAAATTATTCAGACAAAGCTTATATTGTCGTTTGATCAGATGGATTGAAACCAATCACAAAATACGTAGGCTGGTTTTCTCTGTTATTTAAACTGTCAAACAGAATTTGAGAAACATTTTTGTCAAAGACGTCTGCATCGGTGCAAAATGGCAATAACAGATCAAACACTTTCGTCACAAGTACTGGTGTTCCGTAAGCCTGCAAACTAAGCCCGATTCTTTTTTATACCCTATTCTAAGGGTATATTAATTTTGACGCATAGTTTGTAACATACCTTAATATTGCCCATAGACCCCTAAAAGTTACTATATGTATGATCAGCATCGATAGTAATGTCGATCTAGCCATGTCCGTCCGTCTGTCCGTCCGTCTGTCGGCAAAAATTAGGCCTTTAAACTGGGCCTAGAGAGCTGACATTTTAACCATATACTCTCTAGGGTCCCGAAATAGTCAAGTTTACGAATTTTTGAAATCCGCCCACAGACACACCCACAAACTCAAAAAAACAAAATTTTGGAAAAACTCGAATTTTGAGCTAGGAAGCTGAAATTTTTTATATACATATATGATCTATGACTCCTAAAACTGCTCGGGAGATGAAATTTTCAAAATCCGCCCACAATTAAATAAAACAATTTTATTAAAAAACCAAAATTTGAGCTAGGGAGCTGAAATTTATAAATTATACTCTCTAGGGGCCCTTTAAGCTCATGTGTAAATACATTCAAAATCCGCCCGCTGACACGCCCATAATTTAAAAAAAATCCAAAGTTTGAGCTAGGGAGCTGAAATTTATAATATATACTCTCTAGAGGCCCTTTATGCTCATGTGTTAACTTTTTTTAAATCCGCTTACTGACACGCCCACAATTAAATAAAATAATTTTATTGGAAAACCAAAGTTTGAGCTAGGGAGCGTTTTTTTTACAAAAGCTTCGTTTTTTTTGATAAAATCCTATAAATGTTATACATATAACAAAATAATAATAACAACCATACTTAGACTTTTTTCACGCCCACTCATGAGGGATAGGAATAAGAATAGGGTATCCAACAGTTCGCCCAAGCGAACTGTAGCCCGTCGCTATGTGTTAATTGTATATTGATGATGGCGATGTGGTAGCTAAAGCGATACTTTATGCTGACAATTTGGTAATTCTTTCTCAAAGTCCAGTAACACTCCAACTTGAAATAAATAAGCTGAAGGAATACTGTGACAAATGGGATCTTAAGATTAATACCACAAAATCCAAGATAGTGGTGTTTAGAATAAATGTGTCGGCAGGAGCGAGGCTATATAAACCCTGAATGACAATAACATTGAAGTAGTTAACGAATTTAAATACCTTGGTTTTGTACTTACTTATAATCCGAACATCAATCCACATAGTAGGGAAAAAACTGCCACAGCTAAAGTGGCAATTGATACCTATTCGTCTAAGTAGTTTTCAAGAAGTTATGTCGAACCTGCTTCGAAGTTGAAAGTGTTCGATGTTACCATTAACAGCTGTTTTTGCTATGCAAACGAAGTGTATGGATATACATAAATACTTAGAGGAGATGATACTTAGAACGATTCTTTTTTAAACGTGTATTTAAACAACCTGTTTATGCACCGAGTAATGCCAATAATGGGCTTCCTTATATCAACATAAAAAATCCGAAAGCTAGTGCAGACTATATCTGTAAAGTGTTCCGTAGACCGACATCGAATCTCTAAAAACAAAGTGTCCCTCGTGCTCAATCACCTTTTAAGGAATGGTATGACATAGCCGCTACATTTAACTGACCTTTAATTCTGTCGAGAATCAATGCGGATGAATGGAAGCAATATTTTAAGACTGTATGTCTGCTATTGACTTAGGGTTGCACCAAAGAAGCCTTGATCGAGCCAGAGCATCATCGGCGATATTATTTTCAAGCAGCTTAATTTTTCCCTAGGCTCGGACAATTACTTCAATAGTATATTCACAGTTGTGGAAATCCGTTTTGTCTTGAGTTCGCACTGAAATGCTAGAGCTGACGTGGAGGCCGCATAGGACCGACATAAACACTAGCTCCGCCCTTTGTAGTTTAAACCAACGGAAAGATGCGCTGCACTTCTTGGCGCTGTGCCCGATACTCCAAAAAATCCGAGGACTGTATTTTGGCAGGAGCTTTCTTACATCTGATGAGTGTCTGCGGTTATTGAATGGAGTTGGCGGTTGCAGATGCTCAGTCGTTTCGTCTCACATGCCATAAACTACCGCAATATGTTCATCGATTGAGATTTATCAAAAGGTCTGAAGTCTGACCGGATTGCTCTTTCTACCATCATAATTGAAAGGCTATCCCTTTTTCTTGTGTTTTAGTTAAACTAAAAGCCCTTAATATCTAATATTGCATCCCAACTAATTGCAGTTTTAAGTCACTCCTTTCACTGTCATTATGGATTCAACTAATCTAAAAGTTCAAGTTATAAAATAATTATAAAAATATATAAATATTAGGCAATAATGACCCATACAGGGCCTAAAACCTAGCTTCTCTAACCATTTTACAATTTTAAAGCCGAATCCAATCGGCAAGTTTGAGAAGGTTCTCATTACAATTGATACTCTTGGATATTTGTTAGACGTTCGCAAGAGGTGGGCCAGTGGAAAAAACGTTTAGATGTTACTTGGCTCAACCTCTGCGCAATTGCTCCCACATTTAATAAGTAAAACTTTCTTTAATAAGTTAAACATTAATTATCAAATCGACAGACGGCATTTTTTTCGCCATGCCTTGTACTCTTTATTGAAAACCATCGTTACTTTTTTAGATAAATAATAGTAATAATAATAAATAATAATAATAAATAATAATAACTACTGCCTGCCCTTTATTACAATTTGGACCCGCCGCTCACCAGTCGTATCATCCCATGGATTTCCATTCATACTTGCGGGAAAATTGCAAGGTTTTAAATGTGTCGCTAGGCTGAAATGAATGGTTAAATTGCCTAGATGTGGATTGTGCCCGTAGTCACATTTTACGAGAATTCAATACAAATTGAGAAAAGAAATGAACAAAAGGATAACATTTCATAGAAGAACAGGGGTCAGATCACGTAAAATGAGAACAATCGAACGACATCTTTTCGCCCATACTATGTCAAATATCAATACGATAGTTAATACAAATTGACAATGGTCAACAAAATTGATGAACCGGCATTGTCATTGTCAATCATATTTTTTTTTTTTGAATAACTGCGAATTATGATTTTCGATCAATTGTGTGCTCAAAAATGTTATCCAAGCTGTGAATACTTCGACCTTAGCAATCTCTGGGCCATATTATAGTTGTCTAATATCAATACGATATTTGACAAAAATGATGATAATGCTGGTCATTTTCGTTGTCAACCATTTGAACAACTGCGAATTTCATGCGGATTTTTGATCTATTGTAAACACTTCTATTGATAAATTTGGTATTATCGTTGTCAAAAATATTGACTGCAATCAAATTTTCAGTCGATCACAAATTCGTCGTTGACAAATAAAGGTTGAGGACAGTGGCGGACTAAGCCCGTCAGAGGCCCGGCGCGGCAAAGCTGAATAACGCCCCCCAGCTTTAAAAAAAGGAGTTTTACAAGCTTTTTATTCAGTTCACATTATTTGTATGGATAAACAAGTGTTTATGTTTATTTCGTTAAAATCTGCCAAGTGAAATTTAAATTCGAATTTAATTATTTGGGCTAAAAAGGCGAGGAAAATAAAATACGAATCGATTGACAAAAAAAATTAAATAAAATAAATCAAAGATAGTTTTTTTTAATTTTTGTAGCGTGTTATACACTCCTCGCCACTTGAATAGGACACCCCTTACGTCTGTTTGCTATCCTTCATTGCTCCCAAACCAAGCGCAAGCATGCTAGAGACTTAATTTTGTTTGTGAATTAAAGTTAATTTAATTGCTATAGTTTAATCGAAAGGAAGATTCAATGCTAAAGCTTTAAGTTTTAAAAAAATATTATCAACCAAAAACCGGCAGAATGCGGGGTCGAAAATGTGCACCACTTGAATAAAAAAATCATTTTAGAGATTTCTGATTCTTTTTGTTACAAAAATAACTTAAATTTAAGATAATTCGAGTATTTTACATTCAGAATTTTTTTTTTATAGTGTGTTGACCCACCTTTCTGTTCCAAAACGATGTATACAAATTAGCCACATAATTCCGTAAAATCGAGCTCCAATCTAATTCGATGGCTTGGGTTAGTTCGGGTATACTCGAATATTGTTGTCCTGATCCGTAAACTTGATGTGTCAACCATCCCCAAACATTTTCAATGATATTCAAATCCGGAGAATAGGGCGGCCAGCTTAATAGCTCCACATTTTGGCTCTGTATATAGGTTTGAACTACCCGAGCTGTATGTATTGGCGCATAATCATGTCGATAAATCCACGGCAGAGGTCCAAAAAGGGTATGAAAGTATGGAAAGGCCTTTTTCAATATGCCATTGTAGGACAACGCATTCATTGTTGTTGACATAAATTGTAGTTGGCAGGTTCCATAATAGGAAATGGCCCCCACACCATCACACCTTCAACTCTGCTATGAAGCCTGTCCAAAAAATGTGTTTCTTTGCGGAGGTCATGGAAATAGTAGCTGTAGCTATCGGGGCCTTCTAAATTAATTTTTTTTTCATCGGAGAAGACTACTCTATGCCACTCTGAAGTCCAGGTCACATGTGCTCGACAAAACTGAGGTGTTGCTCTTTTCGAACCGGGTTGAGAGGTGGCTTCGTGGTTTGCTCGGTGGTTTTAGATATTTAGCTTTCGAAATAACACGACGCATTGTTGTAAGATTTGCTTTGACACCGCATTTATCCCTGATTTTTGCCAAAGAGTCGTGAGAATTTGACGTTTTTCTTAAAATAAGTCGCCTTTCCGCATTAGTAAGCACGCTGTGTGTCTGGCCATTCATGTTTTTTTCCATATTCATTCTCATTACTTTAAAATGTGGATATAACGTGTCGGCTCCTCTCGATTTTTTTTAGCTTTTTCCGCCTCGGTTAATACATTTCCTCGACCCATTTTAGGTTTTTTTTAAATTAAATAGTCGAGACTAACAAAAAACATCGATCAACGAAGAATATGCGTCCGCGCGCCAAAGATAACGATCAAACTAAATCCATGGTCTATTCAAGTTGCGCAAAAATGTTGTTTTAATTCCAACGAATGAAAAAAAAAACATATAGGTACGGCTCACAGAGAAAGAAGAAGAGTTGGAAAAAGATAACGGGTATAATATCATTATTTTATCATTCCGCCTTCGATTTATGAGCAATTGCAAATAGAGCGTACAGGGTGTCCTATTCAAGTGGCGATATATGTTTTCGTGCCTGCAATTTACTGAACTCCTCAATAACTTCTGCGAAATCGATTTCTTTGGAAATTTTTTTTTCTAATGAAAGCACGACTAGATTAACCAGTCGCTCTTGATCCATTGTAGATCGAAGATTATTTTAAATTAGTTTACGTTTCGAAAAACTCCTCTCGCATTATGCAACCGAGATGCAAATGGTCAAGAAGTATTGAAGTATGAGCGATATACAGGGTAAAAATTCACGGAAGTCCAATTTTATTATATTTTGAAGGATTTGGGGGCCCCCCAAGACCGGAGGCCCGGGGCGGGCCGCCCCTTCCGCCCCTTGGTTAGTCCGCCACTGGTTGAGGATTCATTTGCTGTTTTTATTAGCAAAAGAATATTTTTAAAACGAAATGTCGTCAGTAAATCCGTTTATTGGGGGATAATAATACGAATTGAATATATACAATCACTGGAACTTCACTTCCATAAAAGTCGTGAACAAACAGCATGCGCAAAATACATGAGCCTCAATAAAAGCAAATCAAAAAATTTTATAAACATAAACGAAAGTCATGACAAAATGTATACACACCAAAAACTAAATTTTAATTGAAGCAAAACGAACGAAGCACAGAAACAAGAATATAATAAATTAAACGTCAAATGAACCACCTCTTCACAATTGCATTTTGCTTGTCAGTATTCACGAAAGACGTATAAAATGTCAATTGACAATCATTATACCAAAATGTCGATTGGTTGATAAATTTTGTCGTTTATCAATAATTGATATTTGACAACCATGGTAAAGGTATCTGTCTGCAGATTCGATAGAGGCAGCTATCATCAAACAATCATCGTCTTACATGTTCTGTATTGCTCTAGTCGGACAGAAATGATGTTTGTTTTTAAGTGCGAAAAATCACATGAGCTGGGATGTCCAAAATGGAACGAGCACAAATGATTGGCGGAAGGTTTTTTTTCCGATGAAAACAAGTTTAACGTAGATGGGCCGGACTGTTATAATAATTAATTCCATGACCTGAGGAAAGGAGCGGTTTTTGAACCGTCACCATAGCAGAGAGAAGGCGTTGTGGTCTGGGGTTCAATTTCATTCGGGAAACACAAGCGCTGTCTCTTTCTTGCGTTATTATGTGGTTATTTTTTCTTAAGTTTCATGCGCTTTAAGTGTTTAGCTCGGCGAATGGTGCGGTAACAGTGGATAAGCTGGCCTTAACATTACCTTTCTCTCTAATTTTAGCTACCGATAAAGCTGAACTTGACGCTATTTTGAGGATACTTCGCGTTTCGCGAAGTGTTAAGGCAGAAGAAGTGTTTCCTTTATAATTGTTTGTGTAAGACGAAGGGTTTTTTTTTAAATATTTGCATGAAAGACCTTCAGAGCAATAACCTTCTATTCGTGTCCCTTCCTCCACTGTTAAACATTTTTTCTTTCCTATTTTTTTTATTCTCAATCAAGAACAATTACTTTATAATACTGTACCATTTAAACCGAAAAAAACATATTCACTTCATAAAAAAACGTTGATTTGTTCACTGCTTCTAATCTAATGACTCGATTTATTTCCGCATATTCTTTACTCAACTTACAATTTGTCTTCAAAGTTCCGTTAGCTAAATCTCTCCTATACACACATTTGTTAACAAAATAGTCTCTCATTTACCATAGTCGTTTTTTTTCTAATCTACCATGTAACGGGAGAAATATCGATTTTACTTCTCAAAAATGCCTGCTTCTAACCTTATGACTAGAAGTGTACATAAAAAAATGGTTGGATTTTCTTTTCAACCATAAACAGAAAATTGTTGTGTCGAATGTCGGCTTAAGACAACATTTTTTTTTTGTTTTATTAAGAGAATCACTGTCTGCGTCCGCTAAGGAGTGTTGTCTGCTATTGGGAAATTTTTTATAATGAAAATAGTAGAATCCAGTCAATTGTATTTATTTTGCCCGTTAATGAGAGTGAGTGATTTTACTGTATTTGAATTAAAAAATGCACGCGAAAAATTCAGCCTGTTTTGTTTTTAAACATCTGCTTTATTTCTGTGTCATAATGGCAAGTTCCTGCCACATTGGAACGCTATGGTGGACCGGGATAAGATAATCTCGACCGGTATAAAGCTATCGATTTTATATCCTCTCCTAAAATAAATAAATAAAATATTCGTCCGTCCGTCCCCCAGTGACACGCACACTATTTAAAAAAAATAATTTTATCGAAGAAACCTATATTTGAACAGAAAGCTGAAACTTGAGACATATACGAGTACACTCGAGGGGACCACAATTTAAATAAACCAGTTTTATCGGAGAAATCGATAAAAATGAATGTCGTGTTTCGCAAAGTATGTAGACAAAGTCTATCTTAACTGTTCGCCTATACTCTTTGGGGCGTTTTCTACATTAATTATCAACAATAAAATAATTAAAAAACGTTAAAAATGTTGTAACAAAATATGTATACAATATTCTTCTTGTACAATTCGCTCATACAAAGCTTTTTGTAGCACTCTTCTCTTCCAAAAAAGCCATCGGTAAAAAATGGGGTCTTCAACCCGCATTCCCAATTTCTATACATCGATAATGTGACCGATACTTATGTACGGTGCAGGTATCTGGTAGACTTCCTTAGACAAGCTAAGCAAAGTCCAACGATCAGCGTGTCTTTGCATGATTGCACTGCGCACTACTCCCTCCACTGCAATGAAGATTCAGTTTCACCTGACACTCTTTGACATCTTTGGTAAACAAACGGCATCTAGTGCGTCTGTCCGCCTCAAAGCAACTTTAGACTGGACCGAGAAGGAAATCAGCCACTCCTCTATTCTAAAAAAATTGAGAACCCCCTTCCTTGCAACATAGACTACACCACCCCTCAGCCACGTTTTTAGAAAAACTTCCAAGTCACCATCCCCTCAGCTCATTTTGGGAGGAAGTCCCCCTTTTCGAAGATAAATCGATCCACTTTTACACCGATGGATCCAAAACGGACGATGGGGTTGGTCGAGGTGTGTTCTCTGAAAGGTTGAACCTCAGCTAGGCTGATGAACTCGTCAAACATTAAACTATACAGGCCCTTCTACCTGATAAAAGTCCTTAGGCATTCCAATGACTATATGCAAACTCATGTTAAAGACGGATGCCATCAAGAGAACTAGCCTTAGGTGGACAAATGGTAATATTTGTCTAGCGACAAAACAGATTTGGCCAAAGCTGGCTCTGAAACGATCTAAGTGTTTGATCTCTCTGGGAAGCATGCAATAAGGCTTGAATCTATACAAATGATAAACATAGACATTAAAAGTCTCGCAAGCTTTATTAAAAGCTCCAACTGGTTCAACTAGTAGGAAGACGATACATCCACGTGGTATCACAATGGACCTTTTATTGGTCTTAGTGTGTCGGCACCCCGCAGGGGGGAGTCATATCGCCACTGCTGTGGGTACTGGTCATTGACAACGTCCTAAAGGAAATTAAGTCAATGGGTATAAGTGCCACAGCGTATGCGGACGACGTGGTCATAGTAGTGCAGGAAAATTTTTTGAATACTTTAAGTGAGATCACAGAGACCGCCTTAAGGAAAATTAGTAATTGGGCCAAGGGCTGCGGACTAAATGTCAATCCCTCGAAAACGGAGTTAGTCCTGTTCACGAGACAACACAAAATACCGCACTTCAATCTCCCGAAACTTGACGGAGAGGAACTGCTCCTCACGGACAGTGCGAAGTATCTGGGCGTAATCCTAGATAGAAAATTAAATTGGAATCTTAAAATAAGGGAACGAATGAAGGAAGCGTATAATGCCCTCTTTCTTTGTAAGAGAACAATGGCAAAACATCGGGCCTGACACCCGCCATGGTAGACTGGATATATACAGTAGTGGTGATACCCATACTTACATATGGCTCACTTGTGTGGTGGAGGGCAACAAATAAAAGAACCATAATTGGAAAACTAGCAACGGTGCAGAGAACGGCAAGCATAGCCATCCCTGGTGCAATCCGTACTACTCCTACGGCAGCACTGGACGCCTTCCTGCACTTTATTCCGCTAGATTTAAAAATAAAGTAACTTGCTGGCAACAGCGCTTTGCGCCTAAAAAATTTAGGCCAGTTTAAGGACTGTAGTTTTGGGCACTGCACGATCTTAGCTGATGTGCTACCCGGAAATTCTATAGGGACTGATGAGATTTGCCCCTTGGTCGACCATGACATCCCCTATGAGGTGTCATACCCGCGAAGGGAGGAGTGGCAAAGAGATGCAGTCATAATAGCAAACGAGGTTGCTATCTACACTGACGGCTCTAAGACGGGGGAGAGGACGGGTTCTGGCATTTTTTCTGCTGATCCAGACCTGAGAGAGTATATACGACTCCCGGACACAAGCAGTGTCTTCCAATCGGAAGTTCTGGCTGTTCTAAGGGCGGCAGAGATAGTGCAGATGAGATCATTGTCGGGAATAGACATTGCCATCTATATTGACAGTCAGGCGACACTTATGGCACTTGAATCTGGTAATATTAACTCTGAGATAGTCAGAAACGGTCGCACAATGCTAAAAGCAGTATGTAGACGGAATCGAGTAAGACTGTGCAGGGTACCGGGACACAGCGGTATAGAGGGAAATGAGCAAGCCGATGAGCTAGCAAGAAAGGGAGGGGAGCTGGAAAACAGCGGAGGTGCGAACATTAAACCACCCCTGGGCGTCTTTAAGGGAAAAATCAATGAAAAGATCTTAAAAATGGCTGACCTCAGATGGCAGAACATAGTGGGACATAGGGTGTCTAGAGCCCTTTGGCCCCATTTGCATAAGAAAAGATCTAAGGAAATTCTAAAATTGAGCAGGGAACAGCTTAGAACAGTAATTGGGATTATGTCAGGGCACTGTCTTCTAAGAAAGCATGCTAGGCGACTTGGTCTGGTGGATGTGGACATGTGCAGGTTCTGTGGTGATCTACAAGCCGAGGAAGACATAACACACATATTGTGTGAGTGCGAGGGTATAGCACGGAATCGTAGGAGGATTCTAGGGGAATACTTCTTCGAGGAACTAGGGGAGCTGAGCGGCATAGACCATAGGAAGCTGGTTAAGTTCGGCAGGAGGATTGGGCTCTGTCTAGGAAAAGTTTATTAGGTTTTTAGGTTTTTCTCCAATTGAAGTTTTTTCAAGTGGTTCCCTAGAGATCGCGATGGGCCCTTCTGGTGCCTAGTGCTGTAGGCGAATTGCATACCCCTTTTTAACCTATGACCTAGTGTCTCGGCTTCGGCCGAATGCCACTTGAACCTTATCCAAGTATCATATGGAGTTTTTTCGACTGCCCCACATCTTGCAAACTTCTGACTTGTCATGAGAAAGTTCTCAAATTCGCGGATCGGATTCGGCTTAAAATTTGAGGTCTCTTCCCTTTCACACAAGCAAATAGCTGGGAAAGCTAGGTTTATACCGAATATTTTTTATCTATGGTGTGTAATTTTTTACATTTAGGAATTCAGTCGCATTCTCAATCAAAAATCATTTAAGGTACCTTATTTTGCATGTCACGCCTCTTTTTATTGGCTGGGAATATGTATAGGTACGGTGACCATATTTCGCCGAGCAAAAACCGGGACGAAATATCCAAAAAATTAAAACTTCAACAAAAAAGTTGGCTTTCATATTTTTATTACTACGAGTATTATAATAAATCAAAGCCAAATTAACAATGAAATAACTATAATATTAATGTTTGCTAATGTTGTAGATCGCTCTGTATGGTTACTTAAGGGTACGTTTGCAGTTTATAGAGAACGTAACATTTTATTTTTAATAAAAATGTATTGTAAGGACAATTAAATAAAATAAAAACGGGACAAAACCGGGACAAAATAATAAAAACGGGACACTTGTTCGTACCGCATGAGGAAAAAAAACTCGGGACAGACTGTAAAAATACGGGACTGTCCCGGGCAAACGGGGACGGATGGTCACCGTATGTATAGGGCATCCAATCCCAAGCCGACTGTAGCCTTTGATTAAGCTTTAATTACGCACTGATAGTTCACGTATATGGTTCAGTAGAACTCGTAGTTAGAGATGTTAAGAGCGGGGCTTTTACATTTTGCAAAAGGTTTTTTGTTTATATTTAAGATCAAAAGTGATTTCAACTGAAATTGCGGTGATTTTTCTACATTATGACTGCGGGTTAACCTTGTTAAGTGACGGCACCTGAAGATTGATTGTTCACTAATCACTTTGCTAACTATCTGCAATATCAAATGAACTTTTCAATTAATAACGAACCCATTCCTTCATTTGCTAATACTAAGACGCTTTTCACCACAATAAGATTAATATGGAAAGGAAATGTTCAAATGGTGTTTCTAAAACAAAATAAAAAATAAAATTAAACATAACAATTAAATTAAAAATTGTATTTATTAACAGATTTCGCAACAGATGGTTCGTAATAATAATTAGCATCTTTTAAAGGTACACAATACAAAATCATCCTACGAATTTGTAAATTTATATATTACTCGTATTTTTTTTTTAACAAATAAATATATTAATAATAAAAACCTCAAAGATGTTAATCTAATTAGATTAGTTTTTAGAAACAGAGAGGGAGAGAGAAAGAGAGAGAGAGAGAGAGGATAGATAGATTAGTTAAGAGATAGTGTGTGTATGTGTTTTTGTTCTTTAAAAGATGTGCACAGAATGGGGCTTAACAAATTTATCAATGAAATGTGGTTGTGGACGCTCTTAAATGGTAAGATACAGTAATTATAGGTTTAATCTACGGGTATATGCATAAATATATAATGATTTTTTTTTTTGTTTTATAATTATAACAAACACTTAAAACTACAATACAACCATATTACTAAATATATTTTATATAATTTATTACCTATGAATGAGCAATGTTTGTCTTGTAAAATTAAAGTTTCAATAACATTTCACTCATTTACATATATTACAACATTGTAGAAAAATTAAAACTTAATGATGAAAGAGCAAAACAATAATATAGTAAAACGAAATTCATAATAATTAAGAAAATAACAAAAATCTCAACAATATGTCAGTATACATATAAATAAAACTAATAGTTTTTTATGTGCTTTTTTTTATATGCGTGTTGTTTTTATTTTAACTTTTAGCTAATTTAATGTCGTTTTTAATCTCACTCATTATCACTTTTGTCTAAAAAAATATTATTTTCATTTTTGTTTCTTCATTTTGTACAAATTAAATAGGAAAATGAGAACAATTAACATTTTAATTAGAAATAAAAATATATATGATTACATTATATAGAAAACAGACAGTTTAAAAATAATATTAGGACGTTCTATGCTTGCAATTGTTTGTTTTTGTTTTCTATTTTATTGAAAATTTTAATGCACATTTTTGTTTGTTTAAATAATTTATAGTATAATACATTTTTTTCGATTGTCAATTTTACAAATAAATTAATACAAGTATTGTTTTTATTTAAATTTATTGTATTATAATAAGGTAAATTAATATTAATTATATTTTTATGTATATTTAGAAGGTGTCTTGGCATAATGATGGCTTTACACATATTTGGGATTTTTATTTTTTTTTATATATATATATTTATATACAATCCGTAACACTTGACTTTCGTTTTTCCAATAAAATAATTGGAGGGGCATAGTATAAGTAATTTGATTCAAATTGCTTTTAATTTGGCTTTATGATGAATTTGTATTTAGTTGTGGTAGTTGCTGCTGTTGCTGATTGATTGGATCGTTTTCCTGAGGGCGATGTGATTTCATGTGAGCACTTCTGCTTTTGACTTTGTTGAAAACTCTGAAAGATGTTATTGAGATGTTACTGGTTTCTTGACAATTAACATGTGGCTTAAATAAATGATTTTTTTTCTTAATAAATTGAAGTACCTAGACATGCATTATGCTAAGCTAAAATGGTTACATTTTGAAATACAGTTGAGTAGTACCTACGCATGTATTTGTGTATGCATATAAAATATATATAGTGGACTCCGGTTAACTTGAACACGAACGAAATCGGGGCCGTTCAAGTTACTGGATCAAAATAAAAAAAATCAGTTTTGTATCAATAATAATTAGCGCAAATTGGTTTTTAAGACAACTTTTACTTTATCCCAAGACTTTGAAATCAAAATAAGGACATGGCGCAAATTAAATGGTTTAAGGGCAGAAATGATGTCCTTTTACTTGGCGATGATAGACGAAAGCAAACCTGATTTATTATGCAGCTTTACAATTCCATTTCTTGTATCAAAGCAGTTACGCTTGGTAGTGGATGTGGGCTGGGCATTAATCTCCAGAAAATACAAATGGTTCCTTTTAGCAATAAAAGAACAATACGAAGATCCAACCTACCGGGAATAGATGGGACTACCCTCAAACTATCCGACTGTGCGAAATACTCGGGTTTTCGTACTGGACAAGAAGATTAAGTGGAAACTAAATGTGTCTGCACGCATAAAAAAGACCACACTCGCTTTTTACTTATGTAGCCGGATTTTCGGGAAAAACTGGCTTCCTAACCCCAAGATAATTCTATGGATGTCCACGGCGGCCGTAAAATCTAAATTAAAATATGGGGGACTGGTGCGTTGGCAATTCACAAATAAAGTTACCCGTCTACAGAACTTGACAAGGATACAATGGACAGCAAGTATGAGCCAACCACGCCATAGCGACGGGACTATATTTGCAAGAATCTGCAGCAAAAATCACCCTTCGGATCAGCCAGCTAAACTGCTGTAAGAAAAATTCAACGGGGCATGCACAGATTCTAAACAGATACTTGGGCCCAGCTGTATCCTTCGGGAGGAGTTCCCCAAGGTTCAGTACTAGGACCTGTTATATGGAAAATGTATGATGGGATACTAAGAACACCGAAACCGAGCGGAGTATACATCATCGGTCATGCCGATGACATTGCAGTCATTGGTTGGGAAAACGCTAGACGAAGTGTCTGAAAAATGCACTCAGAGCATAAGAAATGTGAAAGTATGGCTAAAAGGAGCCGGTCTAGAACTGGCAGACCATAAGAAGGAAGCCAATGACTTTGCTACGTTGAATCAATCGGTTCTCGTTCTATCACCGCAGTTAAACGACGTAAGGCGTGGTTAGTACTTAGATGGGGAACCACTTGGGAATACCGCGTGTTATTGGCGCCTCTTGCGAAAATCTGACAAAAATCCAAGAGTATCAAATTGTCATGAGAAAGCTTCTCAAATCTGCCGTTCGGATTCGGCGTAAAACTGTAGGTCCCCTCCACTTCGCATGAAAGTGGTTGGAGAAGCTAGGATCAGGCCTTGTATTGGGAGTTAAGGCCTAATATGTATGTATGTATAAGATGGAAGCACTGCTTATAAGTAGCAGAAAAAAGATAGATCGGCGAAAAAACCATCGAATCGAGCTCACACATTAAGCACCCGGGAATGATACTGGATCACAGGCTCAACTTTAAAGAGCACATCTAGTACGCCTGGGAAAGAGCCTGTCGGGCAGTGAGGGCACTTCCGAGGATAATGCCAAGCGTTGGAGGATCCAGACAGCTAATCAGAAACCAACTAACTGCGCAACTAACAGAGCAAGTTGATACTGATGTACGCGAATGCCGTATGTTCCTGGAAATTGAAATGGGCGGCCCATCTCTTGCGAACGTCTGACAAACATGCAAGAGTAATTATTGTTACGAGAAGCTTCTCAAATTTGCCATTCGGATTTGGCTTAAAATTGAATGCCTCTTCAACTCCGCACAAGAAAATAGTTAGACAAGCTAGGTTTTCGGCCCTGTATAGGCCGTTAATGCCTTATTTTTATTTGTTTACCTGGCCAGATCGGCTGGCCAATACTCCCATGTTAATCCAAAAAGTCTTAAACCCATTAGTCTGTCATCATTCCCCCCTAAAATGCTGAAGCGATTGATTGATATGAATTTTCGTACGAATATAAATTCGCATACTCCCTTCATCACGGGAATACACTATGGTTGCTTTCCTAGATAAAGAAGGCGCATTAAACAACGCCAACAGAGCTGCAATCGCAAATGCACTGACAGAACTGAATGTGGATAAGCTCGCTTGGTAAATTGATCAATCTACTGCTTACAAGTTGGATTATCAACTCAAAACTGTGCGAACCATTTGACAGGAGGTCTGGCAGTAGAAATACACAGCAAGGCAGCACCCTCCCCCCAAATTTACATTAGCATGAAAACAGCTGCCTGCTCTGCTGTCCGCTTGAAAGCTAACTCACAGAGAATCAATAAGAACATTGGGGATCTCTACCAAGAAAAATAGACTAAACCATACACCGCTTATAGTTAGAAAGGAACTTCCAAATCGATATCCCCACTAGATCATTCTGGGACGACGGAACATAAATCGATCAGCATCTACCCCGATGGATCAAAAACTAGTGATGGGGTAGGTGGAATCGTTTTCTCAGAAAGATAAAAAGTAGATGAGTCTAGCATAGGTTGAGATCTTAAGGAAAGATCATGAAGATCAAATTTGTCTTAGATCTCATTCCGATTTATTCCTGTATGACCCAAAACTCTCCCGATCGAATTTAGAGAGTTTTCGATTTGGTGCAGTTTTTAAGCAGTGGTTGAGGAGTGAAAAAGCCCGTCTATACACGAAGCTACTCAAAAGAAACTATGTAATTAGAGACGTCAATTCCTAACCAGTCAGCATTGAGTCACTTCATATGGAATTAACTTTTTTTTTTTTCGTTTTGGTTGCATTTCTTATTGACTTTTTGTTTTCTCAAGAATCGGTGTAGTATATGCGCACCTCTGTGTGCAGCTTGGTTGTCCTTACAAACACGAATATCTTCTTGGCCGAACCACCTATTCAACTCAATATAGTGCAAGTGTAAGTCGCAACTGTCATCTGTTGGAAACATCGACAGATTAAAACTCCATTAAGGAGGTTTTCGACAGTGCAAATTTGTTCTACTTAAGCGTTTCCAGAGAGCTTCTTCGACATAATCTGGTTTCCAAAGTTGAGCAAACAATTTGGTTTCTATCGATGTAGTTTCCTGACAGCAGGTTTTTTCGTTTCCCAAATGAGATAATAAATTCTTATAGTAAAAATTAAAAACATCAAATACGTTGCATACAAAAAAGATGCAAACAAAATGTTTTTGAATGGGAAATTAATATCCAAATTTTGGAGTTCGTTCCTGGTAACACTGGCTGATGAATCAAAATCAGAAGAACGATAGGAATAGTTTTGGAACTCTGTTTTTAAAATCAAGTGTAGAAGAAGAAGAAGAAGAAGAAGAAGAAGAAGAAGAAGAAGAAGAAGAAGAAGTAGGTTCGATACCTCACAGTTTAGCGGTTGGCTACATCCCGTTTCCCTAATTGTAGCATCTAAATCGTATGCTTTGACATCCATACTAAGTGTTTGCCAGTTTCACCAAAAACGAAGCAAACAAAGTAAACAAAAAAAAAACTCTTTCTATCCTATCAATAAGATATAGAATAAGCATTCAATAGAAGAAGAAGAAGAAGAAGAAGAAGAAGAAGAAGAAGAAGAAGAAGAAGAAGAAGAAGAAGAAGAAGAAGAAGAAGAAGAAGAAGAAGAAGAAGAAGAAGAGGAATAATAATAATAAAAATTATAATAATCAGAAGGAATGAATAAAATAGACCAGCACCACAAAAAAACCCTTATGATCGGCTAGGGCAAGCGCTTCATGGGGGCTCTAACTCCAGCAATCAATTGGGAACTTGTCGAAATCGTAGAACAATGAGGCAGACCTAAAAAACTATTGGATCACAGAAATACAACAACATCAGCATTTGATTGGCCTCTGTGATTCAAACCCGAAAAACCTGCGAATATTCGTTGAGGTCGAAGCGGCGAACCCCACAGGCCGAACAGTAGGAATGCAGTCAAGGGGGAGCGTTATAATCCCTTTAGTGCGTTTTGTAAAAAAAAATGTTTTCGGTCCAATATTGAAATTTTGGTCGAAACGTTTCCAAAAAGGACATCGGAAAAACTTTGTATGGGCGACTTACTACGACGGACATTGGGCCTTACCAATCACAATTTTAATGTGGAGCTTAAGTTATTAGCGTCGTTTTCTTGAATTTCATTTTGCTAGGAGTGAAACCGTTTCACTGTGAAAGGGACCATACATTTAAGCTCCAAACTAAATTGGTTACTGATACAGGGTTTTGTGTACATATTTAGTTATATTTGAATTTTTTCGTTTTGAAGGATTTTTTCTTAAAACCAAAGGTCAAAAACGCCCCAAAAACACTCACAACACGATTTTAAATCTTGTACTCGTCATCCCTTTCATTTGAAAAATATTATTTGGCATTTTACCCGCAATCCGCATTTGTCGCTCAATCGCAACACGCAAGGCATACAAGGCAACACAAGTCGCCTGCAAACTATCACATGACTTTGAATTTGAATGAATTAAATTTAATTACTTCCGTCAAAGTTCAAACTTGCTTTTAGTTTTTCAACAAAGCGAAAAATAAAAATTGTAGAATCACATAAACACTTCAACTTCGACTTCGAGAAGAGCGAGAATTTCAACGTTTAAAATCGAGTCAAACATATTAAAAAATGCAACTTCGACAGCGAAACAAAAAATGGTTGTAAACCAAAGAGAAAATTATGTCAAAATACAATAAACGCAAGGGAAAAAATTCGCTCAAAATATAAGCATTTGCACGTTGAGAAAACTGCAAACATTGCCTCAAGGTTGGTGGGATTTGCACTTCAACTTTGAATTTAGGATTTAGGTCTAGCGTTGAAATCAATTTTGAGGTTGAAGTGCTAATGTGTTAAAACCCATTAAAACAGCATTGGTTCTAAAACGTGCGGCGTGGTTGTCAAACTTGAAGCCCAAGTTGAAGTGTTTATGTGTTTCTATCATTAGGCTTCTGCCCACACACGCCTCTCACCACTGGTACAGCAACGAATCCGCAAATTAAACTTTCTGGAATATTCTTGTAAGTAGGTGCATACATGCAGCATTGCCAAATCAGTGCTCAATTATTCATATTGTTATAACGCTGAATAGTTTTAACGCTTAAGCTACAAACTGTCCTTTTTTCCCTCTGAATGTAAAGTATTGTTTCTCTCTTCCTTATTTCAGTACCTATGTGTTTGGCGCTTTTTTCAGCCATCTCTGGACAGCGCCTAGCAAATAAGCGTCAAATAACGTCATATCTATGCGTTACATAAATATTCACCGATAGGGAATTTCGAGAGAGGATAAGGCCTCGCCATTTGCTGGTTTAAAGGGACCGGGATGTGAAACTCGACTCTGTTATAGCTCATCTGTGTGTCTGACTGTGGACTTATATGACGATATCACTTTGTAGTAAGGTAGGTTTTACGTCGATCCATTGAGCCGCTTAGTAAAATTGTAAATATTGATAGTGATCCGTTGTGAAGGACATTGCGTTGCGTCCACCTTTTCGATGTGAGGTATTGGAAGCATAGAGTGGAATCAGTTGATAGTCGATCAGTGAATTTAGGGAGATAGGGGTGCAGCAGAAGAACGTCGGCATGACCAGTATCTTGCCGAGAGTCTTCAGTCGTAGTGTATAGCTGGCAGACATTTGTATACCTATGACATCGATTGGTGGGAAGTGAAATATGAATATAATTGGTTCTCGGTGCACCAGTAATGCAAAGATGCCAGTCGTTGAAACTTTCGATTTGTTGTTTAAGGATGAACACTGGAGAGAAACCCAGTGCGGTCACTGCCATTTTTCAAGAGTAATACTAATATTATGGTATTGAAACGTTCGTGGTCGATTCCAGGTTTGTTTCTGGTCAAACTTCAGTCCCAAGTAGCGAGAGGATTTTCACATTTACGGGCCGAACCACAACATGACAATACCAATGCGAAAAAGCACTAGCCATATTTACAATTCTTTTTTTTTATAATTTGTTTGCGGTAAAGGGGTTATACCGTAAATGCTACAGCACCCTTATTGTGTTATGAACACAGCGCAATCATTTGTGAACAGCAAGTAGCACCTAGCAATGGCATATTTTCATTGCATGCTTTTCGGTGCCATTTACTTTAGAAAGAATAGAGAGATAGATAGGAAAGAAGTGTTTTGGTGAAGTTGTATGGTTTTTCTCCACGGGTGTTGTCTAAGTTGCTTAGGGAGATCAAGTTTCACATATACGTATACTAAGCGAATACACTACTACTGCACCGTTGCCAGCCGAAATTCTGGTCTTCAAGGCATGAAAATCCATATATTTACTGACAGCCAAGTAGACAGAAATGCCCTTAGCTCGCATACCATTGACACCCTATCAGTCGTGCTCAGTTAAATGACTTTAAAAATTCGGCTAATTAAACAAACCCAAATTATGGTGGGTTCCGGGTCCTGAGGGAATCGAATGTCATAAAAAAGCTGGCTTTCTGGCCAGTAAGGGTGCAGAAGCTCGCTTTGAAAGTCCTGAACCCTTCTGTTGCGCTCCTAGATCGGCAGCCAATACCAATGCAGTCAGCTTGGGCGACCTCTTGCAAAAGACTGTCAAAACCATTATTCCGGTATTAAAGGAACTCTATATTGGCAGTCTCACACAGGGATATATACCAAGAACATGGAGAGAAGTGAAGGTTATTTTCATACTTGCTGGCAAGGCAAGTCACACCAATGCAAAGGACTTCAGACCAATAAGCCTCACTTCCTTCGTACTGAAAACTTTGGAAAGACTGATAGATATACACATTCGTAGCAGGCTTCGTCCGGAAGACTTATCCCTGGCCAAACATGCATATACAAAGGGTAAAAGTGTGGAAACCGCGCTACACTATGCTGTCGGCACAATCGAGAAAACACTAAAGGACAAAGAGTACACTTATCGGCCTTCTTAGACATTGAAGGAGCGTTCAACAATGTCAATACTAGCGCCGTACGCAGAACGCTAAGTAAGCTTTTGATTGATAATTCTATTATCAACTGGATTATCAGCATACTCGAAGAAAGGCACATTATAGCGGAACTTGGGAGCTCTAGGCTAGAAGCTTACGCCTCTAGAGGGACTCCTCAGGGAGAAGTGAATGAAGCGCTTATGCAGCTCAAGAATAGTGGCGTTAGAACAACAGCTTATGCTGATGACGTCGTGCTGTTGGCAACAGGTAAATTCCTGCCAACACTCACCGAAAAAATCAAAGGGGCTCTCAAAATCCTTGACAACTGTGCCAGGCACTGCGACCTAGCGGTAAACCCCCAGAAAACCGAACTGGTAATTTTCACAAATAAAAGGAAAATATCACCGTTTGTCACACATTCTGTTGGCGGTACACCCCTCAGAATCTCTGACAGCGCGAAGTACCTGTGACTCATACTAGACGAAAAACTAAATTGGAAAATGAACACCAATGAAAGAATCAAAAAAGCCACAATAGCCTTTTACTCCTGCAGCAAAATCTTTGGGAAAACCTGGGGACCATCTCCCAAAATTAAACTGTGGATGTACACGGCAATAGTAAGACCCATACTGACATATGTCACTCTCGTATGGTGGCAGGCAACCAATAAAGCCACCTACCTAAAGGCTCTAACAAAAGTTCAGAGACTAACGTGCATCGGCACAACCAGTGCGATGAGGACAACTCCAACCGCAGGACTGGAGGCTATCCTCAACCTGCCTCCGCTAGACATCTTTGTTCAATCAACAGCCGCGACTAGTGCCATGAGAATTTGCCAAACAGCGAATTGGAAACCAAATGCAGTGGGTCATTTGGTGATCCTACAGAAATACTTTGGCCATGTACCAACTACTGACTACATCACGCCATACTTAGACTTCACAAGACCTTTCTCGAGTGCCTATCCCAGCAGGGAAGAATGGAGAAGCGGACTCGTTCCCGACACACAAGCCGTAGCCGTATTTACGGACGGCTCAAAAATGGCAACGGGGGTGGGGTCAGGCGTCTTTTCCGCACCACTGGGTATATCAAAATCGGTACGCCTACCCGACCACAGCAGCGTCTTCCAAGCAGAGGTCCTGGCAGTGACAACAGCAGCCCGTGAGTCTGCGGTAAGGGCAATACCACCCGATGGTAATACCTTCTATATCGATAGCCAGGCAGCAATAGAAGCCTTAACTGAAGCAGAAATAAAATCAAAGCTTGTGAAATGCTGTCACGAAGAACTCAAGGTTCTTGGTACCCAGCATAGGGTATCGCTCTGCTGGGTCCCGGGACATGAAGCAACGAGAAAGCGGAGGCTGTGACAGAACAAGCTGATCCCTCTGTACTCATCCCGCCTTGCTCACTCAGGCTTGAAGCAGGGAAAAAGGCAATAAGAGAGGCGAACCTTAGATGGACGGCTCTAGATACTTGTCACACCACTAGAACGCTATGGCCAACCTACAATGAGGCCAGAACCGAGAGTCTAATGAAAAAGGATAGAACATCACTATCCATCCTCGTAGGTATTTTAACGGGGCACAACACTCTGCGGTACCATATGAAGAAATTCTTGACGGAGGAAGAACTCTGTAGAAGCTGTGGAGACGAGGAAGCTCTGGAGAACACTACCCACTTCCTGTGTCTCTGCCCGGGTCTCCAACACATCAGGTACAGATTCCTGGGGAGACACTTCTTCCACGACCTAGACGAGCTCTCCAGCACACCGATAGACAAAATAATGAAGTTCATCAAATCTACAGGATGGTTTGCATCGAACAGCACAGCGAGTAATTAATCTCAGCTGTTTCGTTTCATAACTTGGAAAAAAGGCGTCCAAAAGAGATCGTGTCGAAAAACGCTGTTTGCGACTTGTTAACAAGGGCATTGCCTATATAGTTGGCTTTCACTGTTATTTTCTTTGTTTTAAGCTGTTAAACCCCAAATTGTATAGGGGAACTGTTAATTTTGCTGTAAATTTTTACCTATAAAAGAAAATCCAAATCCCAGACCACTCAGACTTGGTAACGGTCCATTGTACTACCAGGCAGAAATCCTCTTTTTCTTGAAAAGGTGAGGAAACAATGTGTCATTCGTTTCTCACACGCCAACACACTAAACTCTACACCGTCGCTACCCCTTTGTTAATAAGGATACTGTCTACCTATTTTGTTTTTAATGTTCTTAGGGATTTGATCGGAAGGAAGAATGTTTTCGACATATTTGGCGAAGGACACGATCTTTATCATTTCCATCTGAATCTTCGAAAAAAAGGTTTCTGTTCTTAAAAGCGGGTGTGCCAGTAACTGGATATGGAACATCTTTACCTTTTATTATTCCAATCCCCCGGAGGATATATTTTCGGACTTCAGCTTTCTAGCTAGATGTTTAGAGCATCAAAATTGGTGCCGGACAGATGAACGGGCATTGCTAGATCGACATATATTTCTGCGCTGATCACAAACACGCGCATAGTAACTTTCAGTTGTCAGCGACAAATATGAAGTCATGAAACAAACTACGAGTCAAAATGAGTATATCTGTAGGATAGGGAATACAAAATTGTGGATACCTACAACCACACACTGGGAGATTTCAAAAGTGTGCAGGACCCGTTAAATAATTTTCCTAAGCATGTATATTCAATTTTAAACTCTCTGCAGTAGCAGGCGATGGTGTTCAGTTTTTAGATTTTTTTAACGTATTTAGTCGTGCTTCGAAGTTTTAGCTTGGGTATCATATACGATATACCCCAGTGTGCAGTGCGTGTTAGTATTTTTTGGAATTCGTGAATACTTTATTTTAGTGAAATGTTTTCTCTTTTAGTTATTTTGGAATATTGAAATTTGAATTTTTGTGTTTAAAAAAGCAAACATTTATCCCACTGTTAAAACAATACATTGGAGGAAACATTGAAGAAAGAGTATTAGAAAGCGTAATGTGACAGTTTCTAAACTATTATTTTCAACTTTTTTATGAATTTGACTGATTTAGTTGACTTTTTTTTTGTAACCTAATTTGGAAATTATGTTTTTTTAGTATTTTTATATTTTATGTTATTCATCGTATTGAATTTTGTTTTGATGAAATAAAAATATGAATTAAAAAAAAATATATACACATATATAATGTATATATAAAATTACATCTTTTTATACCCTATTCTAAGGGTATATTAATTTTAACGCATAGTTTGTAACATACCTTAATATTGCCGGTAGACCCCTAAAAGTTACTATATTTATGATCAGCATCGATAGTAATGTCGATCTAGCCATGTCCGTCCGTCGGCAAAAATTAGGCCTTTAAACTGGGCCTAGAGAGCTGAAATTTTAACCATTATACTCTCTAGGGTCCCGAAATAATCAAGTTTACGAATTTTTGAAATCCGCCCACAGACACGCCCACAAACTCAAAAAAACAAAATTTTGGAAAAAATTGAATTTTGAGCTAGGAAGCTGACATTTTTTATATATGATCTATGACTCCTAAAACTGCTCGGGAGATAAAATTTTCAAAATCCGCCCACTGACACGCCCACAATTAAATAAAACAATTTTATTGAAAAACAAAAATTTGAGCTAGGGAGTTGAAATTTATAATATATACTCTCTAGGGTCCCTTTATGCTCATGTGTAAATATTTTCAAAATCCGCCTACTGACACGCCCACAATTTAAAAAAAAACTTTTTCGAAAATGAGCTAGGGAGCTGAAATTTATAATATATACTCTCTAGGGGCTCTTTATGCTCATGTGTAAATATTTCAAAATCCGCCTACTGACACGCCCACAATTTAAAAAAGAACTTTTTTCGAAAATCCAAAGTTTGAGCTAGGGAGCTGAAATTTATAATATATACTCTCTAGGGGCTCTTTATGCTCATGTGTAAATATTTCAAAATCCGCCTACTGACACGCCCACAATTTAAAAAATAACTTTTTTCGAAAATCCAAAGTTTGAGCTAGGGAGCTGAAGTTTATAATATATACTCTCTAGGGGCCCTTTATGCTAATTTTTTTTTAAATCCGCTTACTGACACGCCCACAATTAAATCAAATAATTTTATTGAAAAACCAAAGTTTAAGCTAAGGAGCTTTTTTTTACAAAAGCTTTGGTTTTTTTGATAAAATTCTTTGAATGTTATATAACAAAATAGTAATAACAACCATACTTAGACTTTTGTCACGCCCACTCATAAGGGATAGGAATACGAATAGGGTATCCAACAGTTCGCCCAAGCGGACTGTAGCCCGTCCCTATGTTTCTTAATACTTTTGGGTGGGGTATGTCCAGTGTGAGGAGAGCGTTAGAAAAAATATGTGTGAGGACGGAAGGTTAAGTTGATTTTATACCTATGACAACTTTTACGATTGCTTTGTAATTGCAACTACTTTTCGCCTGCAATTAATTTGTATTTGCTAAGATTTGTTCCACACATAGATAGATACAGATAATCATAAAAATAATATTAAAAATATAAATAGGAAAAAAATTAAGAAACAAAAAATGAAAACAAACTTACATACGAGTATTATAATCCAAAAGAATAGATACGATTTTATAGATGAAACGAAAATTTTGACGCATTTGGTAACTCTTACACAGGTACATATGCCTCCTTCATAACATACTGTCTAACGGCAATGTGTGATGCTTTTTTTGAAATTTGGTTTGTTTGTATATGGACATGTAACAACAACAATTATAACAATAATAACATTAACAAAATTGACTAATTATTTTGAGAGACAAATATCCAAAGGAGAAGTACATAGGGTAAAAGTTTGTAATTTTTTGTGACGTGCGTTATTTTTTCTCTGAGGATGTGTGTACATGTGTGTGTGGTTCGGTAAGGTCTTTTGGGGTAGTCTTACTTGCCGCACACCTTGCAGGGATAGTCGTCCTTTTGATTTGAATGAGCTTGCAATTGGCCATTGTTACCGAATATAATCGGGCCGCTGTTGTTCAGTTGATGTATGTTCCGGCCGATGCAGTGGATTCGTGTATGACCATGAAGAGCAGCTTTAGATGTAAAACTCTAAAACAAAAATATTTAGGTTCATGGAATAGGAGGAAATGAAAATTGTAAATATTACAGCTGAGCAATCAGGCACCTCGCAGACATGAGGACGAAGCTCTGAAGCGAGTGGAGAGAATTGGGATTGATTGGTATCTTCTGTATCCATCTTCAGATGAGTTGCTTTGTAGTCGACGCATAGCTTCTTCCAGAAGTAGTACAGCTGAATGCATTCACTCGTTGATTTTGTTAAGATCTGCGAAGTCAAAAAAGTCACATTTAGTTAGGTTGTTCTTCTTAAATTTCATCTCTAAAACTTACTTCTCTGGCAATGCTGTAGAAATCTTTGCCATACTTTTCCAAGCCTCTTAGAAACATTTCCACCTCCAGCGAGGACCACTTGAGCTGGAAATGATTCGATTGCGACTTTAAGAGATTCAGCACGGCTATGGGCGTGTCACCTTGTGCTTGGAGCAGTGCCTGCAGGGCGACTTCTTCTGAATGGTAACCGAGTGGAATGGCTGAGGACTTACTTAGCTCGATGTAACGTGTTAGCATTTTATCGTCTGTGGCCACACATGGGTCCCACATAAGTTTCTCGTGTTCTGTGGCTTCTGCGGCTCCAGATAGTAATTGCGGCTCGATTTGTCTCTCGATAGTTGGAATTGCAGCTTGATATGCGGTGCCTATGTTGACTTTGGACTCATCGAGAAAAGCCATCAAGCTTGCTGCTTCCTCGAATTCGTCGTCCAAATGCAGGGCTTCCTGATGGAAGCTGGGTGGTTTGGGGAGATTTGAATACAAACCTGTGCCCTTTCGATCTGGATTCAGAATGGGCTGGGGAGTGTAGTGAGTAGTTGATGGCTTCCGGAGTTTTGATTTGTAAAGTTCGTACTTTCGAGGAATACTTGTGGTTGAGCTGCTGTCGCCGTTGACGGATCCCTGGCGCAATCTCCTCTTGAGAATTGAACTTGTCAGCGAGCATGCAACAGTAGATAGAACATTTTGTGGCTGGCCTTGTTGCTCAGTAATTTCACTTGACACAAAGAAATGAGATGTTTCTAACTGACTGGGGGTGTCCTTGAATATTGGTGGGACTGGCGGTGGCGGTTCTATAGGGCCTGTATCCACGCATATATCTGGCTTTACATCGGTTTCGTTGTCGTGCTTTGTCTCCTGCATGCTGAAATTAAACTGGGTGCTCCCATCTCTGGACGTAGTAGTGGCCATACGCATGGGGAAGCTGCTATCTGGATTGAGTTTTTTTGTAAGTAATTGTCCTTGTAATGATGCCGATTGTTCCATGCGTAATAAATGCGACTGTTGATGGTGTGGGTGTGGCAGGGCATGCTGTCTGTGGCCAAAATCGCGAGGTGAAGACGACAGGAGTGGATCTTCGGAGTTCGGCATCATTTGGGATTGCAGACCAATCCCTGGCAGATAATACAGATCAATGTCGGTTGAATTTTGTTGATCACAATTAAGTGACTCATCGGGCAGGACATCGCGCAGTACCTCCTTTACTTCTTCGGCTGTACCAATGCCACTGGTGAAGAATGATTCTGATAGTGGGGAAGTTACATTACGCGAGTCTTCAAGGAATCCTTGGGCGTCATCCAAAAAGGACAGATTCTGCTCAGCAAAGTCCTTGAGATCACAGTTTGCCTCGTCGTTCGATTCATTTAAAAGGTCCTCCACCTTGACAACGGAGGTGTCGAACACATCGGTTGAGTTTTCGTCATTTGACTTGAAGAACTGACCACTGTCCTCCAGTACGCTCTTCAGCTTCAGGATTCTCTCACTTTCGGTAAGTGCTTCATTGGAACAGTCTTTGAAGAAGGTTCCGCCGGCATCGTCAATAAAGTCGGAGGTGGACTTCTCCTGGAAGAAGGAGTTCGCTGCATCCGAAAAATGATGGGAGTCATCCAGGAATGGCGACGATTGCGTTACTGTCTCATGACTTGCTGGTGGTGTTGGGTATGCGAGCGGAGAAGGAAGTGGAGAAAGCGTCTCTTTTACTGAAATGGCAAGCGATTTTGAGGCGGGCGGGTTACCACCACTCAAAGACTTGCATGTGCCGTTATTATATAGGACAAAATCCTTGGAATGAAGTGTTTGGAAATTGGGCAATGCCTCTTGCAAGGGGGAACTGAACACCGCTTGAATGTCTTTGCTGGATCGACTTACAATTTGACTTAAACTGGACGTGGAACTGGTTTCGGTCGCATAGTCACTCAGCGAACTGATTTCGTCCATGGGATCCTGTGCCTCAGACTCGTTCAGCAATTGTATCGAGTCGACCGTCTGCAGCAGCATGTCAGTCTCGGATACACTGTAAACATCACTGTCTTCGAAGAACGACGCCGCCGAGTCTGTTGAATAGGTCAAGGTGTAAACGTCCCCAGATCCATTCGGGGCTTGGGAAATTGTTAGTGAGACTGGCGTTGTTTCCCCATTGGGAAGGGTTATCGCTAGTGGTGGGTTAGATGACCCCGATGAAGACAATGACAGCTCAGAGGGCAACATAAGAGTTCCATTGCTGGTGGTGAATATTTGACTGGAATCAGTACCCAAAGTCTTCCGCACCGCAACCTTTGTGCCACGCTTCAAGAGTTCAATCAGGGTCGCGTCTTTGTGGTCCATGGTGGAAGTACCCTTCGAAGTGTTGGTCGAAACTGTCGTCGTTCCAACACTGACATTTACCGGTTTTTGGTTGATTGACGCTGATTGCTTTTGAATTTGCAGACCCGACGCAAGCACTGTGGTGGTTCCGATCTCGGGTAAGCTATTGCTGTTGCTCCTATCGGATGGTGATCCACTTGTTTGTAGTACTATAGGCGACTTGGGAGCTAAGAAGTTTTCTAGATCATTAGCTGCGCGTCTAACTGCAGCCGCTAGAGGTGGGGCAGGAACTACAAAGGCACCCTGTGGAACAAAATTTTCTAATACATATTGCATTTCAGAGAATCGACTCAGTTCAATTACCTTTAAATCTTTACACCGCTTGCTGATTATTTTTTCTTCGATCAGTGCTCGGACCCCAATACTCGCTGTTTGTAGTGGTGGGCCAAGTCCATCTTTTCGGTCGCACTTTTTTGTCTCTGCCTCTTTTTTGAAGTAACCGCCATGCAGACGCATGTGTCCGTTGAGAGCGGGAACGTTCTTAAATTTTCTATGACATAGATTGCACTCGACAGGTTTCTGCTCTATTTTGACAATATTTAAAATTTGTTGATTCAATCCGGCGCTCGGTTGCTGCTGCTGATGGGATCCACTTCCATTGAGCAGTTCATTGATGGAGATTGATGTTATTGGCGATGTGGCATTTTCGATCACTGATACAGATGAGATTTTTGATTGTGTTTGTTGCAACTGTGTCTGAAAATAGTGTAATAATATTTTAAGAGGATGCATCTGCTGCAACTGTATCTGGAAAAAGTGTAAAAATATTTTAAGAGGAAGTCATTGCAATAGGTTGGTAAGGCCGGAGACACATACGAGTATATTAAGCGCCTGAAATCATGGATCTTTGCCATCGATGGAAAGCTGGTGGCTGCTTTTAAGCTGATATATTTTCTAAGGACCAGCCAAATCTATATATTAATACGGAGTTACCTATAACGTGTTTCCACCCATTTTTGCTATTATACGTCACATAGATATGCCAACACTATAATATATTTGGGTAGGGGACAATACATAGAAGTGCACAATACAAAAATGATCAACTTGAAACTGCTTGAAGTTACTTGAAAATGCTTGAAAATACTTGAAGTTACCAACAACAACATTGCTGTGCATGTTATGCATTTGATAATGCTTGAACATACTTGAAGTTACTTGGGCATGCTTGAAGTTACTTGAAAATGCTGGAAGGTACTTGAAAATGCTTGAAGTTACTTGAAGTTACTTGAAAATGCTTGAAAATAGTTGAAGTTACCTGAAAATGCTTGAAGTTACTTGAAAATGCTTGAAACCTTGAAGTTACTTGATAATGCTTGAACATACTTGAAGTGACTTGGACATGCTTGAAGACACTTGAAAATGCTTGAAGTTACTTGAAAATGCCGGCAAAATTTTATATCATGTGAAGTCAGAGAATGCTATGTCGAAAAATTTCATTTTCCGATTAATATGTATAACAGTCGACTTTATTTTTTTTCAACTTTTAGAATAAATTGGTCGAATTTGGACCATGGGGCGACCCCTAGTTTAGAATAATTATATAGTCTTTGATAATTTTTTGCGGAAGCTATGCATCAGCTATCCTCTCTGACTATAGAGATGGGCAAATGAACATCTCCCATTACCGTATTTAGTATATATAAAATGCAAAGTTCTGAGACAATTATATGATGGCGCTAGAATGGTTGGATGTTAAATATGCATCGTCAGTTAGACGGACTGCTTGTCTCTGACTGCTGCCTAATAGTTTTAAGGGAACGGATTTTAACCGAACTTATAACGTTGTTTTTGTTATAATTTGCGCGCACTAAAGGGATTTGTAATACCCTCATTATGTGGACATGTATATAGTCACATCGTACGGGCATCAAGGAAATGGGGATAAGGATGATAGAGGAGAAACCGATGCACGTTGGTTTTAAATGTTTGTATATTATAATGGGTAGGACAAATAGAGTTGGGAAGAGCATTCCAGCATTGCTCGTATCAGGTGGCAGGTATTTGGTATTGATGTGGTGAGTGCTGTGAACCTAGGCTCCTCTTCTCTGAAGCGCAATAAAACGAGAAGTCAAAGTGGTGTGTCGTTCTTGCAGTACAATGGAACAGTATTGAGTCCGAGTGCTGCAGTGTAGAAAGTACCGCACCCTGACAAAAATAATTCTTCTTTGGTGCTTATTCGGATCAGTTTTTCTTGTTACCTATATGACATCCGTTTCTTCAATGTCAATGTATGAATCTACATATAATGCGCAGTGAAATTTGCATAGCATCATTAAACCCAGTTTCAAGTATGTGAAAAGGATATTAAAATGTTAAACGTAGGTTGAGACGTCATCGCCCTGGCGTTTTTTTGGTAAATTGGGAAACTGGGAAAATCTCATTAAATTTAGTGAACAAATCAGTTAAATAGACAATCTCTGGTTTCCACTTAATTTGATTTTCTTTTGAAATTGGATCCTTATAATCCAAAAACTCTAAAACTGTCTCAAAACGTGTACGTGTACATTCACTAAAGTGACGTTTTAGTACCCTTATAATGTAAAGCTACACAGTGCGGGATTAAAGAAAATTAAGATTAGAAGATGGGGAGACATGCCGATGCATGTTGGTTTTGAATGTTTGTAGATTATAATATGAAGGAAAAATAGAGCGAGGAAGAGCTTTTCACATTCGTGTTTTACTTCTAAGGAAAGATTTTTTTATTTCACTATACGTCCGAATACAGGGTTAACCCTTTCGATCTGGATGGGACATCCAAGGTATAAAAACACCTTTGTTCTATGTCCCATCCGGATCGAAAGGGTTAAGGGGAACTGATGCGCATTATTTGCACGGTGGGTATTGTAGCTGAAATGTTCTTGGGGTGCAATGCAGCCGGCTATTTCGTTTAAGCACTTATGAGGGAAATAACGATAAAAAAAAAACGAGAGATATTGTGACGATGACTTGGAGTCAAGCGATCTCGCGAGATTACGGTCGCCAAAGAGTTTTATGGAATATTGACCATATTGAGGCTGAAGTTGGTAGGCGATGTCATTATACATATATATAAGGTGGCAACGGTGTAGAGGTTAGTGTGTTCGCTTGTGACCCGTGCGGTGCAGGTTCAATCCCCATGGGGAACAACCACATACGCCACTTATTCTCCAGCATCTACATCAAAAGGAGGATTTCTGCCTTGTATTACAATGGACCGTTACCGAGTCTGAGTGCTCGGGGATTTGGATTTCCTTTCCCTTCATAAAAAAATATAAAAAATACATATATAAACGGGGAGGCCGCAATGGCGAAGTACTACGTTGTACCCATGCAACTCCAAACTAATTCACTCAGACCTGGTTCATTAACTCGGTGGGAGCGTAATAAGCCGACATTTGGTAAAGGCTCACTCGTGTGGTACACGGATGGCTCCAAAACAGATGGAGTTGGGGCGCGAGTATACCGAGCAACCAATAAGACCTCTCTGTAAGCGAGTTTGAAGAAAGCGATTCCGTATTTCAAACTGAAATACACGCAATAGAACTCTGCATCAGGAAGAATCTAAACAGGAACATCACTCACGATTTCATTTACATCCTCACAGCAGAGTGGCACTGCTCGTTATTAGCGCCTTTGAAATCAACTCAGAACTAGTCTGCGACTACATCAAGATACTGAAGATATTAGCCAGCACAAAAAGAGATTACCTGATCTGGCTGCCTGGCTATAGCGGCTTTGATGGCATGCAAAGAGCATTCTGTGGTGTAGGGGAAGGTAGTGCACCTTGGTTCGGATTTCAGTTTTTTGCCAATATTTTAGGTGTCGTTTTTAGGTTTCATTAATTTTTCTTTTTTTTTGTTACTACCTGAAGTCTTTTCTATGTTATGGCGAAACTACCAAAAGGATATTGCTAACTTGGAGTAATGTACCTTGGACCGAAAAAATTATTGAAAGTTTTCATATAGTTTAAAGGTGAAAACTTAAATTTATTTCAAAAAAAGTAAAAATGGTACCATTCTTTATTTATTTCAAAAAAGTAGCAAAAAAAAAAGAAAATCTTAAAGTTTTTGTGCTTTGTATTAAATAAAAAAAACTCTTTTACTAAAAAAACTTAACAAAGGACATCAATATTATTTAAAAACTTAGGTAATTTAAAGGAAGAACATAGAAGAAAAACAAATTCATCACTTCAATATTATTTAAAAACTTACATTAAAGGAAAAACCAAAGGTCCAAGGTACACGCGCTATGATGGGTAAAAGGTACACTAACACCATTTTAGCCAAACAAATTAGATTTTTACGTAGTATTCAAACCACATACGAACGACAATGTGTTCATACCAAAAGATTATTAATACACTTACCGAAATCAATTAAAGTAGCGGAAAAGAGACAGAAAACTAAGCACTACATAACTTCAGAAAAGAGATAAAAAAAAATACTTTTTTCACTGAAAACTATGTTTATTTTTTTTTTCTGCCGACTCGTGCAGCTGTGCCTTAAAAAAGAAACTGAGAAGACAAATGAACAGAAGATCAACATTTCACAGAAGGACCGGTTTTTGCGTGCTCTCTATTTTTCTGAAAATTGGCACTCGGACCAAAGTACACTACCTTCCCCTACATATCAGCTCTGCTAAAAGCTGAATGGTTATGCAAAAAAGGAATTCATTACCGGAAAGGCATATAATCACAGAATTACTGACAGAGCATTGTTAAGTCAAAAAACACATTCTGGGGATTGCGGAAGACAATATCTGTCGAATGTGTAATGGAGAAGCTGAAACAGCAAAGTTTGACAGCATTAAGTTATAAAGGAAGTTTCGATAGAAATTTTTCTAAATTTGCAGGCATTTTTGGACCCATAAACTGGACTTTTAAGCAGGACCACGCCCCCATCCACACGGCGCGCATAATACAAAATTGGATAAAGGAGCAGAATGTGGAATTGCTTCAATAGCCGCCGTACTCACCGGACCTGAACCTTATAGAAAACGTTTGGGGATGGTTACTACGAAAAGTTTATGAGTTTGGCCATCAGTTTGAGGACAGAGAATCCCTTATTGCAGCCATTAAATTGGCCTGGAGGAAAATTTCGCTGGACTACATAAAGAGGCCGGATCGAATTCCGATTCCATGCCGGATCGAATTAACGAAACTATTACGAATAAAGGCGGCAGTACCCACTACTAAAATCAACCAATAAAAAACTATTTTAAGAAAAACTTGTTTGTGTGTCTATTCTGTTGACGCAAAATAAAACTGCATTTTTCCAATTGAACGCTTTGCAAGAGAACCAGGGAACAAATAGCGGTACTTTTTGAATTACTCTTTCCGATTTATTTTCTCACTATCATAAGCAAACAGTTAGTATAATCAAATAATATATTACGGAACAAGGTTTTGAAAAAAATGGACAACGTAGCTTAGAAAATGTTTGTGCTTATTCAGTTGAAGCGAGGTGTATTTCACCGTTTGCCCAAAACAGCGGTTTGTTGTGGAAAACATTTGTGTAGGTATATTGACACGAAATTGTTCCATAACCCACGAATGTTGATCACATTCACTACAAAATGCCTACGCATTATAAAAGTTTTTTTTTTCGTGCAATTTGTTATTGTGAAACTTTCCCTAACTATTTATCGCCACTAGCTATAGTTTCCTTTTGAATAAAACACTACTCCATCATTAGTGTATGAATAAAATATAAATGCAACTCACCTGCATATTCCAAGTCCTCGGTCTCTGCAACTGTTGCTGTGGGCTTTGGGTCTGGCTCAGATGGGGTGATGGTGGTTGATTTGATATCTTCAAGTTAGCAGTAGTGGTCGCTACATGCACTTGGGTATTGCCCTGCTTCGTCTGCTGCATAATTTGACTGATGAGATCCAGTTGCTGCCTGGTGAGTCCATCATTTGCAGCAACCGATTTTGTTGAGGTGTTTGACGAAGGCGACGATGCAGGTGAAGGCGTTGATGAGTAGCATTGTGAGGAAGAACTGGCTTGCGTGGATGATGATACCACTGAGACGTTCACAGCTGACGTTGATTGTTTCAAACAACTGCTGCTATTGCTGCCACTGCCATCGTCGCCTCCTCCCGTAGTTGTATACTGAATACAGTTTGCTCCATGGGGTGAACTAGCGTCTCCTAGGAAATTAATAAATATATGGCTTAGAGACACTCGTATCAAAGGAAAGAGCAGGCTTTTCAATGTTACCACTGGCGGTTGCCGGTGACAAACTGAGTCCTGTCGGCGGTCCTGTTGACGGCGAAAGGGAGGATGATTGATTCTGGGGAGTGGTTGCTGCCGCTGCCAACCCACTGTGATGATTTTCCGTGTGCCGCCTCAATGATCTTGCATCACAATACGATTTTCCGCAACCTTCAGCCTTGCATTCATATGGTTTCTTATTTCTATGAGTCATCATGTGGCCATTTCTAAATAAATGGAGCAATAATTGATTAGAAATTGGCACGTTCCATGAGGGTGGTTGTGCTGTGAGCAAAATTACGGCTGGTACTTACAAATGGTCTTGTCTTTTGAACGCTTTTGAACACATCACACAAACGTACTTCCTCTCATCGCTATGCGTTAATTTGTGCTTTGCCAGAGCAGATGCATTTCCAAAAACTTTACTGCAAACCTGAAAGTAGTTGATAGTGTTTAAAGTGGGAGGGAATGGCTATGGTGCAGCGCACGATGCCACTTAATTGGCAATGCTTTCAGCGACAGCTGGCGCTATTTTTGTCTATTAATGTTGTTCCGTTTGAACTTTTATTTTAATACTACGGCGACGACGCATGTTATGAACTCGAACTGACATGCAAATGCAGGCAGATGGACTCGGTCGTCGTTGATTGATCTACGAGTTAGTGCGAACCGAAATGTTTGTTTGAAATGTTTTGTTTTAAAAACTAACTGCCGTAATTAAAACTAATGAAAGCATATAAAAATAGCCGTTTGATGTTAATATTTCTATAAACATTTGAAGCATCCGTTAAAACGATGAACGCTAGATAAACCGGTCGAAGAAGCAGACATTAAGATCACAGAGTTTAGTTAAGTTTATTTCATCTAACAAGTTTTGAACTTAATATTTCATTGTGCAGATAAAAATAAATAAATATGATTTTATGGTTTATTTTTTTACGTACTTCTGCTTTACTCGGAATGAACAACGCAAGCCACTTACAGCTAACTATTGGACAAACAGTTCCCCCTTAAGTCCAGCTCCATCCCAGCAATGTACGACAAAATAATTAATTGCCTTCTCATCCCAATTGGCAAGAGTTACTCTTCTTCTAATTTCTGATGAGCTTCTGTTATCAAAATTTATAGCCTGAAGTCCCTTGCTACCTCAAAGTTATAGTTGTCGATTGTAAAGTTCTGTCAAATTCGTCGATGTTGTGTGTCCCTTCTTGTCGACAAACTCATTTTGGCAGCTTCTCTTTGAATACTAGTGAATGCACCAGTGACAGCCGGCTGTGTATTTATGTATATGTAGGTATGTGTAAATTATTTATTTCGAAAAATGGGATTTTAACAATTCTAAAATTAAGTTTAAATTTAAATTTAAAACTTAAATTTGAATTCTTGAATAAATTAAGAATGTACAAGTATGACTTTTCGTCGTCTGTCTGTAGTTTGGCATGTAAGTTATTATACAATTCACGTTAATACAAAGTATTGTCCTCAGTTATATTTTCAATAATTAAAATAATTAATTAATTCATTTTTATGTTCCGACGATAATGACATTATTGGCAGTAGACAGAACGCTGTGCTCCGCTAATATAAAAATTGGAAACAATACAAAAATAAATTAACCACATTTCGAGTTCCAAACTTTTTGTCGCGACCAACAACAAATTATCAAAGTTTAATCACAATATACAACATTTGATCGCGTTCCATATACCTCAGGTTACCTATACCTATACTAGACGGTCAACTTCCACATCCCCCGGCCCCTACCACCCAAAAATGGAGTGCCTAATGACTGAAAAAATACATGTGCAGCAGGGACGCCCGCAGTAATGCATGCATCAACGCACATGAAAAACAGTAAGAAACTGCCTTCATTCAGTAAGACATAAATTTCACTGAACGACCAAACAAACTAAGATGTTGGGCAATGTCATAGAATTTCACAGAACTAAACGTCAAGCCAACGACCTTGCCACGTCGAATCAATTTGATACTCTTGGATGTTTGTCAGAGTGGGTTCACTTGGGTTCACTTGGGAATACCGCGTATTTTTGGCATCTCTTGTAAACGTCTGACAAACATCCAAGAGTATCAAATTGTCATGAGAAGCTTCTCAAATTTGCCGTTCGGATTGCACGTAAAACTGTAGGTCCCCTCCACTTCGCATGAAAGTGGTTGAAGAAGCTAGGTTCTAGGCCCTGTATGGGTCGTTAAGGCCTAATATGTATGTATCACCCCTATCGTGGAATCCGTCGGATCTGAGATTCACTTCACTTATTCGATTCACGTGAACAGAAAATTCCTATCGTGGGATCCGTCGGATACTCTCCCTTGCTGACCATTATTGGTGATTAGGAAATTCAATTGTGACAGCTCATTTCAAACACATTTGTTTTGTAAAAATTAAATTCAGTGAAAATAAAATAAAAACTACGGATGTCAAATGCATGGATAGATTCGATCCGTTCGTTTTCCACGATACAGAGAATTTCATTCACGTTACCGACATGTGGATGGTTCACGTCTGCGGATTACACGATGCAAATTGTTCACTATTAGCGGATCGATCCCCCCCGACGGATTCCACGATAGGGGTGAATGTAAATGTCAAGCCGGAAAAGTTGAACCAAATTGTGCTATTCTACTACAATCGGTGAATCAAGATTAGAAATAGAAATAACTTGCATCAATAATTCACATGCAGTAAGCAATGCGTCATTTTACATACAATATCACCTTGTTGCACGGCTCTCGCTACACATGTGCTTCAGCCATAATCCTCTCTCAAAATGATCTATTAGCTAATATTTATGTGAAACAATAAAAGTGAAGTTAGCACCCTTTGAATATACGTTTATTTCTGTAGGAATTTGCTTTTACTTTAGGTCCGTTTGCGAACTAATATGCAAACGTAAATTTATATAAAATTTCGTGCAAAACTACACAAACGCGTTTGCGTACTGAGAAAATGGTAAAATGATGAACGAAAGAAATATGTACCTTCGTTCATTTTTCTTCACACAGAATTTCAGCGGTTGCTTCTTTTCAAGCCAAACTTTGACGTTTTTCATCTTTTTACACAAAAGCGTTCGCGTACTTCTCTTTGACATGAGAGGATTCTCTCTCGATTTTGAAGATTTGACAGTTTTCATTTTTCTACACATAAAGTACGCGAACGGACCTTTTGTATTTTTTACAGCTCCGTTCAATTTTTTTTTGACGTTTCTCAAAGTTCCTGATTTTGTTTTTGTGGTGAGAAGAAGGGGTGTGTTTACTGAGTGCTGTGGTGGCTTTGGGATATCAAATTAAGAATGGAGCGAACGGAAATAAACATCTTGGTATTATATGGGATCGAAATTCTAAAGTGATTGGCAGGTCGTGCGTTCGAATCCCGACCAGGGCCATGATTTTTATAAATTGAATACACACAACAAAAACTGATCTCCCTAAAGCAATTTAGGCGCCACCTGTTGAGAAAAAAAAAATACCATCGCACCAAACTTCTTTCCTATACCTCTATTCTTTCAGTAAGTAGCACCCAAAAATAGGCAATGAATTGCTGGGAGCTACTTGCGCAACAAACTAAATGCCTGCGCTGTGGTTTTACCATTATAAGGGTACTGTGTCACTACAGAAAAAACAAATCCCTTTAGCGCACACAAATTATAAAAAAATATGGGATCGAAATTGTTACAAATGTATGGTTTACTACTTATACATTTGACTTATGTTTTTATCATTTCTTTGTTATTTACTCTTATTTTGTTTGAACATTATTTTTTTTCACACAATTTGTTGATCTCGAAAAACAAACGAAAAACCAAATGACAGAAAGGTCACTTTTAATGTATTTATGAAGGATAGTAAATTTGTGAATCTGTGACAATAAATTAAAGTTTTTGGTAAATAAATAAATATGGAATACTTTTGGAGTTTTGACCATAATAACATTAAGGATAATATTCAATTTAATATAACTTTAAAACAGCTTAAGTTGACTGATCACTCTTTGGAGCATCGTGTTGAAAGATATTCGGGTTTCTAGGTTCAGTTCGAACTTCTTAAGTCGTCTATACGTGAAACGCGATGAAATGTTGTGACAGCTCTGAAAAATCCCTGCATTAGTGTTGTTGTTCACGGCACAAAGTTTGGAATTCGACATTTGGTTAATAAAACCGTTCTGAACCCTGTTTTTTTTTAAATATGCTTTGATAAAATGTTGACATATCCCACTCTTGGAATTGGTATGTTTGCAATTTTCTGTTTATAAATGCATTTAAAAAAGCCTTCTCCGCATTTCATGCAGTCCTTAAAACTGAATGTTATTGGGATGTGCTTGTCATTTTCCAATGAGGATTCGCGGGCTTCCGCGACCAAAAAAAATTGTAGTTGTTCCGTTCGCTTTACAAACTCGTTGGCGTATTGAGAATTTTCGCTTTCGTTTATTTTTCTTAACGTAGAATTTCGGCTGGTAAAAAAATGAAAACTGTCAAATTATGATTTGACATGGCGTAGTGAATGGTTGTCCTCGTATGAACGGTCCATGGATGTTGCTTATGATAGTGTGATTAGAGTTGTGAGCTGTATCGGGTTTTGTCTAGTATTCCTGCTTACATCCTCCGCCTATGCGGAATGATGATGGAGAGCTCCCGTTGTTCCACCCGTTTGGTATAAAAAAGGTCCCAAATAGGGTAAAGGTTGTCTTGTAATTTGTTTTGATATCATACTAGAAAGAATTGCATGAAACTCGACTGCCAATCATTCAAAATCCCGCCCTACTGCTCGCATATGCCGATGACGTTCACAGAATCGGAATAACTCAGCGGACTGTCAGTGGTGCATCTGTGAGAAAGGTAGAAGCGGCAAAGATGAACCTAGCGGTTAATTACGAATGCCTACGAAAAATGACACACAACATCAACGTCTGGGCCAGAATACTACAATTGACGGGAAAACGTTGATATATAGTAAAGGACTTTATCCAACTGACCAATCACTGATTCCACTGACCAATTAAGAAGGAAATCCCTTTCCTCCAGTTTCTCACATTATGACGTGTGATAGTTCTAAGAGACTGAGCGAGGCAAATCTGTTGCCTCATACATTTAGGTTAATTTTTGGAGGTATCGGTTTCGAGCTGAATCGATTTATCTTTAAACTTGCCCACAGGTAGAGCAAAATAAAATTATAAATAAATTAATAACTAATAAGTCGTGTGAACCCATACTTGATAAAAATAATATTATAAATTAGTTTAAAAATTATTAAAATTTATACGCCATATGTATTAACTGCGAACCGTAACCGTAACTGTAACCGTTTTAATTTCATGTTTAATAGGGACTCCAATTTTCACAAAATCATTTATTTTGTCGTGCGACTTGAAAAGCATTTAAGAATTTCGTAGCCCCTAATTGTTGCTCTGAGTGCTGTCACTCACAAAATGAGTTTGCGATGCGATGTTATTTTGTAAAGGGTATACGACTTATTTTGCAGGACACCCTCTTAAATTGACTTTAACCTCTTTGTATTAAATTACCTGACATTGTTGCGGTCCATGCCTTGTGGGGGATGAAGTTTTGGGTCTTTGTTTCTTTACAATCGGTGGATTAGATCCAGGAACTGATACGTTTGATATACTCTCATTACTGCTACTGCTACAGCTGCTATTACTGGTTATACTACAATTACTGCTACTCCCACTGCTTGCGCTGCTACTACCGGTGATGCTGATTATTTGTCCACTAATAGGACTGTTCAGCGATATATTATTGCTACTACAGCTAATAAGGCTGTTGGGGTTGCAGGTCTTACTGTTGCTGTTGCTTTTGCACTGGCCGCTGTAATTATTGTTAATATTGTTAGGTATGCTGCTTATTGTTGAACCGATATCATTGAGTTTGCTACCATCGACACTCTCCAGAGTAATGGCATTAATCATTGTGTTGTTATTTATTGTATTATTATTAAGTGCTGCAAATAGATAGATACCAGATGTCCTTCATTGCTATATATACAATAGATTATTTGAAAATCAACTTACATGCAGTTTGTAGAGAACCTAATACATCGGCTAACATATCCGGATCCGGGTATCCGATTGTGAGGGCATTATCTAGAGATGTACAACCATCGACCGATGAGGAGTCCGACGAATGGATTGCTTCTCGTAATTGCAATGTAACCGATCCTTCGGCACCCATAGAGGCACTACACATTAAAACTCTGGGCGATGAGAGTCCTGTCAATGGCAAATGAAGGCCACTTTGAACCTGCCGTCCAAAGATAAAAAAAAATTAATTGAATTATACATGACAGTTTATTCTATAAATAATTTTAAAAAAATCTAAAAATAAATAAGTAAAGGGAAGTTAATTTTATTTTGTTTTAAAATAAAAAGAAAACAGCTTGTTACAGTTTGTAGCATGCACCTTGTAAATATTTCTTGTATTCATATCTGGAAAAATTTAGCGAAATCTAAATCTCACGAACTATTTTTTTTTTTTTGAGTAATGGCAATACTTTAATCTTTCGCTCACTCGATAAAGCCGCTGTAATTTTTGCCAAAATGATAGAATGACTATCGACACTCGAGATACAGCCACTTCTGCCGACGAGAGGATATATAAGCACGAAAAGTCGTGTGAAGTTTTCTTCTTTTTTTGGCATTCTATGGTCTCTTCAAAAGTTCGAAGCGAGAGACATTAAGTGGTTTGAAGTGGCGTGAGAGATAGCCAATTTGCTTACTACCCGGTTGTCGCAAGTGACAAGTCTAAGAACAAATATTTTCATAAAAATTGTTCAAAGTACATCAATCCAATAATGTGATTAATCGTCAATCGACAAAGTTGTGCATTACCAAACAAAAGGACCAGTGCCGAAACACACGTGCGCACGAGGTTAACCGCACCAAAAATATCCAACCGAAATCAGTCCAAGTGGTACTAAGATCAGCTAAGCGACAGTAAAACCATCACCCACTGGCATACCGCCCCGTGAAACACGTATGGACCATCGCCAAATTAATTTTGTTGCCGCACTGGCCATGAAATGACCATCCGAGTAAAGCAATCATTACGTCGTCAATGATCATCCGGCAAGCAGACCGCATCAGAACGCGAGACGTCAAGAAAGCATCCCTTTTTTTTATTATTTGTTTTATTTAATTTTATTGTAATATTTGTTGAGCATGTGTTTGAAATTAATTATTGCAATTTTAGATATTGAGTTAGTTTTGTGTATGCATACCATACAGTAAGTGCATGAAACCACGAGGTAAGAAAAGAAAAGTCGAAAGATTTTGATAACTCGCTTTCACAAAAGCTTATATTAAGAAATATTTTTCCATACAGTGCTCTACAGAACCCGATGTGCGCACAACGAGTCTGCAGTTCGAATAAACTCAACATTCATCAATATCAAAATACAACCGTAAGTAATCTTCCGATTTTTAATTTCAAAATGTTACATGCTTAGATAATATTCAGAACTCTTACACCAGCTTAGTAATTTACTTCTTTTAAAATGTACATACAGTGCCTTCTGCGCTTAATACAAGACAAACTCAAATACCTAATCATGCATATCTTACTCGTTTTTCCTATTATTTAATACTAATAAGATATATTTATTACTAGTTTTATATTCTTCCGTACAATAATCCTTTTTTTTAAATCAATCCAACTTGAGAGTTACAAGTACACTTACCCAAAGCTGTTCCAAATTTCGTAATACGTACATACATACCATATTATATCTAATTGCTTTAAGCCTACCTAGTAATTAATATTCATATTCACATGTTCTTAGTTGCTATACCTAGTTCTAAGTTGCTATATACCTATATTTACATGCATTACAAATTATATATAACTAGCTGCACCTGCCCGGCTTTGCCCGTGCCCGAGAATTCTATTGGCCAATATGTTCGAGTAGACTTCCTTATAATTGTGTATAGCGGGTATCCGGCGTATGTTGCTGCGCCTAAAAGCCTAAAAAAAGAAGACCGATTTTGACCAAAGTTCACAGAAACACTCTCAGGCCAATGCCGAAGATTGCCTGATTTGAGCTCAACCGGTGAAAGGGACTGCACGTTTTTCTCCGCATGGCTTAGGCCGCTCACACAACTTCGTTGTTTCGCTTAGGGTAGGTGCTTGTTGTCTGGCAGGCGCCTATGTCACCTTACTTCTGCGAATCAAACAACAAAGCGAAAATAAAAAAACTTCGATTGAATCACTTTTCATTCACTTCTACACCGATTGTTATCAATGTTGGAAAAGCAACTTTCCGATCTCCGATTCACAAAAAAATGCAAAAAATTTCAATAAGAGTTATTTGAATAAAATATTGAACACACGATATCTCAAGAATGAAAGTGCGCACAAATTCCACAATAAGCTTGAAACGTTCGTCTGGTCTCCCTCTTTCATAAGCTTGTTCGGATAACAAAATAAGTGACGGTCTCTGTATCTGCGTCGTAATTTACACGCATACGCACATATGCATGTGTACTCACTCAAATGCCCATATCTCACACACCGATGCAGATATAGCCAAACATAACAACCTTCGTGCAGACGTCGCCTTTCATGGAAAAAATCGGTTAACGCGTTTGGCCAAACACCGGCAACAAACACAAATATGGATTGATTTTTATATATAGAAAATATTACACAACAAAACTTTTTATTATTTCACTTAAATTTGTTTTTTTTTTTTCAAAGCACATGATACCTACTAATGAAACACACAGTGTATAAATACATTGTCAATTTTTTTTTCTTTTTTAAGAAACACATAATTTACACACCGATGCAGATACAGACATCGCACATACATAACATCCTTCGTCTATCACCTTTCTTTAAAAGAAAATTTCATTGAAATCGGTTAACGCGTTTGGCCAAACACCGGCAACAAACACAAATATGGATTGATTTTTATATACATATATATATAAATAGATATAGATATATTCTCATATCAATTTTAATTCACAAAAACTCACAAAATCGCAATGAAGAAATCCGAATCCGACAGCGCCACCAAACATGAAACAAAATTGGCTTCTCCATTGATCGATAATAGATGGCGTTACGTTGCGTGTCTATCTGACAGTTCAATTGTGATACGATATCTTACATTCAAATGTGATTCTTTATTTGGTTGTTGCCAAAATAAATAAATACAAAATGAAAAAAAATAAAAAATTAAAAAAAAAATCGAAAAAACCTGTCGTAACACGCTGGGTGGTCAAAATAAGCCATTTTGAAATTTAGATTTTTTTTTCTTCTAAAACCCGTGCTGAGAAAATACCTTTCCAACAAAGTATAAATCATCAAAATCGGTTCGGCCAATCTCGAGTTATGCGGTTACATCGCTTCGGACACTTTTTTTTATATATATAGATTTCACTATCCTGATAGAAAGTGAATTAATAGAAAATTTCGCTCTCGATACAAATGTATCCCATTGAATTCCTTGAAAAGCAAACTGTTCTCTTTATTAACTCCCTTAGTTCATAAGATAAAAATGATGAATAAATTATATATTATAATGTATCAATCGAATTGAATGGATTTTCATATGGCTGAATAAGCTTCTCCTTGGTGATATGGGGTGGTGAGCGTAAGAATGATCTAAAGGAGGGAAAGGGTGAGACAAATAAGGAGCATGACTACGGTTATGCCGCAGGGTGGGCCAGCCTGATGGTTTCTCTTCCGAGTGCACCATATTACGTCATCAACATCTGACTTCATCTTTCTATTCCTCCTTCTCTCACTTCCTCTCTTAAGCTTTTTTTTATTTTTCTTCATTTTCCCCTTCCTCTTCCATCCGATAATGACTTGTCATCGCTTTAAGGCATGCAAGATCATATGGCAAGTAAACTTGGAGACCAGGCCTTATCTATAAGTGCACGCGTACATTTAGTATCTATCTGATACACACTCCCCCCTTTTGCCACGAATTTTATTTTGTGGGTAGGTTCGTAGCAGAAAGATCCCCCCCGATCCGACGAGCTGTTGCCGAGCAACTACAAGCGTGCCACCTCTGCTACCGGGAACATTAACACCCAAATACCCCCTTCCTACAAGTTCCACGAATGTTTTGCATTAATAAAAGTGAAATTCCATTAGTGTTGAGATTTATGCAGCGGACATAACCTAGAAGAAGGAAAAGCAAGCATACTTCGTGTGCGTCCTATAGCAGGGTGTACCCAACTTACATAATGTAGGTACTCGTAAAAACAAATATAATAGTGTTTGCCTAATAAATGGAGTTAGTGAAGAAGGCAAAACGCAGTGATGGACTTTTGATTGCATATTTGGTGAGCATATTGTTGAATAATGAAAAACAAAGAACGGGTAAGTATTGCTAAATAAGTGGAAATAGTTTCCTGTTTTGTAAATAAAAATGGGAGCAAATATAAATATTTGAAAGGGCTGTGAAGGAAAATTCAGATGAGACTGCCGTTTTTACAAATTTGGTTAAAAAGGATATAATCCTTTATCAACGCCATTGTTGGAAATAATGAAGGAAAAATTAATTAATTTTAGCCAGACCGAAATTGAGTAATCAAGAGTACATTGGACATTCATTAGATTACGTTAGACTTGGGTCACGTTCCGAAGATTTGGTTATACTGCAAGACGGATAGGGTTACCATAATGCCAAGAGAAAAACGTGAACATAACTTACAATAGAAATAAAATGATCAGTGCTGTGTACTTTGTATGTCTGAATTGTGTTTTGACTGCGGGGCATTGTTTAAGCAAAACCGATTAGTTAAATTCAGTCATTGGACTTCTATTGGGCGGGTTATTTCTGACAGCTTTAACAATGAGTTGAAACGAATTCGTTTAAGCATAATGCTAAATCAGGAAATCCCTTTAGGGCGCGCTTATTATAAAAAAAAGCAGGGATTCTTAGGTCTCAGTTTCAGCGACACAAAAAAACTGACACAACAGAGGAGGCTGGTTAATTTTGAACCCATCCATCAAACGCATCACCTTAATTTTCTTCAGCTAGGTTAAATAATATCTGCAGCAATTCCGCAACAGAGTGTGCCATTAGAGCCATGTGGGTCAGTAGGCGTATGTTATGTAGAACTTGGGGTTTGAGTCCGAAAATAATAAACTCGTTGTAGATATATAACGATGGAGGCCGCTTTTTTTGAACGGACAACGGGAACCAAGTTAAAGAGAACTATCTGTCTGTGTGGGGCACGAAGCTGGCGATCGGCAACACCAGTTGTTGGGGTTACCCTCTGCTAAAGTTCATCAAGGCTACCACCAGCGTTACGTTTCTTCTCTCTACGAAATTATATAAATTACAAAAAAGCGTCCCAATTTCGTCAATACTTGAAAGTGTCGAAAATCCACTATTTAGTAAATATGGGCGCACGAGTCCTGACGGTAACAAAATTGTCAAATGAGGATATATGTCAATATGTAAGATGACATGCGAGAGCAGCTGAATGTCAGGAGGTGCCAAAAATAACCTGAAGGTTAGGTAAGGTTAGGTTAGGTTAGTCAGGGCTATGTCATTGCTGCCATAGAAATACTAGGCGCCATAATGTCCAATCCCGTGTTTTGCCGACGCATTTCTCCACCTTTTATTGCTGGCTCATCTGCGAGCTCATTGCCCACTATGTCACAGTGTAACGCGGTGCTGTTCGCAGGCTTCATTAGCAGTGATTCCGCAGAGTTAAGAGCTGCCGGAACCTCCGACTAGAAGGCACTGCAACTGTTTGGAAGTCGCAGAAATTTCCTCAGCTCTATTTCCGCAGAGTAAATTCCGGACCCCGTGCCAACGTTGGTTTTGGAGCCATCCGTGAATACTGCAATGTCACATAAATTAATAACTGCGTTATTCGGCCAGTCCGCTCTATCGGGACACAACACTGTACAGGTTATCCCGAAATCAAGCTTAGAGGGGATATAATCCGATTTTTCTAAATTTCTTAGAATGAAAACATCCAAAATAGAGCAGTGTCAAATTGGACTGCTTTTGGACAGATACCGAAATTGGTGAGACGTATCGCGCTTTTTCCTGCCCGGCATTTTACCTGTATATCTACGGCCAGTAGGTGCAGAAACATTTCCAGGCTGTGGGCGTTATGCGCGAGGCACCCGTGATAGCAACACTAGCCGTTCTTTGTGCCATTGCCAATTGTCCCTGCATACTCTTCTTATTTGTGGCTTTGCACCAGAGAATGGCGCCAAAGGTGAGAACCGGTCTGACTATCATTATATACCTGGTTTAGGGCCCCACTTTTTTCTTACTGCCCTTTTGCAGTTTAGGAGTGCGTTGTAGGCTCTCTTGATTCCCTCCTGAATAGTGAGATTTCAGTTCAATTTCCTGTCCAGAATAATGCCGAGGTATTTAGCATGCTCTGATAGGACCGATTAAACCCCATCAATTCGTGGCATTTTAAAAGATGGTATTTTAAACTTTCTACTGAATAGAACTAATTCCGTTGTTGCTGGATTGGCGTCAAGTCAACAGTCTTCAGCCTATTTGCTTTGAGTTTCTATAACTGCCTCGATAATTTTGAATTATGATGACAACCTCATCTACATACGGCGTTATACCTATATCCATATTTCTACGTTGGCTCAAAATATCATCGATAACCGGGACCCATAGTCGTAGATATCCCCCCACTCACCCTGGGGAATACCCTAGGTCCAGATTTTCAGATTTTTTGATAGTACTGATCCGAACTGTTGAACAGATTCTTCTTGTGCTTAGCATTATGCATAGCCAATCGATGATACCCTGCACCTGAAAGTGGTCGACATAATTTCTCGCTGGGACTTCTGTTTTTCAAGGCGGTTTTTAGTCGTACTGGGATGGGCCTAATGAGTTATTTTGTACCGTTTTCTATTTTGACTTATTGTTTATAATGTTCCTTAATATTGCTCGTTAGTGTATTTGTGATCTACATCGCAAGTTATGTCAAACTAGCCATTTCCGCCTATCAGTCCGCCCCCAAATTTGAAGCCTTCAAATTCGACAGCTGAATTTTGGACCATTGTAAGATTATGGATTTTTAAAACATCAGAAATTCGAGCTAGAAAGCTGAAATTTGGAACATAGAAGAAGAAAGAAAGAAGTTTTACTTCACTCGTGTGGTCTTAACACACATTTTTTTTTGAAACACTCACTTCCTTGGGCGTTTTTGACATAAACATTATTTTTTATGAAACGTATAAAAACAGCTACATTTTATTAAGATGTGTAGTAGACAATATCATTCTTTGACAGAGAAAAATTATTTTTCGATTATTTGAAACAAAAATAACTGTATAAGCAATATAATATGTTACCAATGGGCTAGATCTTAATTTATGGGCACCAATACAAAAAAATGTATCTGATGTTGTTAAAAACCATAAATATACCCCTAAAAATTTAAAAAAAAAAACGGCCGTCTTTAACTTTGCACATATCCCACCTCCCACCTACTGCAAATCGAACAGTTAGCCCAAGTAGGGGGGTTGCAAGGAGCAGTATGTTACCCATACGATTTACTGTTTATGTAATCTACTTCTGATACTCTTCTATATTCACAAGTCTAAAAAATAACAATTATTGCATCAATCCACCAATGTTAGCATTTTCAACGAAAAAGAAAACAATTTTTTTTTTTGAATTGCTGCCGGAAAGTGAAATCTTGCCACATCACATACATATTAGGCCTTAAGGGCCCATACAGGGCCTGAACCTAGTTTCTCCAACTACTTTCATGCAAAGTGGAGGGGACCTACAGTTTTACACCGAATCCGAACAGCAAATTTGAGTAGCTTTCTCATGACAATTTGATACTCTTGGATGTTTGTCAGACGTTCGCAAGAGGCCAGCTGTCCTAAAAGTCGCCTCGACAAAGTTTTTGGATACGCCTACTTTAAGGGGCGTTTTTAATTACTTTAACTTTAGATTTATGTATTTGAAAAATGTTATTATCAAATGCCACGCCTACTTTATGTTCGGCCAAGGGGACTGTAGCCTTTCCTTATGTTTTTATTTTATGTAATCGGTTCACATTTCACGAAAACACACATAATTCATTGGAATCCCGAAGTAGTGAATTCTTGAACGAATGAAAACCAATTTAATAAAAAAAAATTTATTCAAAATATAAACATTATTGATAATCATATGAAAGCTGAGGGCTCAGAATACTCTGAGCACACTCGGTTCAGATCGTGCTCTAGATGTTCACGGGCCGTTCTCTGAACTAACAAAGAACAACCCCTAATGAATTTGCAAATGAACTAGCAAAGGCTGGTTCAGAAAGCGTCTTTTAGGACCAGAATCTTATTGCAGAGTCAACTGAACTCCTGTTCTAGGAAATATTAAAAATGTTTCAGGGCTCAGACAATCTAAACAATCAGCCATTATTCGTAATTCTAAGATATCTTTAATGGCGGGTGTGTATGAAGGTGCAGGGAAATAACTTCACGGGCAATAACTTCACATGGGCAATAACTTCACCTTTTTTTTTGTGAAGTTATTGCCCACTGATGGTGAGCAATAACTTCACCGTAAATTTTGTGAAGTTATTTCCCACCTATAATTTGAAAATTTGTCTATTATAACTAAAGACCCTTGCACCCACTCGAAATCAAACAGTGACCCCTAGCAGGGTGGTTGCAGGGGGGCAGCATGCCCCCCAATATGCATTGCACTGTTTATGGGATTAGTTGCGAAATCGCAAGTAGATACCATAAACAGTTCAATACCTATTGGGGGGGGGGGGGGCATGCTGCGCCACTGCAACCTCCCCTGCTTGGGGTCACTGTTTGATTTGGAGTAGGTGCGAGGTACGGTTCTAGATTTATCATAAAATGTTAAGAGAATTTATTTCCCACAAAAAAGTGAAGATATTGCTCGCCTATTGTGGGCAATAATTTCACAAAAGAAAAGGGAAGTTATTGCCCACTCGAGGTGAAGTTATTGCCCATGTGAAGTTATTGCCCGTGAAGTTATTTCCCTGCACCGTGTATGAATAGGGTAGGCTCTGATTGGCATCAACTTGGCGATGCCCAGTTTGTTGCAATTATCTCATACATATCAATTGTGCCTATTTTACTTTCCCGTGGTAACCACCGGGTATTGGTCTCGCTGACCTGGGTTTGAATTGCTAAACTAATAAGCGCGAGTGTTGAACACGAAGAAAATAGCAACACTGTACACTGCACTCTGTTGAAATGGAATATCTGCTCGAGCCTCAAAAATCTAACATGAGCCCCTCAGAAAGAAGACGAACGGCGGATGAACTCACGTGATTGAATCAACGGTGACGCCAACAGTCGACAGATAACTTAATGAGCTTCCAACCACGGAAAAACAAATAGTTACAAAGCAACCAAAAGCCTCGGATAAGGACGGATTTGCTGTTGACGACGCGCAGAGCCATAGACATTAGCAAAGGCGGATAAAGATCTTCTTGGTCGTTGTGAGCGCAATACTCTTCGAGTGATTTTCGGTCCCGTTTGAGTTGAATTCTTTGAAGGAGGAGTTTTAATAGCAACCTCTACGAGCTGTGCGCGACATCGACCTAGTCAGAAAAGGACATTTGTAGAGCGAATGGATACGAACGCTCGGCCCCGAAGAGTCATCGATTCTAGCCCGGAGGGATAACAAAGTAGAGGAAGACCTCGCTTTAGGTGGCGCGCACAAGTAAGGCGACCTCAACTAACTTGGAGTGCACAAGTGGAGGCGGTTAGCTAAAGATCGGGCTACATGGAGAGGCAAGTTGGTTGAGGTGCAGGTCCATCCAGATCTGTAGCGCCACCTATGGAAGTAAGTCAGTAAGATATCTTCGATAAGAAGATCATCAGGAGAACCTGGTAGGTTAACTGTCATTTCACACTTTCGATCTTTTTTTTTGCGCAAAATCAAACCGCTCAAATATGGAAAATGCCACATCGCCCAAAATGTTGTTCGATTTTACACTCAGACAGATCACAAAAAAATCACTCAAATTCTTGGCTATACAGAATCTATCGACTACACGAAATCGGACGCAACAGTGAGGTTTAGTTGAAAATGAAATTAAAATCAAAATACTGTGACTTTTCTTATATAAAGGCTCTTTCATTTAGGACCTGGCAAGTTTTTTTTAAAATAAAATGCAAACTACTTGCGATATCTCAAAAAATGTATCGGCTTGAATTACTATAAAAACATTTATTACGTATGCAGCGGTTGACACGTTAAACCCACTTTTCGATAACTCGGCCACACATTTCGACCGATACGGCCGCTATTTCTCGTTCAATATTGGCTCTGAGCTAATCTCACACGATCTCGGCGGGCATACATTCTCGAGATAATACGTTCACTGAACTGAGACTTCAATAACTCGATTGCTTTCGCTTCATTCAATTGCCCAAATAAATAACATTCCAACATCTCTCTGTAGTGAATACCATTTACCGTAACGTGACGGTCATTTTCGTCGACGAAAAAAAAACAGCCCAACGCCGCCAGCATCAAAACCACACCAACATGAGGGTTCACACCTCTCCAGTAAGCCATATTTTGCTTATTTATGAAGCCGTTTAACCAAACATGCGCTTCATCGCTGAAAACGATTTCGCGATGAAATTCTTCACTTTCTTTCATCATGTCCAGAGCCCAATTCGAGAACGTACATCGCTTCATATGATCAAGTGGCTTCAGCTCTTAAGTCAGCTTGATGTTACGCAAAATTGGCCATAATAAGGTTTAGGAGAGGCCCAATTCTTGAAAACGCCGTGAAATTGACTGATTTACTTGTTTGCGATGGACTCCTCTACGGCAGCAATATTCTCCACACTTCGGGCAAAACGTAATCTCACTGGTACGGCAACATCAAGCAGTGAATATTCTAACTCAAGTTTTTTTTTAAATATTTGTAACGTTGTTCTTTCGTGCCTTCACCATAATGAAAATGTTGATTTCACTGAATATTTTGGAGTTGACAGTTCGGTAACCGGTTTAAGGGTGCGTTCACACTGAAAGTTTGAAGTCAAGTCGCTAATGAAAGACCCATAATTCGACATAACTCCATTATTTTTGATCGGCGTATTTTTGAGTTGTCAATTTAACATTTGTCCGCATTTTTACAACTTGCGCTTTTATCGTTTCGGACTTGATGGGCGATGATAACTTCAAATCGCCCTTTTATTCGGCGTGCATCGGCATTGAAATTTTTTTTAAATACATACTTTGAATATTGTCAAATTTTCCAAAAGGTCTTGCAAACGGGTTACAAAATTAACAAATAAGCATCTGGTTCTTGGGGCTCACTTAACCATTTCAAGGCGTCAGTCAGCACGTTCATATGACGAAAGCCACAAAATCGATAGACGATAAAATAAAGTGTAAAAGATAAGCCAATATATATTTGTACTACCTACACATTAATAGATTTTACAAATCCATATAAACATGCCATTATTCAGCTTCCTGTTAACGAGATGTTTACAAGAAAAAAGGCTTATTGTGGACCTATGGCAGGAACAAATAAATGCAATCATAACGACTGCCAACATTTTTACTTTTTTTCTGAAAAGCAGCAAATTGTTGGCAAAACACCCAAAGTTAGTCAGTCGGCTACACCATGCTAAATTCGCGGGGATACACTCATGGTATTAACGCCACGTTCATATTGAATAAAACATTATTCATTCTGTGCGGTGGACTTCTTTAACAGAATTGCAAAAGACAAATAGAAAAAAAAGTTAAATAAAGACGATGAAAAATACAAGGAAAACTATCTCGGCATGCATTCAAAATCAGTCAAATGAACAAGCAAGAGACAAAACTTTCAATTTTTCATCTCACGAACTGCCAACATTCTAGTTCCGCCACCATTGTATTCGCCAGTGCAAGGCATTTGTGTTCATCTTTCTGGTATTTGTCTGGCAGGGACATGATTCATACCCATAGCCAAGGCATAGCCGGTAGTGGCCTACATTTACATAATGTATTAATTTTTCTTTTTTGCAAATTAAAGGAATTCTTTGTTACATGAAACCAAAAAAAAAGGCAACAAAACTATAATAATACAAATTAAAAACGACTTGTCCAACCTGTGTATACGATGTGACTCATTGAAATGGTTTAACATTGATATACGCTCAGACACCATTCGAGCATTACATGAAAACAGAAACACGCATCAATACATATGGGATGAGTATTTTCATTTTTAAATGCTTTTAATAAACAACAAAAAATTCGAATATACGAGATACACGATGAATGAAAGCTTCAGCGTGACAGGTTAAACAAGCAATTTTGAGGCGAATATTTCTTTTAATTTGTCATTCTTACGTCGTTTTTACGGTATTTTTCCTGTGCCTATTCCAAATAAATCAGCTACAGTGGTTGCATAAAAATGTTTACTCCGTCATTTTTGAAAAATATCAAGCAAATTAACGACAGCTGAGATGAAGATGCTTCGCATGACAGCAGGAGTCACGGCCGTAGCCAGGGCCCTCATCACGTAAGGCTGACGATCTCGTTTTCGACATCGACTTCGATAGCAATGCTTCACGTAACATCTTGCATTATTTTGTACACCATTAAAGCACTTTCATGGTTTTTTAAGTGAGCAATCGGCTTTAGATTTTTTCTTTATATGCTGCAGATTGTTATTAATGCAATTTATTATAAATAAGAAACTCTATTTCACCAAATATATGTATCCGGTGATGTCTTCAGTGAGTAAGCGAAGACATTAAAAAAGTTTCGGACATGAAACAAATTTGTCACCCCGAAAACATTCGTACTAGTTCGCTAACAAGTGATAGATACGAGTAGTAAAAAGGATAATTGATTTGGAGAGTAACAATTAGAGGAAATTTACTGGAATAATAAAATTGAGACTTGCTTTCATGCATATACTCGTATGTACATATAAAAACACATTCTAGTTTCAACAAAAATACATTATAATGACGTAAAAATATTAATAAATATTTTTGACAAAAAAAAAAAAACAGCAGCTATAAGGTGGCGCAAAAGTCATCATCCTATCGGAAGAAGCTATAATTTTTGCAAATGGCGGCAAATGTAAATTCTACTTTGACATTTGTGAAGTTAACTATACAGAAAAAACTTAAGACACCAATTAACATAATCCAAAAGAAGAACCAAAGTTTTTCATTCATAAAAAAAATTACAGCGAAAGAACATCGGGTGACAACTATTGCGCCACCTGACAACTTTTGCGCCACCTTGTATAAACAAATCTCAGCAGTCAGTTTTCTTCGTTTCTGAAGTTTCTGACAATTAGATGTTGTTTTCAGTGTTTCTCAAACTGTAGCAAACGAGAGCGATGGACGACACGAGAACGATTGTTTATTCGTGGATCAAACTATTGACGACAGCGTTCAGTGCAATCGCATGGACGACAATCGTCCGCACGCAAAGTTACGTGATGAGGGCCCAGGACCTAATGTATGGGTGAGTTACAATTTTGTTTGGGTGAGCTGACATTTTTTTTAAAAGATAGTCAAGTCTAGAAAAATTTAATTTTTATTAAAAGCGTAGGTATAAGCAATATCACATTCATGTTTTTAAACTACGACTTAAACGCTATACAAGATCAAGAAATTGGTAGGTAGTACAGGTGGCAAAGGTGCGATGGTAGTGTATTCACTAATTGATTGGTAGGTCGTGCGTTCGAATCACGACCAGGGCCATCATTTTTATAAACTGAATACACACAACAAAAACAGATCTCCCTAAAGCAATTAAGGCGCCACCTGTGGAGAAAAAATCCCATCGCACCAAACTACTTTCCTATCCTTCTATTCTTTCATACAAATAAGTAGCACCCAAAAATAGGCAACAAATCATTTGCGCAGCTACAAACAAAAATGCCTGCGCTGTGGTTTCCACTATAAAGGCAAACTACAGAAAAAAGAAATCCCTTTAGCGCACGCGAATTATAAAAAAAGTGGTCTGGGTGCGACCCGCAAGGTCCACACGACTAACTTCCCAGTGGGATCAATATGATTTATGCAATTAGCGGGAAATTTTGAAATGTGGTTAACCTTAAGATATGGTTAAGATATTTTTAATATTAAATAATGCTCTTTCATATTGTTCATGGAAATTAAATGTTGTTAATAACAGCGAAGTATGATGTATATTAATGCAACAATTGTTATGAACACGGAGACCTGTAAATTTACATGTATACCTACGACATAACGGAGCACAATGTAATAATGATTTGCTCAATAACAAATGACTATAAATAGTACAAATAAAGGCAAATTATTTTAGTTATTTATTTACTACCAAAAAACGGCTGGACCGATTTCGCTGGAAACTTAATCATTTCTGAGTTACGTAATTACGCTTCGAATAAACCCGGTCCCATATTAATATCCTCTTTGGTTCTCGAGATAAACGTGGCGAAAGATAATTCCGAACGCACATACGTACATACGCACATACGTACATACACACGAACAGACATCTCTATAAAAACGTTGAATTTGGATTCTGGTGACCTTGAAACGTGGAGCTATGTCAAAATCCGCGATTCACAAAATCGGCCCCATTACAAGAACTTCCACTGGGAAGTTAAAAATAAAAATAAACTGGCGATCTCAAGGATGAGGCCATACATTTCGTAATCGATTTTCAGTCTTTATACCTCTTGGAGATTTTATACCCAGAAACTTTTACTACCCGTGAACAGGTACATATTTTCCCAAAAGTAAGTCATAAAATTAAAGGGTTAATGAGAAACGACCGCTGGAGTTTCCCAAGATCAAACAATGAACTATTTAAAAAGCGTATGAGAAGATACGCCACTAGGATGAAGCCATTGCGAATATTTCCTTGCAGGAGTTCACATCAGCGATTTTTTCTAAAAGTTTTGTTAAGAATATTTAAAAAAGCGTTGAAAGAACTGTTTTTATTTATAGTTGAAAAAAATTGGTTCCGGAAAGACTTTGACAGCAAGAGGAAAAATATATGCTTTCAAGGAGTTAGAAAATTGCAAGAAGGCTTAATAGAAGTAAGACTGTTGTAAACAGTTATCTTGCGGAACTAGAACACAATGGGGAAAATCAAAAAAGACGCACGGCAGAAGCAATAACATTGCGAGAAAAGCGGGTTATTCTACGCCTTGCCTCAAATTCAACTCTACCAGTGACTAAAATAAGGGCCAACAGCGGAGTATCAGCCAGCATAGCAATGGTCCGAAGGATAATACGAAAAAGTGGTACTATACCGAGAAAAAAACTTAAAAAGAAAACTGTTTTGAGGCAAGTACACAAGGAGCATCAAATGAATTTCACAAGAGAGCATGTCACTTGGAGCATCGATGGTTACAACTTTCAGCTTCATTTCTTAGAAGGTATTGGCCAGTGAGGGCGCCAACCAATTTTGACAAAGATGTTTTCTCATAACGCAGGAGTTTATTGGTCCGCTTTTTACCATGCTCTGGCTACAACATCTTTGAAATGGCACGGGCGGTTAATGCTTTCCACCTAGTATTGGCATCATTCATTGGCATCTTGCATTGCAGCCGTTCTCTAAGATTAACAGAGGGCTGGTTTGATCGACTAAGTGCCTGTCCTTGTTCTGTCGCATGAGACCTAAATGGGCCAACGGTAGCGCTCATATCCCCAAAGTGGGATCCTCGTAAAAAAATGCAACTGCCTTCCAGGTTAGGAGTTATGCATTCGGGGTAACTTCTTAAACATAAATAGTTATGAGGGCCACACATGATGCCTAGGAAATTGGCCACTAGGCCTGGAACGCCTGCACGTACCAGTGTGGCCTCCGGCCCGGGTGATCTACAATAGACCAAATCTTCATACCAAGGTAAGTCCTCGAAAATACTGACGAATTTTAAGTCGAAACGCAACACCTTTTCATCGACTTTAAAGCCGCATATGATAGCAGTCCTCGTCAGGAGCTCTACGTGGCGACGACCGAATTCGTGATCCCGGTACAACTGAGAAATTTGTGTCGCGTGACACTTGAAAACACACGGTGTAATGTGCAGTATGGAAGCAGCTCTTTGGAATTATTCCAAACTTGTACCGGAGATGCGCTTTCATGTGGCTTCTTTAACCTTGTTCTGGAGGAAATAGTGCAAAGGACAGATGTTAGCACGGAAGGCACTATCTTCAATAGATCTGTCCAGCTACTGGGGTATGTGGACGATATCGACATCATCGCCCGTTCCAAGCGTGCCGTGTTAGAGGCTTTCACGGCGATTGAAGAACAGCCAAACAAATGGGTTCAAAATTCCTCAATCGATGGACAAAATGCATGCTCTATCGAACCTTAATCCTGTCAGTCCTACTTTATGGTGCCGAGTGCTGGACGATCAGTAGGAAAAGGGAGCTAATATACCAAGTTCTTTTGAAAGAAAAATACTTTGTCGGATATTTGTGCGTGTCCTGTGTGCGAAGAGGGCAAATGGAGGAGAAGACACAACCGCGAACTCTATGAGCTGTACCATGATGTGGATATAATCCAAAAAGCTAAATTACGTCGACTACATTGGATCGGCCACATTAAGCGAATGAATAATAATGCTCCAGCCAAGAGGATCTTCGACTCCCAGCCCCCAGGTACGAGAAGGCAAGGAAGAGCAAATACCCGTTTTAAAGACCAAGCCACCGCGGATGCCAGAGGGCTTGGTCTGGAGAGAGCCTGCCCGGGATCGGAGAAGATGGAGTGCTGCAGTGTCTCACGGGTCAGGAGCCCGTTAAGAAAGTAAGTAATAATAAGTAATATCCGTTTCGTGTTTTCATTTATGTTCCATTTCTCCCTAGTCTGAAACGGGCAAAAAAAAAATGATCTTGCAGAAGTCTAAGAAAGCATGTTGTCAGAATTCTGCGCATGCTCTAAGAGAAGATACTTCTTCCAACACATTCCAGAACTATCTAATGTCTCACTATCTAATCTTTACATGTGTATAAGGGTATCACAATGGCCGAACAGCGTGGAGTAGGAAAAAGAAGGAATAATGATGGAGAACCAAAAACCAGAGCAACGGGGCCAACACTCCAACGAAGGGTATCAAGATGGGTCCACAAGGACCTTAGTGCGGTGTAGCAGAGTTGATCGGGTCCCTCAACCCGGAAACATTACCTTACCTTTGCTGATCCTCAAGGCACTTTTGGCAGTCGATTTCTGCATGTATAGATACAGAATCGCTTCCAACCCAACAATTGGTATCGTTCTCATTGCACTATTTGTCTTTGTAATTTTGTAATTAATTTGAGATTGGCTTCTTTGTCTATGGCTTGCCGCCAGACTCAGCTACCATATGTGAATGTTGGTCGCACGATTTCCGAGACCGCATTGTATTGTCCACATGTTAAGTGCGTAAAACGTGGTCATGTGTAAATATAAACTTTTTCATACGCAGAGCTTATTCGAAATTCATTACTGTCATGAAAATGAGCAGTCCATATAACCCCAAGGTTTGAAAAATAAGGCCATATGCCCAATATGCCGTGCCAGTCTGATTACGCTTCCATTTTTATATGAGTTATAATTTTCACATTCGGGAAAGTTATATTTCGCAATAGTGAATTAAGGCCAAATAGAATTGAGAACAAATACAAATAGAAATGAGGGTTATATCCTATTAATCGCCCTTTTATCTATCGCTCACTTTCAAGCCTGTAGACTTCCTGTCTAAAATTGCTTCTGCAAACCCACGTCCGAACATTTTTCAACAATTTATGGGGATGTGTTTAAAAAGTGAAAAATACGTTGTTATCTAAATTGTTTGATATATATTTAACGCGAGTTCATTTTAAATATTAAGTTTATTAGCAATAAACACAAACAGTAAACATAGACATTTTCAATACATTTTTGAACTCATGATATCGTCCACGCTCAGATATGCCATAAACAATTCCCAATGACCGATAAAGATACATTTTTTAATCGAACAGCCAAGTAAAAGACGTGAGAGTAGCAGACCTCGCAATAGATACATCAACTACCCTCCACACTAATATGTAGTATTTACGACTAGATATATCCACCAGCGGCTAACAACAATCGCCGCAAGACGCTAACGTGAAATATATGTTTAACGATGGATAAACCGGCGCGGAGGCGTCACGCAGCGGCAAGTGTGTGGAACAGCGAACATGTCATTTCGAGAGATTTCACCAAAAAATTCCTTTGGACTATGATTGTTTTGTTTAATATTTCTGAAAGCAGTTTTCAGTTTTTCACAGAGTCAGCCAACAATCATGCATACGTAACACAAATATTGCATATGAGTTTATTTTTTTATTTAATGGTAATGAAAATATTTTAGGTTGATAAAAACATGCGTGGGGCGCGACGAGAATGAGTACAAGAAATGAATTGGATTTGGTTTTAAAAGTATTTAGGAGGGGCGACTGAAGATATTGTAACTACTTAATTATAGTTTTGAATTGGGTAAAGATCAACGATAATTATAGGAAATATATAACAATTATTTATAAAAAACTTTATTTTGGTTGAAAAATTGTTTGTTGAATTATTTTAGTTTAATTTAAATTTTATTTCCGTTGTTGGATGGTAAATGTTCATATACAATGATAAATGCAAGTGGGTTGATTTATTATGGAGACCGATATTGAAGGATACGCGGTGTGGCGAGTGAGCGAAGATTACTTAATCTAGTTTACTTTATGCTGTCAAGAGCACGTGGATGTTCTTTTTTTTTGTTGGCTGGGTATCCTTGAATAGATTAATGATATATATATATATGAGAAGAGAGTCGGGTACAATTTTACTGTGATATTATGCATTCGGTTGGAAACTTTTTTGAAAACAAAGTGAAAATGTATTGCCAATGGGGTTGGGATTCAAACAAAAACCAAAGGGACACAATTGAAACTGGACATCAAATAATTTGTATTCATACCTTTTCAAATCAGGTGTATCTTATCTTAAGTTGATTTATTTCTTATTTTGTAACTTTTTAGTGACCCAGTGTCATAATACTTTTTGCTGACGACTTTCAGTCAGTTTAGACACTGAAAGATTTAAAAAAAAAAACAAAAATATTTAAAGAAAAATAAGCATTAGATTAGTTTCAAAGTTAAAGTTAGTATTTTACCGCAATAATTAAAATGTTAACAATGGTTATACAACTAAATGTTTTGTTTGATTATGTGAATAATTGCCATTAACATTTCAGTGTGAACCTATAATGGCAGATAGCAACTATTGCTTCAATTATTAATTACATTCTTTTAGAATCTGATCTTCGGGCGATTGAATGGTCTCCAGTCTTTACAATGGTATCTGTTGACGATCAAGTTTCTTTTATTCAAGATAACATAAGTAACCTTTTCAACACACACGGTCCTATTAAATCTAAAACACTCAGGAAATGGCTCAAACAGGATTTCAGAAATTTATTCAAAATGAGTGGATAATTTCTATTAGGTGACGATTTTAACTGCCGGCATAGAGATTGGGGTGTGCAAGAGCGAATGCCTGGGGCAATATACTGTCTGACTTTCCATTGACTGTACAAATTAATATCTTTTATCCTTGTCCAAATTATTTTCCTGCAGGTTCTCGTGGTCGTCCTTCTGTTCTTGACCTTTTTGTGTCCAATATCCCTTAGCTAATAACAGAACCTAATTCTTTTAGCTTAGTTCTGATCATAATCCTGTTTCTTTTAACCTTTCTTGGCTGGGGAAAAAAAAGTTTAATATTTCCTGCATACGTGTGCTAGCAGTCAAAGCGAATACAAGTATTCTTAATCTATCCCTATCGCGTATTTTAGAAAATAAAAAAATTTCTCATAAGCGAGTTCGTTGTGATTCTAGTGATGGCAAACTTTTAACTTTTAATAGAAGTAAAAATAAAAACATCGAAATGACTACTAATAATCAAAATTACTATCAACCGCTGCAAACCTTATGGTAAACACGGAAGATATCACTGAAGACAATGTGAATTTAAAATTCAATAAAGAAAGTGGTATTAAAATCGTCATGCGAACGACTTCGTACCATTATCAAAGAATTAAAAATCGAAAATTATCTCATCAAAAACATTTCACTTGGACAAAAAATTCCGTCCCCTTCCGTTGAAATTTATAAAAACATTAAATCTGAGCTAACAAAAAAAGCCTGTGAATTCTTTACTTATTCGCGTAAAAATACACGACCATTAAAAGTAGTTTTATTGGGACTTGATCTGAACTGTTATTAAAAATGAATTATGTACTAAGTGCATCGATATTAAAATGATCAACAACGACGTGAAATCGAATTCCCAAATTAAAAACCATATTTACATCGTGTATATTGAACGCGGAGCGATTAAATTAAGTGAACTAAAAAAAAATCACTCTACTTTGTTTAAAACTTTAATCCGATGGGATTTTAAGAAACAAAATCCAGGTAAAGTGACTCAGTGTTATAACTGTCAACTATATGGTCATGGCTCCATGCATTGCAATATCAACAGTTTCTGTGCCAATTGCTCCGGCAGTCACAAAACAACCGAATGTAATATTTCTGACGTGGTTCGATGCGCCAATTGCAACGGACCTCACAAATCATCCCACCTCAAATGCATAAGCCGCATTCAATACATAGATATTCGGCAAAATCTTTCACCTCACCAACGTACACCAAACTACTACAAGCCAACATCATCTACAACAGTGCAGCAAAAACAATTCAACCCTCAGTCCCTTACCCAATTCCCCTCCTTGCCATCACACTCCCATGCTTATTCTCACAAGCAATCAAATCGTCCACCAACTGTTCCATTACCATTACCATCCACATCACTGATCAATAGAACCCAGAATCAGCAACAACATTCGAATTCTAATGATATTAGTAAGAGCAAAATTTCATCAAGTAACTTATTCTCTTTTAGTGAAATTAGTTCTCTCTTAAACGAAGTACTCACTAAACTAAGCGCTTGTCAAACTAAAAGTGATCAATTTAACGTAATAACATCTTTAGCTGTTAAGTATATTTACACAAATAATAATGATGTATAATAATAATAATTTAAATATTATCACTTGGAATTTTTTTTTTTTTTTTTTTTTTTTTTTTTTTTTTTGCTCAAAGCATTAATAATAAAAGCATAGAATTCTTTAATTTCTTAATTGATAAAAAAGTTGATATGGCACTAGTTACAGAAACTTGGCTTAAAGTTGGCAAAGTATTTTCGCATTTAAATTTTAATTGTTATCGTCTGGACAGGAGAAGCGAAAGAGGTGGTGGCGTAGCTGTCGTCATAAGAAAAGATATCAAGCAATCTGTATGTACTAATCTAAAACTACGATGTGTTCATCAGTGTGATCAATAGGAATAGATGTTTATACGAATGATAACTCTAAACTTAGCATATACTGTGTCTATTTCCCTGGCGGTAATAGAACTACTGAAAGGTTAACTCTTTTTAAAAACGAATTAAAGTCGATTTTTCGCTATCGACACAAAATTATTGTTGGTGGTGACTTAAATTGTCAACAATGGAATTGTATGAGAGCAAATTGTTGGGGCAATGTATTATATGAAATTTTGGAGAGGCACCCAAACTTTTCATTACTTTATCCTCTCGATTACACTTACATTCCAAAGTCTCAATCTAAAAACCCTTCGACATTGGATTTTTATATTACTAATATTACTTCCAGTTGTGATCGACCATTTACTTATAATAAACTGGGATCGGATCATCTTCCTGTTAATATAAATGTTAGCCTTACATTCGAAATTCTACAGCCTATATTATATTACAAGTATTCTGCAGCTAATTGGAATCGGTTTGATTTGTAAAAACGTCATTCATAAATGCAAACTGTAGATTAAATAATATTTCTCAAATAAGTAACAAAACAGAAATTGATTCGATGTGTAATAGTTTTAATCACTTACTGAATAACGCTGCTGATTTTGCTATACCTAAATATCCTGCAAAGAATATACATTCAACTCGCTTGCCGAACAATATTATCTCTTTAATACGACTAAGAAACGCCGAAAGAAGAAAATGGCTTCGCTATCGTTATGACAGTTTCATACGGAGTACCAAATTTCACAATCAAGCAATTACAAAAGAAATCACAGACTTCAAAAACTGTCGTTGGAAAAACCTTCTATCCAACCTTGATAAAGCAAGCAAACCCTTCTGGAAAGTTTCGACAGTAATTAAAAAAAGAGGTTCAAGTATACCTCCTCTTAAAGTACAGAATGAACTGTATGTAGCTGCAAAGGATAAAGCTAACCTTTTTGCTACAAATTTTTCAAAAAACCATATAATAACTGCTGGTTTTAGTGATTCTCTAACCTGTGCTGATGTGACTGATTCGTTGGTTACTATTTCGGAGACAAACGCTCATCTGTCTGAATTAAGTGTCTCTCTTGATACAATAAAGACTTTAATTAAAAACTTAAAAAGTAAAAAATGTCCTGGATTGGATACCATAAATAATAAACTATTAAAAGTTCTTTCTCCATCAGGACTAAGTTATTTAACGGTAATCCTAAATGCTTGTTTAAAACTTAGCTCCTTCCCTGACTGCTGGAAAATAGCGAAGGTAATATCAATCCCAAAACCAGGTAAGCCTAAAGACGAAATAAATAGCTACCGACCAATAAGTTTATTAAGTTGCGTAGGGAAACTCCTCGAAAGAGTTATAAAAGAGAAACTGGAATGTCATTTAAATGAAAATAATATAATATCTGATTATCAGTTCGGTTTCAGACGTTTTCATAACACATACCATCGAGTGGCTAGGATTAAAAAGCATGTCAAAAATAAGTTCTTAGCTAAAGAATCAACTGCTTTAATTTTGCTTGACATAGAAAAAGCATTTGACAGCGTATGGCATGACGCACTACTACACAAGCTTTTAAAATACAATTTTCCAATTGAAATCATTAAAATAATTCAAAGTTTTCTTAGTAACAGAAAGTACATAGTCAGTGTTCAAAATGAGAATTCTTCCGTGCATAGCGTTGATTATGGAATTCCCCAAGGTACTGTACTTGGCCCTATCCTATTTAATATATTTGTTTCTGACCTGCCTGACCTTGGGCGTGACGTTAAACTTGCCATGTTTGCTGATGATACCGCCATATTTACATCAGGAATATATTACTTTGACGTACAAGGTAAATTGCAAATATCTCTAACCTTGTTAGAAAAATACTTTTTTAAATGGAAAATCAAAGTTAACCCTACTAAAAAAGCTATTTGGTTTACACGTCGACGTAAAGATTGTTTCTTGCCAAATAAGTTGAACAACAAATGGGCGGATTTAATATTGATTGGTCCGAACACTGCAGATATCTTGGCATTATGATAGATAAAAAATTTAATTTTCAAAAACACATATCTACAGCTGTCGATAAAAGTAACAAATATATAAGAATCTTATACCCTCTTATAAGTAAAAATTCTGAGCTGTCCATAGCTAACAAGGTAATATTGTACAAATCAATCTTTCATGCCATTCTGCTCTATGGTGCTCTTGTTTGGTATGATTGTGCGAAAACGCACAAAAAAAAAGCTTCAAATATGCCAGAACAAAGTTTAAAAAATGATGCTTGGTCTGCCATGGCGTTTTTCTACTCACCGACTTCATGAGCTTGCTAATATCAACTTTTTAGACGTACTTACAGAAAAGGCCACACAAAAGTTTTACGAAAAATGTTACTTTTCTGATAATGAATTAATTAAAGATTTAATATTGGCAGTTTGAATTTTAATTCAATTTAATTAATAAACTAACAGACAACAGAAACCTACATGCAACGATAAAAAAAGAGAGTGCAGCATATGCATATAAATCAAATTCCACACTAAGCAAAATATTCACCAGGACAAAATCGAAGATAAAAAAAGAGCAACAAAACAATGTGGTCTACCAAATTAATTGCAAGGGAAAAACCAATCAAAAGTGCGACATGGTATATGTTGGAACTACGAAGAGAGCGCTTGCAACTAGAATAGCAGAACACAAAGCGGATATAAACAAAAAGAAGACAACAGCCACTGCACTCTCGCAAAATATGATCGACAATGGACATATACCGGACTATGAAAACATTAGAATACTGGACAAAGAAAAGAGAACAAGAAAGAGATACACGCTGGAAAACTTAAGAATCCAAGAGAGGCGAATGACGGTAATGAACACGAAAGAAGACCTGGACAACGTCAGCGCAAGTTACTTGGTTGCCATACAACCATTCTGATTTCCACCTGATCTGTGATATTTTCTATAGTGATGTCGTTTATGTTATTTATATTTATATTTACTTATTTATTGAAATTGTGTTTTGTGTCGTTACAATATAAAGTTAAATTGAATATGCAAAATAATGTAAGTTTCGTTTCCATCAGATTGACACATTATTGATATTATGCTTATTATATGTATGTTTGGTTTGTTATTTAATGTTTTAAATAAAAGAAAACAAAAAACCCCTGAGGAAGTTGGCAAGAAACCGACGAAACGTAGGGTGCAAGGATGGATTAAAGTGTTTTAATTGCATCGGAAACAAATAAGACCATTAAGCCGAAAAAAAGGTAAACTAAAGTATCAAAAATGAATCTGTTTTTGTTATAATGTAAATATTTTAAATAATTATGCATATTATTGGGATAACTGCAATATTAGATATAATTGTTAAATAAGGGTTTTTGATTGTAGCTTTCCCTTGAAAAACAAAATTAATTTAAAAAAATCATTGTTTTATTCTATCATTAATATATTATAGTTGTAAAGGAAAGCATGAGTCCTATATCTCTAAATAAGTTTATATTCAGAAAATGTAACTTATTATTTTATGCTACATAATAAAGAATCGAAACACTTAATATTTCCTAGATTTGAAAAATGCTAATTGGAAAACGTTTAAATCAAAGATAAAAAGGAACCTTCAAAATAGTTGCACAGATCTTGAAAGAGTGTTTTGTAAGGATGATGTTGACTCCATTGTTCAAAATTTTACGCAAGCTGTAAGCTTTCTTCAGTTGATGAAAGCATTCCCAAATGGGAAAAAGGGACTTATGAAAAACGTTTAAATCTTATAAAAATAAGAAACATTCGTCGAAAAAATTACTGCTGCATCGGAATGAAGCATGGAACAGAACATTGAGCGTTCTTGATAAAAATGCTAAGCCCTTATGGAATATCGTCACGGTAAACAAAAACCGAAACATACCATTTCTAAAGTATTTTTCCAAGACATATTTTACAGATGTTGAGAAGGCAAACTTACTCAGCACAAATTTTTCAAAAAATCACCTGGTCTCTCAACATTTGGGTGAGTTTGTATCAAATGAACTTGTTGTGGACACAATTGACAGATTTAACATGTCAAATGAATTGACTCCTTCTAATGCATAAGTAGCTGAAGAAAACGTTAGTGATGTAGTCAGCAGCCTGCAAACCCGAAAAGTAGGAGGACTTGACAAAGTTCAAAATGCATACTTAAAACAACTTCCTCGGGTTGGAATAAAATATCTAACATTTGCTATTAATGCATGTTTAAAATGCCAATACTTTCCTCAATGTTGGAAAAAAGCCTTGGTTGTCGCTATTCTTAAAGCTGGAAAAGCCCCAGATAAATCTGAAAGTTACAGGCAAATTATCCTACTAAGCAACGTTAGTAAGGTTTATGAAAAAATCCTCAAGCAATACATTTTAAAAATTGTTTCAGATAAAAATATTTTTCCTGATGTACAATTCGGCTTTCGACTTCATACCAGGGAAAGAGAATTTGTAACCCTGTTTTAGACCATCGTTCACGTGGTCAGTCAACGGGCATGATATTGATAGATATTGAAAAGAGCTTTGATTCTGTATGGCACAATGGAATAATATATAAAATGTTACACTTTCAATTTTCTTTGTATTTATGTAAAATTGTTTAAAGTTTCTTATCCAGTAGATATTTTTAGGTGCAAGTAAATTGTGGTGTTTCTAACATGTTAATTTTTGGTTCTGGTGTACCCCAAGGCTCAGTCTTAGGCACAACCCTATTCAATATGTATACTTCAGATTCTCCAAGTCTTCCACAATGTGAAGCAGCCATTTTTGCTGATGACACTGCGGTATTTGCGTCGCATGAATTTGCTCTCAACATTGAGACCAATCTAAAATATGCGATCAAAATACTTGAAAAATATTATAACAAATGGAAAATTAAGCTGAATGTTACGAAGACGCAAGCCATCCTTTTCACATGAAAAGAAAAGCTTGCTATCTTTCCAACAGATAGCTTCAAATAAATGGTAACACGATACCATGGGATCAATCCATAAAGTATCTCGGGGTCCACCTTGATACAAAACTAACATTTGATCAACATATTCAAAGTACGTTAAGGAAAACGGGTATTGCAATTAAGATGCTTTACCCTTTCATCAATAGAAAATCTTCAGTCACAAACGACAATAAGATAATAATTTATAAAGTAATTTTCCAGACTATCCTATTATATGGGTGTCCAATATGGGGTACTGCAGCAAGATGCCATTTAAAAAAGTTGCAGGTATCACAAAACAAAGTTTTAAAAATGATGTTAAATCTGCCCTTTCATAATTCAACCATAGATCTCCACAGAAGGGCGAATGTTGAATTGATTTTTGATAGGATTCGAAAACTTACAACTCATTTTAATAACAGCTGTGATAGTTCTGAGAATCCTCTCATAAACCAGCTAAATGTTTAATCTGTGATATTTCTGTATAAATATTTATTGCGTTTGCTGTCATTTACTAGTTATTTATCAATTATTTACTTATTTATTCATATATGTATTTATTTATTTATTTGTTTATTTATTTTTGTATTTATTTCTTTATCTATTTATTTATTTATTTATCTATTTATTTATTTATTTATTTATTTGTCTATCAATTTTTTTTTGTTAAATGAAGGTTTTTTTTTCGTATTTTCCTGCGATATATTCTTTCCATCATTTATAGTTATTTATTATTTGCCATGCAAGAAAATGTTTCAGTAGAAAGACAATGTATCAAATCTCTGAATTGTAAAATTTGCGGTCGCAGACTTTTTTGAAAACATTGTTACGAAATAAAATGAAAAAACATAGGAACGGGCTATAGTCCGCTTAGCGAACTGTTGGATACCCTATTCTTATTCCTATCCCTCATAATTGGATGTGACAAAAGTCTTAGTATGGTTGAATTGTTAAGAACGCTCTACATATAATTATAATTATAATTAGAGTATAATTTAAAGGATTTTATCAAAAAAAAACGAAGCTTTTGTAAAAAAAAACGCTCCCTAGCTCAAACTTTGGTTTTTCAATAAAATGTTTTATTTAATTGTGGGCGTGTCAGTAGGCTAATTTATAAAAAAAATTAACACATGAGCATAAAGGGCCCCTAGAGAGTATATATTATGAATTTCAGCTCCCTAGCTCAAACTTTGAATTTTCAAAAAAAAAAAATTAAATTGTGGGCGTGTCAGTAGGCGGATTTTGAAAATATTTACACATGAGCTTAAAGGGTCCCTAGAGACTATATATTATAAATTTCAGCTCCCTAGCTCAAGTTTTGGTTTGTCAATAAAACTATTTTATTTAATTGTGGGCGGATTTTGAAAATTTTATATCCCGAGCAGTTTTAGGAGTCATAGATCATATATAAAAAATTTAAGCTTTCTAGCTCAAAATTCGATTTTTTCCAAAATTTTGTTTTTTGAGTTTGTGGGCGTGTCTGTGGGCGGATTTCAAAAATTCGTAAACTTGATTATTTCGGGACCCTAGAGAGTATATTTTCAGCTCTCTAGGCCCAGGTTAAAGGCCTAATGTTTGCCGACGGACGGACATGGCTAGATCGACATTACTTTCGATGCTGATCATAAATATAGTAACTTTTAGGGGTCTGCGGGCAATATTAAGGTCAGTTGCTGATCGTCTCATGTCGCGGACTCACGCGCTTATTTTTTTGCCCGTCATCGCCAACGGTTCGCGAAAAAAAAAAAATCGAAAAAACAACACGCAGTGTCGGTGTCAGTGTTTACAAAAAAAAGCCACGGCGTCGGGTATTCCCATCCCACTCCATCGTGTCCCATCCCACTCCATCACTGTTGTTTTTGCTTGGCTATTGCAAGTGCCGTACGATTTTCGTGTGTGTACTTGAAATGGTTGAGTAAAGACAGCATCAGGCGGATAGCGCTCCGTGTGGTGTTAATTTTGTTGGTAGACCAAAGCAAATTGCCGTACGGGCAAAACACCTGCAGTAATTTGTTTTGGAAAGTCAACGTGCGTCTTCACTTCACGGCTCTGCTTAGGTTGTTAGTGTCAGAGTTTGTGTTTTTTTATGTTTGTGATTTATAATGTGTAGAAATTTTGTAGTGGATGTGAGCAACATCCGTGGGTTGAGGAAATTTTTTTTTTTCATTATACGCCCATGTCTCTCTCAATAAACCAGCTGTTTTGGCACTAAGTGAAACAGGTTAGCGTCGGCTCCGATTTGATGGAGTTTAGTCTACCTGGTTACAACTTAGTGCCATTATTCTTCTCCCAACGCGGTCTAGCCGTTTATATACGTAGTGACGTAGCCTATCAACTTCAGCTTCAATATGGCCAATGTTCCAATCCAGAATTTAATTTCATTTGGCTAAAATTCACTACTGTTTTATTTACAGAAGCCCAAATTTGGACAGACATTCAACTTATAATGAGTTAGATGCCCTGTCTGATTCCATCACAAGAATTGTGACCCTTCACCCTCGTACTGAAATCGTTATTGCAGGCGATTTCAATATACAGAATTCAAGTTGGCTTCGACATTCTGGCCAGGCAACACCCGAAAGAAGGTACGTCGAGATCTTTGCTCAGGTAAATAACCTGACTCAGCTTGTAAATGAGCCGACACGAATACCGGACATTAGCAGTCAAACTGCCAACACACTGGACTTGTTTCTTACCTCTCACCCCGATAAATACCCCGATAAAAACTCCAAAAAGAACCGTATGGCAATACGAGAAAGCCAATTGTGAAAAACTTAACGATTTCTTTAAGAGTTTTAACTGGTCGCTTTGCTTCCGCGACAGTGACGTGGATGCTGCTGCTGATATGGTATCAAACATAATTCACCTGGGTATGAAGTCTTACATCCCTAACAGGATAAAAAGTATCAAACGCAAGGTAAACGCGTGGTATGACTCGAGCTGCAAAGAGGCTATCAGGTTAAAAGAGGTAAACTTTCGGTCATTCAAAGCCAACCCATCTGAGGAAAGCCGAAAAAAGTTTAAACGAGCCAGAAATGACTGCAATGCCCACATTAATCGTGTCAAATTCTCCTATGATCAAAAGTTGAGGCAAAAAATACTACAAAGTCCCTCGGGTAGTAAAAACTTTTGGTCATTTGTTAAAAACATCAAGAATTCGGCCTCATCATCTATCCCGACACTCATTTACAATGACATTCCAGCTGTCAGTTCCATAGATAAGGCCAATCTGCTTGCTGCTCACTTTGCAGTCAGCTCAACGCTCCCAGATTGTGCTTTGTCTCCCCCTGTACTCGAGCGCGTAGAATACTCCATGGGACCAATCCACTTCCGCACTCGCACAGTGGCTAAAGTACTTCGAGATCTTCACATACACAAATCCGCTGGTCCAGATGGTACTTCCCCTATCGTTCTGAAGAGGTGTTCTTCCTCGCTGGCAAAACCATAGCATAAGCTTTTCCATCTGTCCTATTCTTCAGGACTCTTCCCGGGAAGATGGAAAATAGCGTTTGTCCAGCCTGTACCAAAAAAAGGTGAATCTTCTTCTCCCTTCCCCTACCGACCAATTGCACTTACGTCCCTTCTTTCTAAGGTCATGGAAACGCTGATAAACCGTCAGCTAACGAAATATCTTGAATCGCGAAAACTTCTTAATGACCGGCAGTATGGTTTTCGCAGCAGCAGGTACACTGGTGATTTGATGACATATCTAACCGAAAAGTGGAACCAATCTCTTCATCAAGGTGGTGAAAGTAAGATTGTTGCGCTTGATATTTCAAAGGCATTTGACAGAGTTTGGTATCAAGCTATCTTGTCGAAAATGCGTGCATTTGGAATCGATGATACTCTTCTTCAATGGATTAGAAATTACCTTTCGGACCGTTCAATTCAAGTTGTTTTGGACGGCTGCAACTCACCAAATAAATGCTGGTGTCCCCCAAGGCTCTGTTCTGTCCCCGACTCTCTTTCTCATTTTTATAAATGATCTCCTGTCTGTTACTTCTAATCCAATCCATTCTTTTGCTGATGACAGCACCCTTAGCTTCTCATATTCGTTTCTTGGGTAACGCCTCTCATCTTCGGGTGTGGAACTGGAACGTCAACGTATGTTAAGCTCATTAAATTTCGATCTTAACAGCATAACTCAGTGGGGTAAAACTAATAGAGTGGTATTGAATGCTTCCAAAACACATTGCTGTCTCGTGTCATTAAAGCAAAACCCACACACACTGCCATTATCTATGAATGGCACTTACATCGCTGAAACCGAAAGACTTTCCATTCTCGGTATGTGTGTTAATGACAACCTTCGTTGGAATGACCACATATTCGTTGTCGCCAAGAACGCCGCGAAATGTCTAGGCTTCCTTAAGCGTTGTAAGAAATATTTCACCCCTTCTGATCTGGCTACAATTTATAAGGCGTTTATTCGCCCGAAACTCGAGTACAACGCTCATATCTGGTCCGGTGCACCAATTACTTATTTGGAGCTACTTGACAGGATCCAAAACCAGACTATTTCCTGTGGGGCTACGTCAAGTCTATGGTCTATGCCAACAAGCCAGCGACGATTGATGAACTTCGTACGAATATCGAACGTGAAATTGCAGCAGTATCGGCCTATTTATGCTTGAAAACCGTCGAAAATTGGGTTCAGCGTCTGAACTTCTGCAAGTGTGCCCGTGGTGGTCATGCAAAAGAAATCGAGTTCCATACATAATGGCATCGAACGTACTTTCCCAGGAATAAAAAATTTCATTGATATCCAAATCCGTTTTTGTTTTATTTAAAAAAAACTTTTGTAGCGCTCGTATTGAAAAACCCTTTACATTATAAGGGTATCAAAAAATCCCTTTAGTGCGTGTCCATTATAAAAAAAAAAAAATGTTACAAACTATGCGTCAAAATTAATATACCCTTTGAATAGGGTATAAAAACACTCAGGTGCAAAGATCAACCTTGGTTTAATAACAATATTAAGACTTTAATCAAAAAACGCAACCAAGCGTACAATACTTGGAAACGTTTTAGACTCGAGGCGCTAGGAAACTTATAGCGATCTAAGAAATAAAGTCGTACTGGAAATCAGGGAATCAAAAAAACGTTTTTACGCTCCTTGACTTGATCCTTCCCTCGCTTGTCATAAGCTTTGGACAAATCTAAAAGAAATTGATATAGGTAAACATGCGAACAATAACTCAATGTAATGAGACTAAGAGTAAGACTGTAATGAGTTGAACCAAAACTTTACATCTCTTTCATTGAACGAGTTAATTGACAACTCAGTCTTCCCAAGTTTTCAAGAAACTGGCATCTTCTCCCTAAGGGGTTTTAGTTTTTCAGCTGTTGATGAAGCAGATGTCCTGAAAAGTTTCTAATGTATTAAATCAAATTCAGTAGCATTTGATGAAATTCATCCCGTAATTTTAAAAGTTTACTCTTCCGCACACCCTTAGGCACATAACGCTTCTCTTTAATACTTTCTTTATGACTGGGGTTTTTCCTGCCATCTGGAAACGTGCCAAAATTGTTCCTATACTTAAAAAAAGAAGTAAGTATCATCCTATAGCAATTTTACCCTTTCTATCTAAAGTATTTGAAAGTATCATGAACTCACAGATGCGTCAATATCTAAATTGCAATAATAAGTTATGTCCTAATCAATCCGGTTTTCTTCCCAACCACAGCTGCATAGCAGCGTTAATAAACGTGGTAGAAGAAACCAGACAAAAAATAGTGTAAATAAAAACTACGTCACTTTCCTCACTCTTTTGGATTTTTCCAAAGTGTTCGACACTGTCAACCACAGTCATGCTTAGTGAGACTAGTTTTTTCTTATCTAAGCTCTAGATTTCAAGCAGTGACTGCTGATAACCAGACGTCCTCTTTTCTACCACCATTGTATATATACCACTAAGCAGAGGCGTTCCCCAAGGGTCAATATTGGGCCCCTTACTTTTTTCAATTTAAATAAACGAGGTGCGCTCGCTTAGTTTCAATTCGACTATAAATACATATGTATGGTGATGATGTACAGCTCTGTTACAGTTCCCCTCTGGGTATGATTGAAAATGGGGCTTGTAAGGTAAATGAAGATCTTAGTAAGATTTTGGACTGGTCTCGCACTAACGGACTATGCCTAAATTCAGCCAAATCTAAATGCTTAATAATCTCCAGAAGCTATATTAATACAACATCATTCCCCCCAAATACGACTCAATACTACCCCCATTGAGTTTGTTTACACAGTAAGAAACCTTGGAGTAGTTTTTAATAAGACACTTTCCTGGACACTTCACATACGACTAGATAGATATATAGATAGATTTCTTTATTTAGCAATGTCTTAAGCTATTGTTTTCAATTTTTACATTTTACATTAATTGATTAAAATTTAAGTTTTACGAAATTCACTACACAATTTTTAAAGGTTCTTACATTTGTTATGCTTTTAGCAAAGCTAGGCAAATAAATTAAAACCTTTGTATATTAGCGAGTTCTGTGCTCTTGCTGTTAAAAAAATAGGTAATCTAAGGTCACACATATTTCTCAGACTGTAAGGTTGAATTTCACCAACCTGTAGTATGTATTTTGATAAATACTTTGGCATAATATTATATTTAATTTTGAAGACAAATATTAACATGTTCATAACAATTCTTTGTTTGACAGATAGCCACTTTAACGAATTTAACATAAATTTTATTGACGTATATCTATTGCACTTCAAGATAGTTCTCATAGCTCTATTCTGTAACAATTGGAGCCTGTTTATTCGACTTTCATTACATAAAAACAACACAGTGGAACAATATTCAAAATGAGGCTTGCCAATAACATTATATATATTAATAGAGGTTAGTGTTGACACATCTCTTCTGATTCTTTTCATAAAACCAATTTTTTTAGCTATTTTTTTACATAAATAATCAATATGGCTTTCAAAATTGAGGTTCTTATCTATAATAATACCGAGATATTTTATTTCTTCTACCATTTCTATATATTCATTTTCAATACTTAAGTTTAAATTAAAGTTTTGTTTGTTATTTACAATCATACATTTTGTTTTTTTTGTATTAATTTTTAGCTTGTTTTGGCAAAGCCATGTGTATACATTATTTAAATCCTGTTGAATTTTTCGATGACAGTCTTCGACATCCTCACCAGCAATGAATAGGAGAGCGTCATCAGCAAACAGTGCCAGTTGGCCATTCTTCACCACACTTTGCATATCATTAATATATATAATGAACAGTAGAGTTCCGAGCACCGACCCTTGAGGAACCCCCAATTTTACTTCCTTTGGGTTCGAAAGTTCACCATTATTTTTGACCCTTTGGTACCGTTTTTCAAGATACGAGGCAAACCAACTCAGCTCTTTGTTCTTGACTCCATATTTTCCCAACTTTTTTAGAAGAATATCCCTATCGATCGTTTCAAAAGCTCTTTTAAAGTCCAGAAAAACACTGTATACACATTTTTTGCTTGATATGTATTCTTTCCAGTTCGTTAAAATGTAATTTAAGGCGGTATCACATGAGTGGGATTTTCTAAAACCTGATTGTGCTTCGATTATTAAACAATTTCTCTCGAAGTAGTTTTCAAGTTGCTTAAATACTATTTTTTCTACTATTTTTTCATATAGAGGCATCGAATTTACTGGCCTAAATTCATCACTTTTTTTTGTATTTGCAATTTTTGCAATTGGAGTCACAATTGATTCTTTCCAAGAGTCAGGAAAGATTCCCGCTTGAAAAGTTTTGTTAATTATTGTTCGTAGGACCGGACCCAATGAATCAAAGCTATCCTCGTATATTTTAGGACACATAAACGAACAATCTCTTTTGTTTTTTAGTTTACTAAGCACTTGTTTTATATCACACAATGAAACAGGAACGAACGTAAACACGTTGGCACTATTATTTATACAATTAACGAAAGGGACTGACGGAATGGAGTTGTTTATTTCATTAACACTATCTACAAAAAAGTCGTTAAATTTATTGGCTATTAATTTATTGTCACTAACATTCATGTTGTCGAATAGAACATGGTCAATCACACTTTCTTCTTTTTTTAAAACAAGCTTTTTCAAATTACGCCACATGTCCTTTTGGTTATTTGCGTTGTCCACTTTGGTTCTAATATATCTTCGTTTACTTTTCCTTATCTCCTTCTTGTATTTGTTCCTGGCCTCTGTATAATGTTTCCAGTCCACACGTAAACCGCTGAGGACCGCTTTTGCATGACTATCTATTTTTATTTTTTTTAAGTTTTGTAAGTTACTGTTGAACCACACGTTTTCACTATATGTTTTACGTCTTTCCACTATAAATTTCTGTGTAGTACGTTTAATTAAGTCCACAAACATATCTCCAGCCATATTAACGCTGTTAATATCGTTTATCGAAGCTACCTGGTTATTCTGTAGTTCACAATAAAAACTATTTCTATTATTTTAATATTTTTGTATAATGGTATGTTCTTTTTATGATAGTTTTGAAACTCAATTCAATAACAATTGTCTCATGATCACTTATTCTTAGGTAATTGTCTATTTTAGCTGATATATTTTTATTATTAGTCACGACATAATCTATTAAAGTTCTTGTAGTTTTTGTTATTCTTGTTGGCTCACTTACCATTTGATAACATGCATTGTCATTTATAAGTTTAAAAACTTTTCTTCTATACGTGTCCCTTAAGGAAAACCAATTTATATTAAAGTCACCAGTTATAATGAAGTCTTTTTTAAGGTAACAAATATTATCCAATAAGACGGCAAATTCATTACAAAACTCCACATCCGACATACTGGGTGATCTGTATACACCAACAATCCAAAACGTATGGTTACCGAAACACACACACACTTGTAGCCACCATATATCTATATTTTTAACAAATTTTACTACATCTATTACTCGAATATATTCTTTTAAGTATATTATTACGCTTCCCGTATGACTAGAATCGCTATCACATCTTATTATACTATAGTTGTTTATGCTGATTTCACTATCATTTATATGTTTGGTTACGTGTGTTTCCGACAAAACTATAACGTCAAAATCATTATTATAAATTATATCCAGCAGCTCATCAAAGTTATTTTTTAAACCTTGGATATTAAAATAAACTATTTTTGGTTTTTTTTGTAATTGCTAAAAATTGCTATTCTGCTCTTTTGAATTTCTACTTTTTTCTTAAACACTTCACAAGATGGACTTCTACAATCATGGTCAACCTTTAGCTTAAATCCTAATTTTTTGTTTGCTTTATCACAATTATTGCACTTAAGTATTGTTTTATCACAGCTTCTGGAATCATGGTTCTCAGCACACTTGGCACAGACAACATTATTCTCACATTTACTCGCTTCATGATTATATCCCCAACATTTATAACAACGCTTAACAGGCACAAAATTATAAACGTTACATCTATCCCAACCAATATTTATTTTCCCTCTATCTGTTATTAATTTGTGATCACTATTTTCAATTTCTAAAATAGCCTTGTAGCCATAGGTAGAGTCCCACACAACGGATTACTCCAATTAAAACAAGGATGATACTGACTAAGAAACTGCTCATTCCTTTACTACTATTCGGGTGTGAACTTTTCATTAATTCGACTTGTGTGGCAAGGTATATATTCGGACTGCGGCGATATAGCCACATTTCCTCTTACTCCAGACTAATACATGGTTTCTCTCTTGAAAGACTTTTTACATTTAGGACCTTGCAAATGCTTCACAGTATCATCCAAGCACGACAACCACCTTATCTTTACAACAGACCCTTGTTTTCGCGCTCAGCTAGAAGTTGTGACCTGGTGCCACTGCGCTACGCTTACCTTTTTTACAGCCGCCATTTTAAGTACATGCGATTCGGATATGGAATTCCCTTCCGCTTAATATTAGGTTGATAGGCTGCACCACTCGGTTTAATTAAGACTTAGGCAATATTTTGAGATGCTTCGATAAAACCAGTATGTTCATTAACTCGTTACTTTTAAATGCTTCAGCTTAATATTGTACAATTACATTGCTTGTTTTTTTTGTATTACTTATTAAGTTACTTTTTTTTTTTGACTTAGTACTCAATCTTTTAAAGTAAAAGTACTGTTATACTGAAGCTTATGCAAATTTATAAGGTATTGTATCTTACAATGTAAGTCTATTATAAATAGATAAATAAGATAAAATATGTATACAGCTCTATTCACTGTATCAATGATTTAAAAATAAATAAATAATTTATTCTTCAATCATAAATTCTTCCTTGGCCAAAAGTTCGTTGCCTTTCGTTACGTGAAACAGTAAATAATTGCGTGGGTTAGATAAATTAAATTTGATTTCCTTGATGGTACCAATTAAGAGTTCATCACTCCTGTGGGGCGTGCAAAATTCGTGACTGTTTCTAGAACTGCGTCAAGCTTTAAACGATAAAAAAAAGTATTTTTTAAGTCGCGTCATTTTGCGATAAATTTATTACGTCTTTTTAAATTGTTTGTCATTTGTTTGCTATGTGTAGGGATGGGTTAGGAATATCACTACAGCGCTTTCCGATAAACAGAGCTTATTGTAAAATGCGACTAATGGGGAAATCGCATATAAACAATTTCAACATCCAGGTGAGCCTAGCGACACATTTAACATCTTAAAGCTATCCCGGAAGCAAATCCGCGGGTTGCCACGCCTGGAGATTACCGGTGTCCTAAAAGCAAGATCAACAAGAAATGATAGGAGCCTGTAGGTGTCGAACTCGTTTAAACTAAAGCACTATGGAAATGAACGCTAATAGAAAATGCACTACCCCTCCGGGCACTATTTATCATGGTTGCAGAAACACAGTTGACACAAAGTTACATAAGAAAACCAGTTTTTTAAATGGAAAGCTGTGTCAACTGAGTTTGGACGGACTATACCTAATAATCCTGGGATGCTAAAAATGCATGAGTCAGAGCTATTGGATTTCCGGGGTATAGCGAAGTTATACTTGAGCTAGTCGAAACCTAAGGGTCACGAGTTGGAAGTATGAGTGGTCATAGCTACGAGCTTGAAGAAATGATGGTTAGAAGGCAAATAACGAAATGGTGAAACACCTGAAATCGGGCGCGTTTCTTGGACGGCAGGACAAAAGCTTTAAAGAAGTTCTATTTCGGGACGAAAAAGGGTAGGAAGTTAATCGTTATCATCCTCGCGGTAGAGCTACTTAGCAGCGTCTTGACCATTTCAAAGTCCAGTGATCGTTTGATGTCTCTCAAACTGGTGATGCAAAGTTAGGTGTCAGTGCATATGCTCCACAAGGTGTATGCGGGCAGAAAGATGCATTCTGGCTAGATTTTCACAACCTCATCAAGAACTTTTGTTTGTTGGCGGAGATTTGAACAGATATTTCGGGAAGTTAAACAAAGACTATCAAGACTGCCATGGAGGACTTTGATACGGCACTAGGAACTCTCCGTGTGAAGATATATTAAGCATGTGCAAGTCATACGGTATTTTCGTTGTAAGTACTATACTCATGTTCATCAAACAAAGACGGCACCTGCTCACTTAAGTTTCAAGTTTCATGAAGCGTCGGGTCAAAAGATGCAAAGTGATCCTAGGAGAGGCAATTGCCTAGCAACACTGCCTCCTCCGAACAGAACCACACAAACAAAAGTGTCTGCGAACATCAATTGGTATAATCTGGGAAAAGAAAAAGTCGAAGCATTTATTGTAAATATACAAATTTATCTCCTTCACATCACGCAGAGTGTAAAATTTGCGAAATTCCCTATAACGACCTTGCTTGGATTTTTTTTTTATTTTTTTTAATTAGCGTGCCCTAAATGGATTTTTTTATTTTTTCTGTAATTGATACAGAACCCGTATAATGTTGCCACTGTGCAGGCATTTATCGTTGCTGCAAGCAGCACCCAGCAAATGATTCATTGCCTGTTTTTGGGTGCTGCTTATTACTGAAAGAATAGGAGGATAGGAAAGAATTTTTTTTATTGCGATAGGGTTTTTTCTCCACAAGTGGCGCCTTAATTGCTTAACCCTAGAAAGATAAACTGCGCCTCGGAGGCGCCCGCGAAATATATATATTGCTTTCTTCTTTTAACCGACGCTCGAACAAACTTGTTTTTTTAAACCAACTCAGTCGTCGATTTATACTTGCGATTGACGGTCGTTCCGGTTCGGTAAGTAGAGATAGATAGATAGATAGATTCTTTATTTTTTCATCATAAAGTTTACAAATTGGTATACTTAAGAATAAGGACATGGCAATACTGCCGTCTGCCTGAGATGACATTTCATAATATGATTTAAAAATAAAAGAAATAATAAAAAGCTAAAATTTTAAAATATAAAGAAAAGGAAAAAACAAAAAAAAAATGTTTAACAAAAGATATGAAGAAATATTATTATATAAAGCAATGCTATCAATTTTAACGTGATTTGAAACACAAAATATTATACAATTTGGTTAATTTGATTAGCTGTTTATACAAAATTTTATCAATTTTAACATGATTTGAAACCCAAGATAATACACAATTTGGTTAGAAATAGCTGTTTATACAATATTATCAATTTTAACGTGATTTGAAACACAAAAGAGATATTATCAAATTTAGTATGATCAGCAACAAAACAATAAATAGTTAGGTATAAAATTTGGTCAAAACTGCAATAAGTGGGTAATCGACTAAGTTTAATATGTGAAACTGTTACGGTAAGAAAGAGCATGTTGGCAATATTTAAAGAGGCTGAGCCAGTCCATTGCTCCATTTAAAATTTCAAAAAGTTTGTCCAAAGATATAAAACTTTCCCGAAAATGCAACCGGCGAATTTCTTGTAGAATAGGACAAGCAGCAACGAAATGGTATATATCTTCATTCGCTCTTCCGTTACATAGATCACATAGCTGGGGCAAGTCTGATCGATGAGGTATAAAGTTCAAATTTAAAATTTCAACTCTTGCTCTAAAAATAATACTTAGGCTGAAAATTCATTACTAAAGTAAGAGACTTCCGAGGGCAGTTCATGGTTTAAATGACTATAAATAGCTCTTGAAGTAGATGAAGATGCTCTGGAAAGGTTATCCAGAAACATTTTGTGATCCACCTTAGCAATCACATCAGAAAACTGAGCCTGCCAATCGGTCACATTAGTTTCTGTTAAGTTTAAACTTGTTTCGTAAGATAAAGCTAGTTCGTTCCAGTTTTTAAACGGGGAAGCATTCACTCGAAGTAATTTTCTTAAGATGATTTTGTGAAGTCAAGTTTCACTTCTTTTCATCACTCTAGTAATGAAGTTCGCATTTGCCTTCAAATTTTGTATATATATAGGGACTATTCCTGACTCTACATATATGGCGTAGTTGGGTGTTGAGTTAGGCAAACGAAATATCCTCTTAAAAAAGTTCCTTTGTACAGTTTCAAAAGCTTCGAAGTGTGTGTATCCGACGGGTTGGACGCCATATGCCATGCATGCATTTACTGTCGCGTTGAAAACTTTGTACTTGGACGTTAAATCAACATTTTGGTTCGAAAAAAACTTTGGCCACATTATATTAAGAGCCAATTTAGCTTCGTTGCTTTTTTCTTTGGAGTGCTTTAGATAGCTTAAATTGTAGGTCAAGAGGACACCCAAATATTTAAACTCTTGTAAAACCTCAATGTGTGTATTGTTTAGAGACCATTTTTCTTCCGCTCGCCTTATTGATTGTCTCTTTTCAAATATAACAATCTTAGTTTTTTGGGTATTAATTTGCAAGCCCCAAGACTCGCAAAATGAACTTAGACGGTTTATTTGCAATTGTAGCGTGAAAGGATTATCAGCAAGCATAACTAGATCGTCCGCGTACAACAGGACTTTGATTATAATGTTAGCAAAATTAACTCCACCCGGAAGAAGCTCGCAGACATCATCTATGAACAGGGCAAATAATAATGGGCTGAGGATACAACCCTGAGGAACACCTGTAATTGTATCAAATCGATTTGAAAATGTGAAACCGTCCCATACCCTTGCATTTGTTGACGAAATAAGACTTGCATACACTTCGAGAAACTTTCTTGACAAACCAATGCAAGAAAGTTTGTATATTAAAGCTTGTCTATTGACTTTATCGAATGCAGCTTTAAAATCAACAAAGCAAGTGTATAGTTTCTTTTTTCTATCTATAAATTGTTGGGCAATGCTTGAAATGGCCAAGATATGATCCTTGGTTGAAAAACCTGGGCGCAAACCGGCTTGAAAGATGCTCAAAAGACTGTTATCCTCAATCCATTTTGAGAGCCTTTCATATAGGATTGCAGTGAAAGTTTTTCTTATTGAATTTAAAATTGAAATACCTCTATAATTTTCCGCAGCGTTGGCATCACCTTTTTTAAAAATGGCAAAAATTACAGATTCGTTGAAACTGTTAGGGACACATCCATCATTGTACAATTTGTTATAGAAAGACACGAGGTAGTTTTTAAAATCAATAGTGCTGTTTTTATAAAACTCGACTGGAATGCCGTCTAGGCCAGGAGCCTTGCTGTTTTTCAATTTTTGGAGCGTTACTTCCAATTCGGGCAATGAGAATTCTAAATCCAGCTCGTTGACTCTAGTATCAGGAAGCGCGTAATCAAAGGTATGAAGGTCTTCATCAGCTGAGAGTAGAGTTTTAAAATGAGCAGCTAACGTCTCAGCTTCTAAAGAGAACTTCATACCCTGATTGCGCCCACCAAGATTGCACACTGACTCCCAAAATATCAGTTTGTGCAGTTTTCCAATTTCTTAGACACGTTTTTTAAATAAGTGATTTTCTTAACTGAGCACATTTTCTTAAAATCATTATTAACGCGAAGATAGATGTTTTTGAAAAATTGAGAATTGGTCGTTCTAAACAGTTTTAAGTAAACGAACGAAAGTTTATGGAGATTTCTGCAATCCTTATCAAACCATACATTTTTAGCTACAAAAGTGTGTGTACTCTTCAACGCAAAAGGGGCTGCGGTCTTTATAACCCGTTCTATACTTTCACATACCACTTCAGACGAGACTGCGGATTGTTGGGGCAGAGATAGTAAGTGCCGAGAAAGGAGGCTTCTATAGAGGGTTGCATTGTTCTCCGACCACTTCAGCTTATTAAAACTAGAAGGTGTAGCTTGCTGGTTTAACTCCTTTAGGTGAATTTTAATTACAATTGGAAAATGAGCCGAGTAGTTGACTAGTGCAACTTCAAAGTCATCGATAATGTTCAGCCAGTCCCCTGAAATCGCAGCAAAGTCAATCACGGATTGTCCCTGCCCGCTAACAAAAGTGAATTCGCCACATGCATCACTAATAGAAGACCCATTCAAAACAAATAGACCGAAAACTTCAAAAAATTCTGTTAAACTCCCCCCGTTGCGATTCGGTTCGGTAAGTACTGTTGTATATTATATTAAGCATCATATTATTATATTTATTATGTATAAGACTAAATAAATGGACGCACACTGACAAGCAAGGTATGAGTCATGTACTGGTACATAAATCATACGACAGTCAGTCGATGCCGGTCCACAGACGAGGAATGTAAAAACTCTCTCTTAAACGAATAGTATTATACTTATTGAATTGTATAACTCTTTACACGTGTATTAATAAATGACAATGAATTAATCTAAAGCAGTGATTCTAATTAAAACCTAATCAGTCAGTTCAATACAAGTGAAGGTGTGACAAGTACCACCGTTTTTCAGTTATGGTAATTGTTGAAAATGAAAAACTATCACTGAATACATTCATTACACATTGTAAACATTGAAAAACGTCATCTATTGAATTACGTCAAATAAACTTATTCTAATTTATAACCTACTCCGTTGCACTTTTCTTAACAGGTTATGGGCCTTTAAAGTCACGATTTAAATTAGTTTCAATTAATATTTCAATTAAATAAATGTGCAATTAGAAAATTTAATAGTTGTTTCATAAAACAAAGTATTTTTTTTGCAAATAATTGTACACGATTTCATAGTCTTTTGCCGATTAATAACTGATAGGTAAGAAATGGCTTCATCATCGATCTCATTTCCATTCGAGAAGCTGCGCGGTCGAGAAAACTTCGACACATGGAAGCGAACTGCGAAATCATACCTGGTTATAAGGAACTGCTGGAAGATAATCGAAACAGGATTATCTGCAGATCGGAAAGAGAAAGAGTTGGAATTGAATGAGCGTGCATTAGCTGAAATAACCTTAATGGTTGAGCCAAGTAACTTCGCACATATCGCAACGTGTACTGTGGCAAAAGATGCATGGGATGCTTTAGTTTCGGCCTATGATGATAGTGGTTTAACCAGAAAAGTTGAATTGCTAAAGCAATTGGTACAACTCAAGTTAGACGACTGCGAATCCATGCAAGAGTATATCAATACGATGGTTCTTACGTCACTCAAAGTTCAAAACGCCGGCTTAAATATTGACGACGAATTAACAGCATCTCTAATGCTAGCTGGTCTGCCTGATGACTTTCGGGCACTGGTTTTGGCAGTGGAAAATTCCAAAACACAGCTTACCGTGGACGTTGTGAAAAACTTGCTGCTCCAAGATGTAAAATTCGATAAGAAAGGTACTGATAGCGCACTTTACGCAAAAAAGAAAGCATCTCCAGCCAGGTATCGTTGCCATACGTGTAAGCAGGTTGGTCACTTTAGCAAATCTTGCCCGAATAGAAACAAGAAGTTAAGCAATAGCAGCGACAAGAATAGGAGAGATAAAGTATTATTTGCTTCTCTCTTTGTCAACAACAAAAGCTCTTCAGACTGGTTTGTTGATTCAGGAGCTACGACTCATATGACGAGTGAAGAAAATTTGCTGTTCAATAAAAAACAGCCGGTCACAAACAAAGAAGTCATTGTTGCAAATAATCACAAAATGTCTGTGAAGTGTTCTGGTGACGTGAAATTAATATTGGAAAATAAAAAGTTCAATGCAGTGTTAAAAAACGTCGAATACTTGCCTGAACTTTGTGCTAACCTCCTTTCAGTTCGTCAGATGACAAAAAATGGCAACAAAGTGGTGTTCGAGCATGACATTTGTAAAATCTATGATGATGAAAGCAATTTAATTGCAACAGCAAGTGCTATAAATGATTTGTATCGTCTAAATTGTGAACCTATGAAAGTGCCAGCACATAACGAACAAGCACCGTCAGTGGCTAGTACATATGATTTGTGGCATCGTAGACTTGGTCATATTTGTGCTAAGAACCTAATCAAAGTAATGAATTCTTCATCGGGTGTCAAATTCTCTGCGGGGAATGATGAAAAATGCATTGTTTGCATTAAAGGTAAACAAACTCGTGCACCTTTTAAAGACACTGGAACTCGTGCAAATAGTCTTCTTGAACTAGTGCATTCTGATGTCATGGGACCGCTGAAGTCAAGATCATTTTCTGGAGCGAGATTTTTGGTCACATTCGTCGACGACTTTAGTCGCAAAGTGTTTGTGGTGCCCATTAAGCACAAATCTGATGTGTTTGGCGAGTTTGTAAGGTTCAAGAACCTTGTTGAAAATCAGTGCTCAACGAAAATCAAAGTGCTCCGTACCGACAACGGCACTGAGTACACTGGAACTGTTTTCCAAAGTTTTTTGAAAAATAATGGTATCTTACACCAAAAAACTGCTGTATATACGCCCGAACAGAATGGCGTTGCGGAACGTATCAACCGCACTATAATTGAAAGAGTACGTTGTATGCTGTTGGATTCCGGTTTGAACAACAAGTTCTGGGCAGAAGCGGCCACAACTGCAGCCTTCTTAATGAATCGGGTACCATGCAGAAACAACGATTGTTCACCAGAAGAAATTTGGTCAAGACGAAAGCCACATTTGAGCAACCTTCGTATCTTCGGCTGCAAAGCAATGGCTCACGTTCCAAAAGAAAAGCGGACAAAATTGGAAGCAAAATCAGTAGAGTGTATTCTACTTGGGTACAGTACAGAATCGAAAGCTTATCGATTGTTTAATCCTTTGACGCAGAAAATAATAACGAGTCGAGATGTCATTTTCATGGAATCAGATAGCAAGGTAACTTCCAATGACAACAACAATATTAATACTTTTGTTTCACCCTTAGTTGACCTCTCGGATGATGAAGAGACCTCCATTGTCAATTCAGGGGAGGAAGTGTTAGAATTGCCAACGTCTAGTTTAAAAGCTGAACCCCATGAAGCTTCATCCATTCATGATACTTTTACGAGCGATTATACAGACTACGATAATGCTGATGACCAAACATTTGTTCCGGATGAAGATGTCACTATAGAAGATGAAGACATGATGCGGCGTTCTGAACGAATAATGACTCTGCAAAGGCCAAACTACAATTTTGTAGCAACAGATGTAATTTGCAGTGATCCTGGAAGTCCCAAAGAAGCTTTGTCGAGTTGTGATGCTAAACTCTGGAGAAACGCGATGCAAGAAGAGTTTGACTCATTGCTTTTAAATGAAACCTGGACCTTAACTGAGTTGCCGCCTGGTAAGAAGGCGATTAGTTCGAAATGGGTGTTCAAAACAAAATTTGACACTGAAGGTAAACCCATTCGTCGGAAGGCAAGGTTGGTCGTGAAAGGTTTTTGTCAGCAGAAAGGGATTGACTACACGGAAACCTTTGCACCTGTAGTGCGGTACACATCAATCCGCTATTTGTTGGCCTTAGCGGCAAGACATGACTTTCTTGTGCATCAGATGGATGCTGTAACGGCATTTTTGAACGGCGAGTTAAAAGAAGACATTTATATGACTCAGCCAAGCTGTTTTGAAGATGGTTCCGATCGAGTATGTAAGCTGCGTAAATCTCTTTATGGACTCAAGCAATCCAGTAGAGTGTGGAATGAGAAGCTCAATCATGTTTTGATAAATATGGGCTTAAGGCGCAGCGATGTCGATCAGTGCATATATTTTCGACACTCTGGAGAGCAGATGTTATTCATTGCCATTTATGTCGATGATGTCCTAATTTTTTCGAACTCACTTGATCTGGTGAATAATTTGAAAGATGAGCTGTCAAAAAACTTCAAAATGAAGGATATGGGCGAAGCCACATCAGTTTTGGGCATACGGATCCAGCGAAGTAAGTCGTTCTTAAAAATCGATCAATCTCAGTATATTTCAGATATTTTGAGACGCTTTAACATGGATGACTGCAACCCTATCTCCACTCCGGTAGACCTTAATCAAAAGCTGTCTTCAGATATGTGCCCGAAAGATGAAAATGAAAAACAACGAATGAAGGATGTTCCTTATATGCAGGCAATAGGCTGTTTGCTCTCTGCTACGCTGTGAATCTACTGAGCAGATTTGGTACAAATCCAGGGAAGGCGCACTGGTCAGCCGTCAAACGTGTGATGAGGTACCTGAAGGGTACGATTGACAAAGGCATTGTCTATCAGAAGGAGGCATGTGATATGGCTGGGTTCTGTGATGCAGACTGGGCTGGTGATATGGATGCCAGACGCTCTACAACTGGGTATGTGTTTACATTCCAATCAGGTGCTATATCATGGGCCACAAAACGTCAACGAACCGTAGCGCTATCTTCAACCGAAGCTGAGGTTATGGCAGTTGTTGCTGCTATCCAAGAGTCTGTCTGGCTTAAACGCCTGGAAGGTGAGCTATCTCCTGATAAACAAAAAACAATGGTACTTCATTGCGACAACAAGAGTGCTATCCACATCGCTACAAATAACTCTTATTCGCCCAGAACAAAGCATGTTGATATCAAAGCAAAATTTATTCGCGAAAAGTTGGAGAATTCAGAAATCAAACTGCACTACCTTCCAACAGATCAGATGTTGGCAGATATCCTCACAAAAGGTGTACCTGCTGCAAAACAAACTAATTTTACTAACAATTTTGGTTTAAAATAATAGATAAAATATTTTGTATATTTTAATGGACTTTATTTAGTAACATACATAGTATCTACTTCATAACATATAAATATGTATATAATTTTTTAATACTTTTTACATTTTGTTTAAATGAATTATAGATAAATAACTTTCAAACTATATTTACATTGTTAAATTCAGATTTAATTGTTAATTTTTGTATAAATTAAAAATGAATAGTTCTTCAGGGAAGGTGTTGAAAATGAAAAACTATCACTGAATACATTCATTACACATTGTAAACATTGAAAAACGTCATCTATTGAATTACGTCAAATAAACTTATTCTAATTTATAACCTACTCCGTTGCACTTTTCTTAACAGTAATGCAGTTATGGTAATGCGCTATTATCAGCATATGAAAATTAAATACCGAAGATCTCTAATTTTGTGTTCCTTTTTGTTATGGATTTATAAAATCCTACTTCTCTTTAAAAAACAGAAAAATTAATAATATATGTGTATGTTTTACTTTATTGCTAATAATGTAATAATAAAATGAAACAATAAAAAAAATATTTATTTAATTTTGTAAAAAAAAACGTTTTTTAATTGTGCGCCTCCTAGGCGCATTTTTATCTTATCAGTACTAAAAAATAAGATTATCTTTCTAGGGTTAAGGGAGATTTGAATTGTTGTGTGTATTCAATTTTACAAAGCATGACTCTGGTCGCGATTCGAACACACGACCTGCCAATCACTTTGCGAATACACTACCATCGCACCATTGCCACCTGCCGGATAGAGTCAAATCACTGCTAGGGGCTTCAAATGAATACTATCTGATGAAGCTGAACCAGTGCTAAGTGAAAAAAAAGCAGCATTCAAAGCTTGGTAAAAGTACTCCTAATGGAGATGAAAAAGATCGCCTCGAACTGGAATACAGACTTTGAAGTAGACTCAAAAGAAAGAGCACTCAAATTCAAGCAAAGTGTGTGGAGGGCCGGTATCGGAAGTAAGAAGAAATGTCTTCTTCGGCCGCTGATAGAAACGAGGCTTTCCACAAACTTTGACAAACCAGCTTGAACAGGCTTGAACAAACCAGCGGGCTTGTCGCAGGTTAATCAACCACTTGCATCTGTGGTAAAAGGATCATGATGGAAAAACATCGTGATTCCTTAAAGGATTTGCATATAGTGTTGTTTGATTTTGAAAAGGCCTTTGATACGCAATCAAGGGATCTGTTATGGGTGGCGCTAAGACAACGAGGAGTTCCAGATCGTTAACAGGTATTAGGGAGTAAAGACAAGAGTAAGATGCCTTCTGGTGTCACCGAGCACTTCGCAATCAAAGTCGGTGTACACTAGGGAAGCGTCGTAAGTCCCTTCATATTTACTACAGTCAGTATCTGCTTGCCGTATAAAGCAAACAATGAAGGACTGTGATAAAAATCAAGAGAATAAGGCGCATCCCTGGTGAGCACCGACTTTGGTTTTGAACTGCTTGGTGGCTCCAGCAGGACATTTGAAACTTATCCTTACTCCGTCATATATACGAGTACATGATCATCTGAACATAGGTTTCTGGAACTCCTTGTTTTCTTAGCTCCAACCATAATAGCTCTCGAAGCGGAACTGTAATATTGAAAATAATTTGCATAATTATCCATTTTTTTATCGTTCCGCCCAAAAAAAGGTAAACCCAAGTGCGCACATTTGTCTTCATTCAAATCAGTCTGATAAATTTTTTTTTACATTTTCGTGTGGGTGAGTGGGACAAAAATGCCTTAAAAAGTTCTAACACTCATCTAACACCCTTCGCTACTCCTGAGAAGCCAGTAGTGATTTATATTCGAAGAAGTTTTTTTCCGGCTCTCACTAAAAGCAAAAGACAGCATTCATTCACTTTCCTATACAAATTAACCGAAAATCTCTGTGGGGTGCCAGAGATAACGATTGCCATTTTAATGGCTTTTCTGCAGCTTGCTCACTTAATAATAAACGCCAAACACACAGACATACACACATCGCTCGGCTATGATTCGAGGATGTTGGGGCCGCATCAATTAGCAGGTTATGCCTAATGAGTTGCTCGTTAATCAGAAATGCCGTGTTACAGTGCTTGGCAGGTAAATTGAAATCAACCATCCGTGAAATTATAAAAATAAACCGACAAATTTAATAAAAATAAACAAAAAAACAACAAAATGTTTTCCTTCGATGAAAGGTGAGTGTCGGTTCTTGGTTCCAAGCACCGCGCAATCCATACGGAAAGTGTTAGGTGCCAGTGGGCGATGAGTTTTCCTTCTTTTTCTAGTTTAAAATAAATTTCTTTTCTGTTCCAGTTTTGTTGTTTATTGTTTTTTTTTGGAAGTCTCCATCTGCCATACACATCAATCATGTGTCAAACTTTTCCCTAGTAAATGCGTATCCTCGAGGAATTCGAAGTTCTAAAATGATTGCTGACGTACGAGTACGAGTTACGTTTACGTAGTAGGACCTCACACAGTGGAGCCAAAATCGACGGTATCGATGACAACTTCTTTCCACCGGTCAACACACCATAAAACACTTACACATACCTACATAGATACAGGAATAAGCATCCAAATTGATGTACAGCAGTGTCACTAAGCTACACTGTGCTTCTGTTTTCAATTATTGATTTTTTCGCTTCAGGTTAGCATGACTACAAAGTGTCATTTCAAGTTTTAATTTAAAACAATCTTTGGTTCTCGTGGACAGTCATACTAATCATACGCACCGGTTGTTTTTGGATTTTTGTCTTTTTTCAAAGTGCTTTGCTGTTTCAGGTTGTTGAATTTTTAAACGACTCTAGCAGTGGAAATATTTCAAAGTTAGGGCAGTTCAAGGTTCAGTTACATAAGTGTCACAGTTGAAGGGGAAATGTACTAAAGAATGGTGGAACTTTTGAGGCTCGAGGGTAAAACGGTTCCATTCTACTTCACTGAGATATTTCACAAAAGGTTGTGCCAAGATATTTCTAATTAAAATCGGGCGGCGGCGCATGAGAATTGTGTCGAAATGATGAGATGAGATCTTTTTAAACTATTTTTCGAAAACAAACTACGTTTTTGAGGAAAAGTTTTTTAAAATCATATAAAACTATTTACAGCTAATAGACTAAGGGTTTTTTTGCGTGACATTGAGGCCGAAGGTAGATTTTGAAAAATGTTTTACGAATATCGCGTGACTACGACGGATTTATAAATCGAAACGACCCTGACCACATTTGAGGCATAAAAGATGACAAACAAATTTGATGAAAGTTTACAGCCAGGCTGGAGGTAAATATTTGAGTTATTTTTACTAAACCAACAAAAAAACTTCAGATGTTACTGGGCCCAGCGTGATTTGAACCAACTCGGTCAGTAGTCCAAAACACTAGATTTAGTTTTTAGTTTTAATTTCATTTTTTATATTTTATGTACAAATTAACTTACGTAGTTCAAGTGTAGGGACGAGGTAAAAATATCATTGCTGCGCCCCAACAAATAGTGCTTGTCGTAAACCTTAGGGGACAAATCACATATAAACAATTTTAACATCCAGGTGAGTCTAGGGACGCATACAACATATAGAAACTCTCCCACCTGTGTGCCCTTTAATCTGTGTCGTAAAAAACAACAGGGGCATGTAAGCGTCAAAATCGTAGAAAAGAGACAGGCGGGGATCATTCAAATGCAATATCAACAGCATTTGATTTTCCTCAGTAAAAATATAATCCAAAACCAGGAAGCGTACTGATGAAAATAAATGGTTACACAGCGCGGGAAGATGGGAAATTTGGATTGGAGAGAAAGAGGAGGTAACGATGCACGTTGGTTGTTAATGTTTGTAAATTGTAATGCAAAGGAAAGATAGAGCATTGTAGAGCATTCCACATTCGTGTGGTACGACTAAGGACGGATTCCTTGTATTTTACTGTACGCCCGAAGACGGACTTAAGACTGAACTTGTGTGTATTCCTAGCATTGCGGGTATTGCATTATGAGCGTTGTACAAGCTTCGTCTGGCTACGCCCTATAAGTTGTAGCCAGATCAGAAGAGGTGAAATACACTGGCGATCACAAGGATGACGCCATACATTTTGCAATCGAGTTTCAGTCTTTATTTTATACCCAGAAACTTTTACTACCTGTGAACAGGTACATATTTTCCCAACAGTAAGTTATAAATTTAAAGGGTGAATAAGAAACGACCGCTGCAATTTTATTAGATCAAACAATGAACTAGAACCAAGGAGATATTATATAAGACCTTAATCATCCCGGTCCTGCTGTATGGTGCAGAAACATGGACCCTGTCAAAAGCGGATGAAAACCTTCTGCCATGCTTTGAGAGAAAGGTTCTTCGAGTGATATTCGGTCCAGTTTGTGACGCTGGAGTATGGACAAGATTCAACGACAAACTATGCGGGCTATACAGAGATGGTGCCCTGGTCAAAAAGCTAAACATACAACGGCTGAGATGGCTGGGACACGTGGAACGTATGGACAACAACGCACCAGCCCGACGAGTCTTCGAATCGACCCCTGGGGCATAGGCGCCCGCAGGATTTTTCCCAAGGGGGGCAGACAAAATATTTTGATAACATTTTTAAGGCAATTTTAAATTTCATTGACAATTGATTTAATTTTTTTTATGGAACCTACTCACCTTTTTTTCTTTTATGATAATAATAAATACTAAAATAACGCTCATTAAAATTTTATTTTTATTGTTTAGAAAACAGGAATTGCATTTTTCGTGGTTTTGTACCAAAACGATCTATAATTTTATTATAAAAATCCGTATCTTTTTGTACTAAATTTTTGTGAATGTTCATCATGCACAACGCATCAAGCCATTCATCGCTCATTTTTGACCTAAGCCAAGTTTTTACCTTCCTCAATGTACTGAAAGATCACTCTGCTGTACATGTAGTGGCGGGAATGGAAAGTTCTATAAAAAGTGTTGCGCAAACCGAAGGAAAAAATTCTTCCGCATTTTTCAATACATCACATATATTGGTATATTGAGTTTGGTCAAAATTCATCTCATTGTAGTTAAACGACATAACGGACTCGGCAGAAAAATTATCCAGAAAGGATCCATATTTACCAGTTATCTTTTGGACAATCGAATTGAAATTGTATAAGTCCATGCTTTGCATATTTTTAGGAGAAAACTGAAATATTGCATATGCGGACTTATTTTCTTCTGAAAACCGCTCTTTAAGGGACATTATCAGAGAATATAAGTAAGGAACGAGAACTGATATTCTAAAATAATTTTCGGGTGAAATCAAAGGAATATTCGATCGGTGAGTTTGTTTCTTTACAATTCTTGGGCAACTCAATTCTATACCGAATTCACTCAAACATTTTTGAATTGTTTGCCAAAGCGTTTTGAAGCAGCATTCTCCCGATCTTCTTCAAAATGCTTGTTTAAGATAGTGATGTGCTCTTTTACACTTAATAAATTCTGGTCAACTCCCTGTAAAATATTTGCGACTGGTTCAAGTATCGACGAGTAATGAGCCATTATGAACAAGCAGACTAAAAAAGTCGAATTAGAGCACGAGTAATAAAGTTGAAGGGCTCGTTGTTTTGTAACACGGTTTCCCCCGTCCGCCAGTTTTTGCAGTGCTTCCATTACAACAAGTATGTTTTCCCTGAATACTCGTATACTTTTGTACTTTGCTGTCCATCTTGTTTCACAGAACAGGGGGATGCTGGGAATACATTTTCTTCGCAAAGGTCTTTCCCGGAAAAAAGTAATTATTTCTTTTATCGTCCCAACAGCATTTCTGATCTCGGACACTTCGCTTACATCATTTATCACTAAATCTAATTTGTGCGAGCTGCACTGGAAAACATTTGCCTTTGGGTACAAATCTTGTATTCTTTTCCTTACCCAACTCAATTTTCCAGCCATGGTGGAGCACCCATCATAAGCTTGTTCAACCAAATTTGACAAGTTCAACCCGAAATTTGTTAGTGACGATAAAATTGTGTTCGCTATGGTAGCAGCATCCATACTTTCTAGAGTTACAAAACCTACAAAATCTTCGCGCACTTGGAATTCACCTGTTGGCATTTTATTATTTATTTTATGAAATCGTATTCCCAATGACAGATGTTCTGTGCCGGATATATCACTTGATTCGTCCGCTATTACAGAAAAAAAATCGATTTTTGTTGACGTCTTCAATTATTTTTTCTCTTAAAATGCCATTGCCAATTTCAATTAACTGATTTTGAGTGCGATGAGAGATGTACGTTGCGTTAGCTGGTGAATGGAACAGATGACCTTTCAAAATTAAGTCTCCAGCATCTTCTCTAAAATGCAGTTTCATCTGTCTTACAAAACACGATTGTTTTAACTATCGGTATGATTTTATTCCTGTTTGTTTCGATTTGTTTTTTCTATAGAAAGTGTTGATCAGTTGGTTAACACTTTTGGCCTTGTTGTCTAAAACTTTGCAAAATTCGTTAACTTTTTCTGTAGATTCAGAGTGCCACTTTGATTTCAAATGCTATTTCGTATGTTCATGGAAGTCTTTGTACCTACTAAATTCTTTCAGAATAAAGCCACCTTGAAACTCGCGATCAACTTTTGGCTTAAAAAGAACACAATAGCGGCAAAGAACACCTCTAAAATGACCAATAAGTCAAAATTCCCTATTAAGAACTAATAAAATGTTGTAGACAAAAGTCGTAGCTCAGAGCCAGAGGGGGGCAAGTGCCCCCCTCCCCTGCGGGCGCCTATGCCCTGGGGGCAACGCAGCAGACGAAGACCCCACCTTAGGTGGCGCGCACAATTGAAGAACAACCTCAACGAACTTGGTGTGCGTCACTGGAGGCAGCTAGCGAGGGACCGAGCTGACTGGAGGGGCTTGTTGGTTGAAGCCGTGGTCCACCCTGGACTCTAAGTCCCACCAAAAGTAAGTAAGAATACAATGAACTACTTGAAAAGCTTATAAAAAGATGAGCACTGGGATCAGGCCATTCCTAATATTTCGTTGCAGGAGTTCACATCAGCGTTTTTTTTTTTCAAAGTTTTGTTAAGAATATTTAAAATAGCGTTAGAAATAACAGTTTTTATTTAGTTAAGAAAAAAATGGGTTCCGGAAAGACTTTGACAACGAGAGAAAGAGGAAAAATAGATGCTTTTAAGGACTCTCAGGCAGGGAAATTGCAAGGAGGCTAAATAGAAGTAAGACTGCTGTAAACAGTTATCTTGCGGATCCACAACACTATTGGAAAAATCAAAAAGGACGCACGGCAGAAGCAACAACATTGAGATAGAAGCGGGTTATTCTAAGACTTGCCTAAAATTATACTCTACCGGTGACTAAAATAAGGCAAACAAGGAGTATTAGCCAGCATAGCAACGGTCCGAAGGATAATACTAAAAAGTGATACTATACAGAGAAGAAAACTGAAAAAGAAACCTGTTTTGAGGCAAGTGCACAAGGAGCATCGAGTGAATTTTGCAAGAGAACATGTCGCTTGGAGCATCGAATGGAAACGCGTTGTCTTTTCGGATGAAAAAAAATTTAAACTTGACTTCCCCGATGGTTACAACTTTTATTTCCATGATCTAAGAAAGGAGGAGCTTATTTGGCAAGACATCACAGCCGTATTTCAGGTGTAATGGTGTGATGAGCTATTACCCACTATGGCACAATCAAGTTGGCAGAAGCCGACACGCTTAGACCAATTTAGGTCCATTGTGATATCACGTATGTATTATCTACCTCAACTCTGTAGATGGGACTGGCCAACGACACGCGGTTGTTCTAAAACGTTCCCCCATCTACGTACTAACCGCGCCCAACGTCGTTTAATTGCGGTGATGTGACGAGATCTGATTAACTCGACGTGGTATGGTCGTTGGTTTCCTACATGACAATGCCCTTATCCACACTTCTAGGGTTGTTAGAAGTTCGATTCAATTAGAAGACGTGAAACTTTTGCCATGGCCGCCCTATTCACCGGACTTATACATAATCGAAAATGTTTGGTCATGGTTATCTCATAAATTGTATGAAGGCGGCAGACAATTTGAAGCCCAGGACACTTAAATCGAAGCTATTCGTGATGCCTGGGCCCAAATTTATCTCCATTATTTAAAAAAAAAAGTATGATTCTAGCAAAGGCATTTTTTCGTCAGACAAAAATGGTCAGAAATAGATGTACCTACTAAATTACTCTTAAAATCTCTTAGATATTTTTTTGTGGTGCTGAAAAGGACCTTTTTGGAACAGTTTATGAAATGTTTATAGGAATTGTTCGAAGTACCTTCCTTCCATTTGAATTCACTTTCGCGCGGGTTTAAGCATTTCAGATGGCAGATTAACGAGCAGCAAACCTTTTCTCATCCCTTATGAAACGGCACTAATTTTTTCTTGGAGTTCTTGCAGACTTGACATTTCTCTAAAATAAACTTTTTCTTTCATAGCACCCCAGAAGAAAAAATCCATGGACGTTAGGTCAGGAGATATGGATGGCCAAGGGTTGGGATCAAATCGACCAATCCACCGTTCGTTATAAATATGGTTGAGGAACGAAGTAACCCCCCTGCTACTGTAACAAGGTGCTCTATCTTATTGAAAAAACATCGACCTTTACTGAACAAGAGGAACATCTTCAAGGAGCTCCGGCAATCGTTCTCCAAAAAGCTCCAGGTAATAATTTGGATGAACGTGTGGGCCTACTAAAGTGTTTCCTATTCCTTTGAAAGGATGTTTTAAATTATAATTGGAGTCAGACCAATGGTGCAAATTATGGTGGTTTGTAATCCCATCTCTTGTGAATTGCGCTTCGTCAGTCCACAGAAAGTTCTTGAGGAAGTGCCCGTCATGTGCCTGTTGGCGCAGTAGCCCTTGGCAAAATCCCACTGTCTTTTACGCATCTTCTGGTAGTAAATTCTGTTATGGTGTTAAATGGAAAAAGTGTAATCAATTACTTTGTAGAGTTCTGTGAATCGTCGTTCTGGGAAGTTCCAACGGCTCAGATAGTCTGCGGACGCTGCCGAACTTCCACAGCACGCAAGATCCCACCCACAACTTCTGCCATCGCTGCGGCTGAACGTCGTTCTCTCTTATTTGGTGCAACTGATCCGGTATCAACAAAGCGCTGATACGCATCAGCGAATAGCCGGCTACATCGTGCTCAACGATTTGGCTATTTTAAGAGTAAATTCAGTAGGTACACTTTTTTTTACCATTTTTCTCTGACAAAAAATGGCTTCTTCTACAACTTCTGTTGATCGTACGTAAAAAAGTAACTTCACATAATTTTTATGAAATTTCTCAAGGATACAAATTGCATAGAAAAAAATTATTAAGTAAAAATTTTGAGAAAAATGCGTTTTAAGTAAAAAAATGAAACAATATTTTTTTATTATTTTCAGTTTAAGGAGCCGTAACATTTTTGTAGCTGCGCAGATGTACCCAAAGTGTTTAAGACTTGTATGCGCTATTAAATTGTCTTTCCAAAATGTACAAATCTATCTGTATCTGTATCTATAATATTTAAGCAGTTATAGCGTTTAAAGTGGTTACACCTCCAAATTAGAGGCCACCCACTTGATGGGCTATAATTTGAGGCGAGAATAGACCCCCTCCCCTGCTATACAACTTTTTGTTCGGCGAAACTTCAGGAATCCCCATTAAAGGATTATTCTGATAAACGGGGACACCCTGATAGTATACTGACTGTTAAGAAAGATGAGCAAATGATGCATTTCGTATTTTTATTTGTACACCCTATGCTAAGGGTATATTCATTTTGTCGTTTTTTTTTAAATAAAGGAAATCCAAATCCCAAGCACTCAGACTTGGTACCGGTTCATTATACCCCCAGGCAAAAATCCTGTTTTTGGTGTAGAGGCTGGAGAAATCAAGTTGTAATTGGTTTCTCTCTATTAATGGGTGGCGGATGTTGTTGTTCCCGATGGGGATTGAACCTGCACCGCATGGGTCACAAGCCAACACACTTACATCTACACCGTCACCAACCCTAATTTTGACTCATAAAATTTCAACAGTTTGCTATATACGAGTACCCTAATATTGCCCTTAGAACCCTAAAAATTACTATTTTCGTAATCAGCATCGATATATACTTTGTCCAAGAAAAATTGTCAGTACAGGCAAGATAGGATGTTTGTCTCTCAGTCTGGTTGCAATGACTTACATAAATCGGTCCCTCTTTAAAGCTCTCACAGAGTTACCGTAGTGTGTATGATAATTAGCCATAACTCAGAGAGCAATTCTATTAGGGTTACCATCTTCCAATTTAAAATAAAAATATTGCGGAACGAAATAAATTCCGTTTATCTTTTTCCTTTTCTGGTAAGATAATAATAGGCGCGTTTTTTTAAGGTTATCTCCAGTAGACCAACAAAATATATAAATTTCGTAATGAAAAAAAAAAAAAATCAAAACGAAAAATATATCACTGTAATCCGATTTATTCATTATAAATATTGTAAAACATAAAATACTAATTTCTAATATCACTACTCAACTAATCCGATGAGTAATTACTGCTACTGCTCTCGCTATTTAGGTCTATTATTAACCTTTCAACTGCTTCCTAGGCAAAAACGTCCATTTCCCACATATTTGGCTCAACAAGCTGTTCAACATGTTGGACACATCGATGTCATGTTTCCTTGTCAACCCTTGTAAGTGCTGTCGTAAGTAAGTCTCTTATTTCAGCCATTTTAAATGACTTGTTTTGGCTTGCTACAAGCCCTTGAGCCCAAACCAATTCTATTGGATTAAGGTCACAGTGATAAGGCGGCAAGCGAAGCACTTTATGTCCCGCATTTTGAGCCATTTCATCCACGATGTATGTTTCCTACTTGGCTTTGTAACGTTTAACGATTTCAAGCAACTCTGCTTTAATTATATCGTCCTCGAAACTTATCGCATTAGACCTCAACCACTTTTTTATTTCATCTTTTCTCGTGGAACTGGATGGTGCTTTCTGGAATTATAGGAAGCATTGTCCAAAACTATGACGGAGTTGGGTTCCTGGCGTATTAAAATATCTTTAAACCATTTCTCGAACACATCAACGTTCATGTCCTCGTGGTAGTTTCTGTTTTTTGCCGAAATGAAGCATAAAAGTCCTCCATCGACGAAACCTGTAGAACTTCCTCGTTGAGCCAGGTCTCATGATTAAAAGAAAATTGTTCTTTCCTTTTCTCTAATTTTTTTTGCTTCGCGTAAATATCTTCGTCTCCAAGAAATAATGTCACTTCTTTCCAACAACAGATTCTTTCGCTGACGTTTGACGAATTTAAGTCCGAAATTTTTTTGTAATATTGTATGCAAAGTTGATCTGCTTATTTTTGTTATATTTGCATTTTTTTGTACTTCCAATAAAATCTTGTCTAGCGTTGGAAGGTCATTATCCATAAAAAACTGATGGACTATCTGCCTAATGGCACATTTGGCAAAATCATCGACCTTGCTCTTGATACCGGATTTATCTTTCTTATTTGGTGGTGAATTGTCCCTTAAAAGCCTGTACACAGTTCGTTCCGTAACAGAAAAAATATTAGCTGCATTTCCTACGGCTTCCGATTTACTTTTAAAAAGGCCATAGAATTTTGCAGTTGCATCAACAATTTGTTGTTTCTTTTCTACACTTAGATCCTTTGAAGACTTTGTAGCCATGTTTCTCTCTGTAAACACAATCAGGCGATTAGAATACAAAATTATATAACCACGAAGCAATGTCATATACTAAAACAGATGGTAAAAAAAACTGCACTTGTGGAGCTGTACAATACGAATACAATCAAATTAAACCCGAATGGCAACACCCCACATAAGAATTCGTTCTCAAAAGCTCCAAAACCGAAAGTTCTTTGACAAAATCCATAGAAAAACCCTTAATGATATGCTTCATTGTAGAGATGGTAATACACTTCTGATGTGCTTCAGTCACACACACTGCTTATTTTGGTGGATGATAATAGCCAGCGAACACAAGACGATCATGCTCATTCCCATTCGGCTGTGTGGGAGACTGGTTGTGGTGGATTGTATGCGAATTTTAGGAAAATTGCAACAACAATCCCTTGGTATGCCAGTGGTTTGGTTTTTATTTCAGTGGCAATTCTTGCATTTGAGTGCCGTGAGAGTATCTACAGGCACCACTCGTAGAAAAAAAGCTCCTCCATAAGGCCTGTACTGACAATTTTTGTTGGATGAGGTATAGTTATGTCGATCTGGTCATATCCTTCCATCCGTCCGTCGGCAAATATGAGGAACTAAAATTCGAACTGGAAAGATGAAATCCTAGGGGACCGAAATAATCAAGTATATATAAGAATTTTTAAAATCCGTCCACTCAAAGAGTCAGACTTTGAGCTAGGAAGCTAAAATTTTGAGTAAATACTCTCTGGGAGCCTCTAAAGCTTATGTGTTAATATTTTAAAAATCGACCAACTGACTATTATATTTAAAAAAACGCTTTCTTGAAGAAATCATTGGAAATGAAAGTCTTATTTTTCGCAAAGCATGTAGACAAAGTCTTTTTGAACAATTCCTTTATATAAAGTTTTCTGCCATGTCCACTTTTAAGGAGAGTTTATTTTTTACAAAAACTTCGTTTTATCTATAAAATCCTTTTAATGTTGTAGAACAAAATGTGTAGATCTTTCTTAACAATTCACCCGTTAAATTAGATTAGATTTTTTGCCACGCCCACTTTATGAAGGATAGGAATAGGTGAAGGTGTCCAACAGTTCGCTTAAGCGGGCTGTAGCTTTTCCCTATGTTTATTTAATTATTTTGTTCACTTTATTGCACTTGAGTGTACAAACTCACATCTATTAAAATTCATGCGATCGCCAACGCGAAAAATTATTATAGATTTTTGCACTTGTCAGCGTGGCGTCAGCGCATCATCAGCAGTCAACGTGTTCCAAATTGGTGGGGTCGTGTGATCGTCAACGTCTTGCGTCTCAATATGTCCACACCGAATTAGGAAAATTGCTCTGGCACAGATTAAACGTTCACACATTCGTTTGGTCGTCAACGTTTCATGCGTTGGCACTGTGACTGTTGATGGGGCGTTGAAAATACATTGACCGAATTTTCTTATATGTTAGAAAATCAACGTTTTTGTTGATCGTGAAATAGTATCTCTAGCAGCGAAGGTAAGCTTAGGATTATAAGAGGCATTTCAATTAATAATTATTTGGCAATAACGACCCATATATTGCCTAAAACCCAGCTTCTCCAACCATTTCCTTCTGCGAAGTGGAAGGGACCTACAATCTTAAGCCGATACCGAATGGCAAATTTGAGAAGCTTCTCATGATAATTGATACTCTTAGATGTTTGTCAGACGTTCGCAAGAGGTGGGGCAGTGGAAACAACTCAAGATGTTTCTTGGCTCCTCCGGCGCGATTTCAACCGGGGACCTTAAGATTATTAGTACAACACACTAACCACTGAGTCACTGCGCCCACTGTAAGAGGCATTTCAATTTTCAATTATCAATTTATTTAAATTCGGCGTACAAGTAAGACTTAGTATTTTATAGTACCTTATAATACGGTTACATTTGGCTATACATACTACGATATAATTCTTTATAATTTATTAATAATATTTTAAAGATAAAGAGAGGATACGATGTGAAGGCATTATCACTATCAAATATGATACAGTCTACCTTTATTAGCCATGGTTGGTGACAATAAGCCACCATTTCAATTAATTAAGCCAAAACTTCTTTCCTAATGGCGGCGAGGCTGTGATCAGTATTTTTTTTATAATAAGCATTTGCTAAAGGGAATTCTTTTTTCTGTAATTCATACAGTACCCTTATAATGTAACCACAGCGCAGGCATTTTGTTTGTTGCTGCAAATAGCACCCAGCAAATAATTCGTTGCCTATTTTTAGGTGCTACTCACTGCATGAAAGAATAGAAGGAAAGGAAAGAAGTTTGGTGCGAAAGTTTTTTTTCCACAGGTGGCGACTAAATTGATTTAGGGAGATCTGTTTTTTTGGTGTTTATTCAATTAAAAAATCATGGCCCTGGTCGGGATTCGAACGCACGATCTGCCAATTACATACTGAATACACTACCATCGCACCATTGCCACCGGTATTAAAGGGATAACCCTCCCACTTATCTTGATCCCTAGTGGTCCGCCTGTCGAATTTTGGCAGACCTCCCGATTCCGGGTCCCTTCATCACTGAGTCTAATCAGCTGGTGTTATTGCATTTCCGTGATCCAGGAGTTTATAGGCCTGCCTCTTTTTTACGATTTCAACACGTGCATAGTCACATTATTGGTTTTATTGTTGGATGGACCTTTTTGACACCGGTGACCTCCCGTCGAGTTAGCCCATGAGTTTGCATGCACACTTGCAGGGCCGTTTCAAGATGTTTATGTGTCGCTAGCTTCACATGAATGGTAAAATTGCCCAAATGTGCGGCGGTGGTATTCTTAGCCCGTCCCTCTGCAGGCAATCAAATAAATCTGACATATAAAATTCAAATCGTTTGCTACTATTTATTTTGCATTTTTCAATTCTTGTAGCAAAATTATTTGGCCAAAAACTTAGCCGCATCAGTTGATGGACACGCACTTTTTTTATCACAGAATATTGTGGATAAAATCCGTCTTGGGCAGCCCAAATAAATACACTCCAATGAACTATTCGTTTGATTTATTTAATTGACCAGAAGCCTCCCTTTTGTTTGATTGCTAAATTTAGGAAGCACTCTTGATATCATAAACTAAACATTTTTATATCGCTTTCGGTAATAATAATCTTTTACGAGTACATGTACCTTGGGGTTAGCTACTAAAAACAAAGAGTTTACCAGACATTAAATAATGCCGCTGAGTTTTATGGCTCTACAATCCAATTGGGGTTGGAAATGGAATTTATTGATACAATTGTTTGAAATTTTTTTGTTTCTGACTTTTATTATAAGTGGAAAGACTATGGAAAAGTTTAAAACAATTCACATTTAGATAATGAGAAATGTGCTGAAGTTTTGCAGTTGTATATTGGAATAATTGTGCTTTACTGGAAAAAGGGTTAAATTTATGAAAAATGGTAAAATAAGATGAAAAATCAGGATATTACTATACAGACACGTTTCGTGGTTATTTAAATGGTGGAAACTGATGGCCTGCGAGCCCCAAAGATTAGTTTGAAACCAAGCGCGTGCCCAAGAATTGTATTGGTCAAAATGTTCGAGTATACTTCATAATAATTGCCTATAGCGGATACCCGAAGTGCCGTGCTAAGCTTAACAAAAAAAAAAATGCATGTTTGCTTAGTAGCAAACTAAATTGCAAGGCAAGCTTGGTGGACGGATTTTGACCAAACTTCACAGAAACACTCTCAGGTCAATACCAAAGATTGCCTGATTGAGCTCAGTCAACTTCGTTGCGCCACTAAGGGTAGGAGCTAGTTGTCTTGCGGCGCCTTAATCATCTAACTTGGAAAGAATAACTTTTCATTCACGTTTACACCAATTGTTATCATCGAAATTGCCGATTCGTGGTGAGAAAAACAATGCTTCGATGTTTGATTCACGAAAAAAGATGCAAACGCAGATAAAACACGATGAGTAATAAATAAACATATGTTAGAGCTGTTGATAACTTTATTTCGCAACGCCATTTAAATCATTGCTATATATCATTCTTCATACAAAATTTCCAAGCAAAGCACTATATCGGTTTTCTCTCAATTTTTTGGGTAACTTTTCCAATTTTTCTGTCCATTAGAATCCGTTTAGCCTACAGGAAATAAGTTTGTCGTTTGTCCACGTTGCATCAGTTCTGTTGACATGGCGATTGCGCATAGTGAGCTCGCTGTTAAAGCGAGCTTTTCATTTGATTCTGTGAATATTGATGATTTGAGAAGAGCAATCAACTCGATCAAGCCCGAGGCTGCTGGTTCTAATAATATTCCTTCCAAATTCTTGAATCTAATCATGCGAATTACAGGTCAATAAACCTGTAACCTTTTCTGGTGAAAATTGTAGATTTCCAATTAAATACAAAATCATCTAAACGCCAAGAATCTTATGTCAGAATGGTAATCTGGGTTTTGCACGAATCACAGATGTCAAACGTGGGCCCTGAAAGTTACAACAGATCTGCGACTTGCTTTAGATTTTTTTTTTTATAATGTACGCGCACTAAATGCATTTTTTAGTACCCTTATCATGGAGTAGCTACACAACGCGAGCGTTAAGGAAATTAGGATTAGAAGAAAAGGAGAGATGCTGATGAACGGTGGTTTTGAATGTTTGTAGGTTATAATTTGAAGGAAAAATAGATAGAGGAAGAGTGTTAAACATTCGTGTTGTACAGCTGAGTAAAGATTCTTTGAACTTCACTATACGTCCGAATACAGGCTTGAGTTCGAACTCATTGGCGTTCTTTACATGGCGGGAATTACGGTTGAAATATTCAAGGGGTGGAATGCAACTCGCTATTTCGTTTGAACACTTATGGTGAAAATAACGATAAAATAATGACTTAGAGAGTCAATCGATCTCGCAATGAGTTTTATCGCTCGTTTTTGGATCCTGTCAAGTAGCTCCAAATAAGTTATTGGTGCACCAGACCAGCGATGAGCATTGTACTCGAGTACTTATAAATTGTAGCCAGATCAGAACGGGTGAAATATTTCTTACATCGCTTAAGGAAGCCGAGACATTTTGCAGCGTTCTTGGCGACATAGAAACGAATATGAGAAGCTGAGAGTACTGTCATCAGCGAAGGAATGAACTGGATTAGAAGTAATAGACAGGAAATTATTTATAAAAATGAGAAATAGAGTCGGCGACAGAACGGAGCCTTGGGGAATACCAGCATTTATTTGGTGAGTTGCAGACTTTAAACCGTCCAAAACAACTTGAATTGAACGGTGCGAAAGGTAATTTCTAATCCATTAAAGAGGAATTTCATCGATTCCATGCACGCATTTTCGACAAGAGAGCTTGCTGCCAAACTCTGTCAAATGCCTTTGAAATATCAAGCGCAATGATCTTACTTTCACCAGAGGGACCTACGAGTAAGTGCAATTGATATGCAGCCGGAGGATTCCCATTTTTTTGGTACAGCCTGGACAAATGCTGTTTTCCATCTCCTCGGAAAGAGCCCTGAAGAATAGGACAGATGGAAAAGCTTACACAGTGGTTTTGCCAGCGTAGAAGAACACCTCTTCAGAACGATAGTGAAAATACCATCTGGACCAGCGGATTTGTGAATGTCAAGATCTCTAAGTACTCTAGCCACTATACGAGTGCAGAAGTGGATTGGTCCCATGGAGTATTCAACGCGCTCGAGTATAGGGGGAGACAATTCACAATCTGGGAGCGTTGAGCTGACTGCAAAGTGAGCAGCAGGTAGATTGGCTTTATCTATAGAGCTAACAGCTGGAATGTAATTGTAAATGAATGTCGGGATAGATGACGAGGCTGAATTCTTAATGTTTTTAACAAACGGGCAAACGTTTTTACTACCGGTGTGACTTTGCAATATTTTTTGCCTCAGCTTTTGGTCGTCGGAGAGTTTGACACGATTTATTAGGGCATTGCAGTCATTTCTGAATCTTTTAAACTTTTCCGGTTTTCCTCAGATTGGTTGGCCGAAAGCATACCTCCTTTAACCTGATAGCCTCTTTGCAGCTCGAGTCACACCACGCGTTTAACTTGGGTTTAATACTTTTCATCCGGTTAGGGTAAAATCATGTTTGTTTTCATATCAGCAGCAGCATCCACGTCGCTGTCGATGAAGCGCGACCAGTTAAAACTCTTAAAGAAACCGTTTAGTTTTTCTCAATTGGCTTTCTCGTATTGCAATACGGTTCTTTTAGGAGTTTGATATGACACAATGGGGTTGGGGACACAATCCCGAAATCCAAAATCCCGAAAATCCAAAATCCCGAAAATCCAAAATCCCGAAAACCCAAAATCCAGAAAATCCAAAATCCCGAAAAGCCAAAATCCCGAAAAAAGAATCCGGAAAAAAAATCCCGAAAAATAATATATAAAAAGAAAAATTTGAGCAAATTTTTCATTTTATATATTATTTTTCGGGATTCTTTATTTAATTTTGTGTGTAAAATAAACAAGCGTTTGTCCGTAATAATGTTTTGCAATTGTTTGCGTTGTAATGCTTTGAAATTCGCAATGTGCATTCAGTTGAGCTGAACTCAAATAGTGTGATAGCTGACCGACTAGATTTTTGTTAGACAGTGAAAATCGTAATACAAAGTGAGTATCGTGCATGCCTTTATAATTAAAAACCTTACTATTATCAGTGACATTTTGTGTTTGAAGTCTTTAGTAGAAATGAACGTGTCCATCGTAAAAACCAACAAACAGCGTGAGAAACTGCTTATTGACGGCTACAAAAAATACAAGGATACATTTTACTGGAAGTGTGAGCAGCGAAAGCCTTCTGAAATAAGTTATCTCAGATTAATTGCGTACAGTATGAACTTGTATTAAATATTGTTTTGTCATGGATCGTTTTTGATATGTTTTTGTAAGACTTGAACTGTTTTTGTTATGTTTTATTTATTTAAAGTTTTTTATTTTGTTAAATAAATTTGCCAAATTTTTTTTGTTGCTACAGTAAAATTTGTAGTTTCACTTTCGGGATTTTGGTGTTTCGGAATTTTGTATTTTCGGGATTGTGTCTTTTCGGGATTGTGGGTTTTCGGGATTTTAGTTTTTCGGGATTGTGGCTTTTCGGGATTTTGGATTTTCGGGATTACGTTTTTCGGGATTCCGTCCGACTCCCGACACAATGGTCTGACGAACCTAGAGGCGATAATACGTTTATATCGTATTTTTTCAGGATGAGAGGTGAAAAACAAGTCCAGTGTGTTGGCGGTTTGACTGCTTATGTCCGGTATTCGTGTTGGCTGATTTACAAGATAATAGTAAAACTGGTATTGTAGTCCCCTTTGAATTTTCCGAGGCTTTTGATACTAAAAAAATATATTTGGTTTCTCTGGTCTATCTCCATCGAGTAATAGAGACACCAACTTTACCATTTTGTCCAATTACTACAAATAACGTAGTGCCCCAAGGCTCTGTACTTGGGCCAATTTTATTCTCGCTTTTCACTAATGATTTTACTGATGTTGTTATAAGCAGCAACGTTCATATGTGTACTGATATATATTTCATGCGAGATTGGATTAAAGGAGAGATTGTATCTTGAATCATTGAGGACTTATGCCTAATACAACACTGGGCGCACTCTAATTGACTGCAGCAGGAATGTAGTCCATTCCGCAGATTGTTCGCCTGTTGTTTTCCAATTACTACAAAAGCTGATGTCAATGGAGATATTATCACGTATGTTAGTAAGGTAAGGTTCTTAGGGCTTACAATCAATAACAACCTGAGCTGTTGTGATCCCATTACTGATACCATTAGGAAAATCTATGCGGGCCTTTGTAGCTTGAGGGGCACAGCTTATTTAATGCAATCAGGCATGAAAATGAGCTTTTTTAAAATTTTCACTTTTAACTGCACTGGATCTGCATCGGCTATGTTTGTAAGAGAAAATTGAACGTTGCTTATAATGATTGTTTGCCTTTTTTTCAATAAGCCAGGAGTTATAAGTGTCTCTCATATTAGGGCTTCGCTACTAGGACAATGTTTGGATGACTATTATACATTTAGAAATATTATAATAATGCATAAATTGTTTTCGGCAATTTTCCGCAAACTTCACTTTTGCATTCTCGCAGAGGACTCAATCTCATTCTCCCACGGTTTGCACAGACAGCGGAACGGTCTTTCCTCGTGAACTGCAGACAACTAGAGCATCATCGGTCTTCGGAAAAAGCAATTTCACCATTTATCTTCATAGCTTATTGTTTATCTAATTTGAATTTTTCTGTTATTATTTTATTTTTATTATTATCTATTATTATTATAATTATTATTTTTATTTCATAATTATTATTATTATAATTAAATTGTAAGCTTTGATTTACTTTGCCATTTTATTTCTTATACTTATACAAAGATATTATATCTTTTGGTATTTTGTTATATTCGTATTTACAATTGCGATGTATCTACAAAAATTAAACAAAGAGTAGTTTCAGGTTTAATTACATTTATTATTTCAAGAAGCGAATTAGGCGAAGACTCGGACCAGACTGACTCTTGTATCAGTATTTGCACTTGAGTGAGAGTCTGTCTGGTTCTAGTTTACATAAAAGAGAGTACGTAAAAGAGATTACATGCATTCATGTATTTATACATTACAACAATATTGAAATTAATAATATAATAAATTAAACATGATTCGGACTATAACAAACATTTAACAAAAAAAAGCCAAATCGATCCAGCCGTTCTCATGTAATGCGGTTACCAACGGACAGCATTTAATTTTTACTAGGGGTCGCCCCATGGTCGAAATTCGACCAATTTATTCTATAAGTTGAAAAAAACAAAGTCGACCGTTATACCTATTAATCGGAGAATGAAATTTTTCGACATTGCATTCATTGATTTCACATGATATAAAACTTTTCCGGCATTTTTAAGTAACTTCAAGCATTTTCAAGTAACTTCAAGCATTTTCAAGTATCTTCAAGCATGTCCAAGTAATTTGAAGTAGGTGCAAGCATTATCAAGTAACTTCAAGTTTTCAAGCATCTTCAAGTAACTTCAAGCATTTTCAAGTAACTTAAAGTTACTTCAAGCATTTTCAGGTAATTTCAAGTAACTTCAAGCATTTTCAAGTAACCTCAAGTATTTTCAAGCATTTTCAAGTAACTTCAAGTAACTTCAAGTATTTTCAAGTACCTTCAAGCATTTTCAAGTAACTTCAAGCATGTCCAAGTAACTTCAAGTATGCTAAAGCATTATCAAATGCATGTATGTTCCAGCATTATCATGCAAAGCAATGTTGTTGTTGGTAATTTCAAGTAACTTCAAGTATTTTCAAGCATTTTGAAGTAACTTCAAGCGTTTTCAAATAACTTCAAGCATTTTCAAGTAACTTCAAGCATTTTCAAGTAACTTCGAGCATGTCCAAGTAACTTCAAGTATGTTCAAGCATTATTAAGTAACTTCAAGTTTTCAAGCATTTCCAAGTAACTTAAAGTAACTTCAAGCAATTTCAGATACGTTCAAGTAACTCCAAGCATTTTCAAGTAACTTAATGTAACTTCAAGCATTTTCAGGTAACTTCAAGTAATTTCAAGCATTTTCAAGTAACTTTAAGTTTTTTCAAGCATTTTCAAGTTACTTCAAGTAACTTCAAGCACCTTCAAGCATTTTCAAGTAACTTCAAGCATGTCCAAGTAACTTCAAGTATGTTAAAGCATTATCAAATGCATGTATGTTCCAGCATTATCATGCAAAGCAATGTTGTTGTTGGTAATTTCAAGTAACTTCAAGTATTTTCAAGCATTTTCAAGTAACTTCAAGCGTTTTCAAATAACTTCAAACATTTTCAAGTAACTTCAAGCATTTTCAAGTAACTTCGAGCATGTCCAAGTAACTTCAAGTATGTTCAAGCATTATTAAGTAACTTCAAGTTTTCAAGCATTTCCAAGTAACTTAAAGTAACTTCAAGCAATTTCAGATACGTTTAAGTAACTCCAAGCATTTTCAAGTAACTTAATGTAACTTCAAGCATTTTCAGGTAACTTCAAGTAACTACAAGCATTTTCAAGTAACTTCAAGTTTTTTCAAGCATTTTCAAGTTACTTCAAGTAACTTCAAGCACCTTCAAGCATTTTCAAGTAACTTCAAGCATGTCCAAGTAACTTCAAGTATGTTCAAGCTTTATCAAATGCATAACATGCACAGCAATGTTGTTGTTGGTAACTTCAAGTAACTTGAAGTATTTTCAAGCATTTTCAAGTAACTTCAAGCATTTTCAAGTAACTCCAAGCATTTTCAGGTAACTTCAAGCATTTCCAAGTAACTTCATGATATAAATTTTTTCCGTTTTGATTGGCAGATTATTGCCTCACACAGCAATGTTGTTGTTGTTGTAATTTCATCCAATTCGCTTCCTTTTACATGCTGTAATTCATAATGTGTGTTATATATGTGGATAATTTTTGTATTGTGCACTTCTATGTTTTGTCCCCTACCCAAATATATATAGTGTTGGCATATCTATGTGACGTATAATAGCAAAAAAGGGGGAAAACACGTTATAAGCAACTCCGTATTAATATATAGATTATATCTCTAAATGAATTCGCGGAAGGAAAATTCCAAACGAATGGAACAACTAGCTACACCAAATTGATGATTTCAGTACACCTTGACAAGCACTTGTTGGCAAGCTTCCAAATGGCAATGTAAAGGGCGACCATCAAATTTTGTTCGATCTACTGACTTCTTGGGGCTCAACAGCATTTTCAATGAACTGGAATAAGCTATTGAAAGTTTTAAATGCTTTAAAATCTCTGGAATGCAAATTTTCCAAATTTAATCAATTTAGTAAGACAGATTTAAAAATAACACTTAACAATGTTTCCACCACATTTCAAATTAAATTCACGATGCTATTAAAAGAACACTAAAACGTATGTCAAAGTTTGATGAATACAATTGTCAGCGAGATTTGCATTATTTTAGTTATTTAGAAATGTGCGTGGGGCCACAGAACGCAAATCCAGTCGGAGACTCAATTTAGGTTTATAGTATCTGTTCTCCGATAGATATAGATAGATTCCCGCGAGGAATAGTTGTAGGAGACCATCGGACAGAAATTGACATTCGGCTGCCAAAAACTGAAGCAAAAATCGCAAATCATCGCGATTAAACGCCGTGCGTTACGTTTTGTCGGAGAAATGCTCGGAACAATCGTAAAATGAAACAAAATTCGTACAAAATCGGAGAATTTTCCTCTCAGAACGGATGCCATTACAGCCGAATACCGTCGCAGTACTTCGTGCTAACGAAGATGAAATTTGTCAAAGTTTCTAGCCACTTGGAGTGGTGAAAAGTGACGAAACAAAATGCTACCAAACATCCATAATTTTCAAACAGAAGATTAAGAGGAATATCTACAGATTTCCATTGCATTTTGTTATTCAAAAGACATGTGATCCCCAAAATAAACAAACGAGCTTAAGCTGTCTCGCAGCATCAAACTCAAACCCAAACAAATCGGCCCCCGTAGGTAGGTACCAATATGTTCGAGTTCTAATCGCTACTCTTCGCGAGTTATTTCTAATAATCGTGATCAGGATCATATTTCAAATACCGTAGATCATAAAATGTGTCCCATTAAGACCATTACTTTAATTTCATTTCTGTTGTATCGGTCGTACAGCGTTGTTGTTTGATAGCTGTCATTTATGTGACCATTAATATTCGATTTACACGGTCACGCATGTTATCATATCACGTGCACGAGATTAGAGAGGGAGATGTAAGAGAGAGATCTCAAATCAAACATAATTCATTTGCTATAACTTTATTATGAAGATTTTGATAGATAAGATGTAAACAAACATACAAATCGCCGCCTGGGTACTAAAGTGCCCCATAGACATACAAATTATTCCTCAGAAAACGAATTTTAATGTTTGAAAAATAATTACATTGTTTTCATCTTAAAGAATATGACTTTTTTTTTTTTTTTTTTTTTTAATGAAATTTTCCATGAAAATTTATTTAATTAATCACTGACAAATGTCAAAATGGATGAATGGGTGCATGTATATGATAGGTGAAACTCTAACGAACTACGAGTATTTGAATGGAAGCGTCCACACACATGAAAAAGTTGTTTTTTTTGTTATATATGTTTATATATTTATACATATTTTTATATAAAGGACCTTTCATTAGCGACTTGACAACTTCAAACTTTCAGTGTGAACGTACCCTTAAACCGATTACCAAACTGTTAATGTCAAAATATTCAATAAAATCAAAGTTTTCATCATGGTGAAGTACACGAAGGAATTACTTTACAAATAATAAAAAATTACTACCGAAATTCCGAGTCGGTGGTTGCAACTTTTAGAGCGTTAACGCCAATTTTCGGCCGTAATTCTCGTCCCCGTAGACAAGCGATTCATAGTCTAGTGAAAAAATTTGAATCAGAATATGCGCTGCTTGATGTTGCCGTGCTAATGAGACTACGTTTTGCCCGAAGTGTGGAGAATATTTCTGCCGTACAGGCGTCCGTCGCAAACGTCGTTCTCGCTTTTTCAAAGCGCATCAGTACAGATTGTGGGTAAAGCGATCTTTGAGGATAGGATCTTTTGCCACTTTAAGCAGAGATATGACTCGATATATCTTGCAAGACATAGGATCGCTTTTCTTGTATATTTAATGTGTACACTGGCGATCACAAGGATGAGGCCATACATTTTGCAATCGATTTTCAGTCTTAATACCTGTTGGAAATTTTATACCCAGAAACTTTTACTACTTGTGAACAGGTACATATTTTCCAAACAGTAAGTCATAAAATTAAAGGGTAAATAAGAAACGACCGCTGGAATTTCCCAAGATCAAACAATGAACTACTTGAAAAGCGTATAAAAAGATGCGCACTAGGATGATGAGATTGCGAATATTTCTTTGCAGGAGTTCACATCAACGATTTTTTTTCAAAGTTTTGTTCAGAATATTTAGAAAAGAGTTGCAAAGAACTGTTTTCATTTAGTTAAAAAAATGGGTTCCGCAAAGACTTTGACAGAAAGAGGAAAAATAGACGTCACAAGGATTTAAGACTCTCAGGCCGCGAAATTGCAAGGAGGCTAAATAGAAGTAAGACTGTTGTAAAGTTATCTTGAGGATCCACAACACTATGAGTCGAAAAGGACGCACGGCAGAAGCAACAACATTGCGATAAAAGCGAGGTATTCTACGACTTGCCTCAAATTCTACTCCACCAGTTACTAAAATAAGAGCCAACAGCTCTGTCTTGGATATTCCAACAAGACAATGCCCCTATCCACACCTCCAGGGTTGTTTGAAGTTGGATTGATTCAGAAGATGTGGAACTTTTGCCATGGCCGCCCTATTCAATGGACTTAAACATATTTCAAAATGTTTGGGCATAGACATTTTATTCATTTTTTCCTTTCTTTCGAAGGTTTTGCATGTGGGCTCATCCTAGTGGCGCATATTTTTATACTATTTATGACTTACTTTTATTATTATTATTATTATGTTAATTTATTCATTTTTCCACTTATAAATAGTTAAAAGAACAATTTGATATTATAATTTAAATAAAATATGCTAATCAATAGAATAAAATATCGGCCATTCTGTAACTCCAAGAGCCAGTGTTAAATGACCGCCAAAAAAATGTTTAAAACTAGGAAGAATAACTGTCATGGGGACGGTACTATCAGCTAATAATTCTTAATTCAATATTTTTAATATTTTCATATCTTTTTATTTTTTGAGAAAAATCGAATTGTTTTGTAATTTAAAGATTACTAGGTAATTACTTTGAATAATAATTCAACAAACTTAGTGTCAATAGTAAAGAGCCATTCTTTGACTTTTTTCAAGAAAGATTGAATGTTGTGAGTGTTTCGTATGGATATCGGAAGGTTATTATAAGTCCTTGGTGCAGCCACTAAATAAAATTTCATAAAATGTGTTTTTTATGCAATTGGATTTTCAACAAGTGCCATGTTATTAACTCGTAGGTTGTATATTGACGAGTTTCTACTGGGAATATTACCACTTTGTTTAAAAAACTCTTTTAAAACTTTAAAAACATAGAGATGTCTCAACAGTAAAATGCGGAGGTTACAGAAAAGAGCCCAGCTTCCAGTAAGACGATTTTTGTTGGTCATAATTCGGATTATATGCTTTTGAGCAATCAAAACAGATCCAAAAGTATTCATATATGAACCTCCCCCACTCACAATGCCGTACTGTAGTTTTGAATTGACAAGACTGTAATAAATCATCAAGAGCACTTTCCGAGAGCAGCATGGTTTTAAAAGATATAACTTACGAGTTATATGCATCATATAAGTTTTCAATGACTGGACATGGACCTTCCTATTTAGATTTGTATCGATAATAACACCTAGATATTTACAAGAATCTACAGGTTCAACTCTGAAGCAATTACTTGAGCACGGAAGACTGCTCAAGAAGTTGTATATTCTACAATTATGTAATGGTAAGCAAAACTTCTTACAGTCGTATGAGTGGAAAAAAACCTCAAAGTCGTTTGTAACATCACTTGATAGTTTAAAGCACATCATTTTTGTTTTTTCACTAATAATCAGTCTGTGAAGAGCAAACCAGATCTTTAGTAGTTGAAGGTCTTCGTTAATTTTTGAAATGCACTCAAAAATAGGGACACCAGTGTACGTGAACGCAATATCGTCTGGAAATGCTTTACGATTACCATGAAAATTCTGATCGAAAAGAGAGTTGATGTAGATTAGGAAAAGTATAGGACCCAACACGAATCCTTGCGGAACGCCATTTATAAGCTTAAGTGTAGAGCTGAAAAAACCGTTAACTAACACCCTTTGCTCCCTGTCCATCAAGTACGACTTAAACCAATTGTATATCATTCCTCTAAAACCTGCATTATAAAGCTTGCATAGAAATATTTTCTGATCAATCATGTCAAATGCTTTCGTCAAGTCAATAAAAAGGGCCATTGTTGACTGACTTCTATCAATTCCACTAAACAAATCACAGCAAACTTTTAGGATCGCATCTTCTGTGGATCTACCTTGCCTAAAACCAAATTGATGCTGAGAAAAAAAAAATTTTGTCTAGGAATGACAGCATACGTGACTTCATTAACTTTTCAAAAAGTTTCGAAAACGTTGGAAGCAACGAAATGGGTTTATAGTTACTTATATTTTTGCGATCTCCTTTCTTAAATAATGGAATAACTTCTGCGCATTTAAATGAGTTAAGATACTTTCCGTGCTTTACACTAAGGTTGAAAAGATAACATACTATATCAACAATTTCCCAAGAATTTTTGTTTTGCAAGCTCATTATCACTTTGAAAATTTCTCCAGATGAAAACGGTTGAAAACAAAAACTATTAACTTGCATTCTTTCTTCATTATTGTTGGGGAAATATGTACCTGTTCACAGGTAGTAAAAGTATCCGGGTATAAAATTCCCAACAGGTATAAAGACGGAAAATCGATTGCAAAATGTATGGCCTCATCCTTGTGATCGCCAGTATATATCGGCTACTACATATGAACTTTATTAGATTCTTCGGCTACTTTCAGACCTAGTTATGATCTCTTCGTGTTAGCCCCTTCCAAATATAGAATTTAAAATAACATTTTAAATCACTGAAGAATTTTCAAAAAATGTAACCCTCCTAGGAATGTGACCCTCCTAACCGATTTGTTGAAGGAACAAATGTACATTATATTTTTGTGCCCCGAATAATTGAAAGAATTTCAAGGAGAATCCTTGGTGAAATCAAATTCATATTCTGACAGCTTAAAAATACTATTGGGAACTACGGGCTGTAGATAAGATTAACACTCAACTTGAGAGCCACTTACAGTAATTTGCGCTTAGCACGACGAAAAAGCACAACCAGCCAGAAAATTCCTGTACATTATACTTTCGACATGACATGACAGTACGCAATTTGCACCATCAAGGACATCGAGCCGAATGCATGTGTTGTGTAATTTAATACATCGCTCCCTGTCCGCCCATTTTGACTTGACGTATACACCACCGTATCACGATTTGATACGTCAGCAAGGTTGGTTTCCAGTAATTCTCTATAGAAAAGGAAAATAGAAAAATTGGCCCAGAAACGGTGTGGTGCTTAATATACATTCATCCACCGGACTCGTGCCTGCCAGAACTGACAAAGTCATCGTTACGCTAAACTGTTTACACATACGTGACCAGACTATCAGTAATGATTGTGTCCCATTCGTAACGGGTCCATTTATGCCATACAGGATATTTTATTGTCAATTAATGTTTAGGTACGTACGTACCTACACGTGTGTATCCGTATCTATATGGAGTTATATGATGTCCTGGCGATAGCACCTTTATGTTTTCTTTTTTTTTATCCTTACATGTACAATTGCCCTGGAAATGTGAATAGTTCTTGACAATTTATCGCTGACCTGTTTGCAATTTCCTCCCTATTCAAAATCAGTCGAACGTGTATTTCTTAGTTAAGGCTTCGAGGGCGATCGAGATACACGATGATTACGATACGACTCACCCCTTAGCCACATACATGATGTACTTGCAATCTGTGTTTACTATCTTAAAGAATTTTAAATCAAAACTTATTTTGTAAGAAACTGATTTAAACTTACTTTCACGTCCTCTTGGTTAAAGAAATTCTTACATTAGCCGTGTTTCTTTGCACGCGCATATAGGGATAATTTGCAATTTGCATGTAAAATACAACAACAACTTATCCTATATACGCTAACTTTCTTCGTTTTTGATGAACCGATGCGATGAACTTTTCAGGAAATGTCAAAGTTTGACATCCCTCCGACCACTAACACATCCCGCCGAATATTTTGTTCGTGATTTTATTATACCCTATTCTAGGGGTATATTAATTTTGACGCATAGTTTGTAACATACCTTAATATTGCCCGTAGACCCCTAAAAGTTACTATATTTATGATCAGCATCGATAGTAATGTCGATCTAGCCATGTCCGTCCGTCCGTCCGTTCGTCCGTCCGTCCGTCCGTCCGTCCGTCGGCAAAAATTAGGCCTTTAAACTGGACCTAGAGAGCTGAAATTTTAACCATATACTCCCTAGGGTCCCCAAATAATCAAGTTTAAGAATTTTTGAAATCCTCCCACAGACACGCCCACAAACTCAAAAAAACAAAATTTTGGAAAAAATCGAATTTTGAGCTAGAGAGCTGAAATTTTTTATATATGATCTATGGCCCATAAAACTGCTTGGGACATAAAATTTTCAAAATCCGCCCACTGACACGCCCACAATTAAATAAAATATTTTTTTTGAAAAACCAAAATTTGAGCTAGGGAGCTGAAATTTTTAATATATACTCTCTAGGGGCCCTTTATGCTCATGTGTAAATATTTTCAAAATCCGCCTACTGACACGCCCACAATTTTTTATTTTTTATTTTTGAAAGTCCAAAGTTTGAGCTAGGGGGCTGAAATTTATAGTATATACTCTCTAGGTGCCCTATATGCTCATACTTAAATTTTTTTTAAATCCGCCTACTGACACGCCCACAATTAAATAAAACAATTTTATTAAAAAACCAAAGTTTGAGCTAGGGAGCGTTTTTATTTACAAAAGCTTAGTTTTTTCGATAAAATCCTTTAAATTTTTGTCACGCCCACTTATGAGATATAGGAATAAGAATAGGGTATCCAACAGTTCGCCCAAGCGGACTGTAGCCCGCCCCTATGTTTATTATTATTTTTCAAACTTCATTATAAAGGTAATTGAATTTAACAAATCTGTTAATGTGAAATTGTTTTTCATAATTTTAGAATATGCTTGGCATCAATTTCAATCGGCGGAAGTAAATATTTTTCAATTTCAGGATTTTCAATACAAATTTCTTAACTACAACTTACAGCTGTGTCACGGTGCATGTCATAGGTGCATGTGTGCTGCCAAGTTTTTTTTGATGAATTCTTAAGCGGCGATGGTCGTTTTCTGATGCCATCCCTATATCCGCGTGCAAAGAAACACGGTTATTAACACTCACCGAGCGCACCGCACTGCATCACATCAGTTGCATTCCCAGAGGAGCATTCAATCATTTTCTTGGGAGAAGAGGATATAAATTTATTTGTTTTTCTCTTTGGGCATCATTTTTGTCTTTAGAATATTTGTGAGTTTTCTGGAACAATTCATTAGAGAACTAAGCCTAATGGTCTAGGGTTGAGTTGATGAATACGAAAAAATACCTCACATACAATATAGAGAAGGTTTTATTTATTTGTTCGACATAAAATAAATTTAATATTGAAAGGGACAACGATAACTTTTTTAGTTTGTGGTTAACCGAGGAATCCCCCATTATGGACACTGGAAAGGAAATGGTTGGAGAAGCTAGGTTTTCATGCCTAATATTTTTTTATATCAGAACGAAAGAACAGAAAATTTTGTAGGTGCTGGCAAATGCAAACGTATCGCGCCCAAGTATGAATAATTCGAACAATGGACCAGTATTGAGTCTGAGTGCTCCAGTGCAGAAAGTCTCACACACCCCGAAAAAAAAAAAAAAAATGCCTCATTTGAGCACTCGACTATCGAGTGCTTATCGAGAACGAAGTAAAATCCGAAGTCGAAACGCACTGCTATAAGGATTCAAAATTGGCATTATTCTGCTTTGTATGCCGACGGGATTTCCTCAGGAACAAGCTGTTTGAGGAGCATTTCGAGCACCCAGCCGATTGCTTTACATGCCACAAGACATTCACGCCATGAAAAAACTTTAAGGTCCACCTCACCTAAAGCGGCATCTTGAATCAAAGGATTTTAGCTGCACTAGCTGCGAGAAGAATTCGTAATTCGGAGCGCGCTTGTGGAGCACATGCGTATGCACACTGGCCTCTTTAATGTAGAGTATTCGGCAAAAGCTTCGAACGGTACTATGCTGCCTGTTCTGCCGGGATCAAGTTGTGCACGCAAACAATTTGCGCCGAAACATGGGACTGGCGCACTCAGGCAAGTTCGACTACACCGAGCCGATGGAGTGCCCAATGTTCAAGAAAATTTACGCTTAATCCAGCATCAAGAAGCATATGGCGGCACATTCGATGGACACTCAACACAAATGCCCGATCTGTAGTAAATCCTTCAGCACCAAGTGGAATCTGAAAATCCACAAATGGATGGACGCCAATCGCACCATAAAGCCCTTCAAATGTGATCAATGTGAAAAAGCGTTCGAGAGCAAATACAATTACTACCGGCATCGACGTGAGCACAATACCCCTGTTTTGTTGGGAAAGCTATCCATAGTTAAGTAGGAATTTTCACCAAAACCATCCGCAGCAGCAGGTTTTTATATTTGAAATTTGGTACTCTTACTACGATAACAGCTTGGAGCTGTCAGAAAAATTTGCAGAAATATCAACAAACGGAACATATAGATCGAATTTTGAATAATTAATAAAATCTAACATTTTTATTCAACTAGAATGGACAATTTTGATAATGTTTAATGTTTTGAAATTTGTTCGCGAAATGATATCATCTGTTTTATAAAGGGTCTTTCATTAGCGACTTGACAACTTCAAATGTTAAGTGTGAACGCACCCTTACACCGATTACCGAACTGTCAATGTCAATATATTCAGTAAAATCAACATTTTCATCATGGTGAAGTACACAAAGGAACAATGTTTACAAAGAAATAAAATTTATTACCGAAATTCCGAGACAGTGGTCGCAACTTTAAGAGCGTTAACGCGTTAATTTTCGATCGTAATTCTCTCCAGTAGACAAGCAATTCATAGTCTAGTGAAACAAATGAGTCAGAATATTCGCTGCTTGATGTTACTGTGCCGGTGAGACTAGAATATTGCTGTGATCATAAGAATTGACGTACGTTCTTGAAAAGGGCTCTGGACATGATGGAAGAAAATGAAGAATTTCATCGCAAAACCATCTTCAGAGATGAAGCGCATTTTTGGTTAAGCGGCTTCGTCAATAAGCAAAATATGCGTTGTTACGTTGAATTGGATATCAGTGATATGTGGTTCCAACAAGACGGTGCCACAAGCCACACAGCGTGTGCAACAATCGAATTATTGTCTATATAAGTCTCAGTTCGGTGAACGTGATTTCTCGAGAAATGGACCCGTATATTAGCCGCCGAGATCGTTTGATTTAACGCCTTTAGACTTTTTTTATGGGGCTACATTAAATCATTGGTCTTTGCCTACAAACTGGCGACATTAGAGGAGCTCAGAACCAATATTGAACGAGAAATAGCGGCCGTATCGGTCGAAATGTGCGGCCGAGTCATCGAAAATTGGGTTCAACTTATCGACGGCTGCATAAGTTACCATGGTGGACATATGAACGAACTCGAATTCTATTCATAAATCTTTTGATAGTAATTCAAGTCAATTATATTGTAATTTGCATTTTATTTAAAAAAAGAAGTTGTCAAGTCCTTAATAAAAGACCCTTTATAAACAGGGACACCAACGTGAGGGGTGTATTTTGGTAGAGTATGTTCAAAATAGAAGCTCTACGTATAGTCGACTTTATAGTCTACTCGTATATCCACATTATGGCGAATTTTGCTGAGTTAAAATTGGTTTCGTTCGGTTGCATGGGACTGTGTATTTACGCATGTGTGTACAAATAGATTTATATTTTAGATAAGTACGCGTCTTGTTGTGGAATAAATAGAGGAATGCCATTTCTTTTCTATCATTTATATTATTTTTCAACTCAACTCCAAATCCATCTTAACTCATGAGTCGAGAACCTGCATCGAGATTTCAAAGCTCTACTGGGAACGAGGCATAAAATATATATATAAAAGAGTATAAACCGTATATATAAGAACGAACCAACCAAACGTTCATTCAAGTTTATTCAATGTTCATTCAACCTATCCGCAGCAGGATTTCACTTCTGCTTTTATCCGCAGTGGTCCACAGTGGGATCTTGTATTTGTAATACGTGTAAAATCCTACTTCACTATATAGATAGATTTCCCAACAAAACGGGGGTAATGGCCACAAGAAATTCACCAGAGATCTCTGCGGCAAGCTTTTCCAACGGCACTACTATCTGACCGAACACCGGCGCATCCACACTGGCATGCGACCGCTCGAATGCACGATATGCGTCAAGACAAATACGAACTATTATAAACACATGAAGAGTCATCATTCGCGAGATTGGTTCACATCTGAGGCGTAAAGTATTACGTAGACCTTCTCCTATAAATTCGTAGTACATATATAAATACAATATGTATAAATATAAATCATCTATTTTGCAAACTAACTCTATCTATATGTCATAGAATGATTATTATTTATTTCATTCAATTTCAAATAAATTGTACCTAGCAGTAAGTTTATAAAGGATGAATAAAATTATTTCTAATAAAATAAATAATTTTAGTTAATTTTTTGATTTCCTTATTATCTTGTAAACCTCAAAGTATTGCAATTCGAGTTAAAGTGAATGGAAACTTCTACTCTACTTATTAACATTTGCATGTTTTCAAGTAATAAAACACATTTTTCGCGTCCAATTTGCAAGGCAACTACTTGACTATTTTACCCTTCCTCATTGATTAAATAACTCATGTGAACATCCTGGCAAGTGATAGAGGTTTAACTAGTGTTAACTCGCAGTTGCCTTGCAAATTGAACTACTGTTTGACTTTATAAGAAAAAAAAAACATGCAGATAAGTTCCGTTCTTACCGAGTTTACAGCTGCCATAGTAATACTGGGATAAATATCTGAAAAGAAAATGAAGTCCATTAGTCGAAGGGGTTAATCAAAACAGCTAAAACGTTTCGGATAACGAATTTTTATTTAATTAGGTAATGTAATGGTTATTAGGTTTGTATTTTATGGATGCCATAAACTGTACCAAATATATTTCCACCTTTTTTCAGAACTGAATGACCTAAAAGATACCTCGTTTAGATTATGCGCAGTAACTTTTTAATTAGGGAGGATTGAAGCAAGCAAAAGTGATGGCGGTTAGGTACAATATAGTGAAGGGTGTTCATATTTGACGTATCATTTTAAATTGGCCGTCAATTTTTTACACCTATTAGAATACACCGAAGTTTTTTCAGGTATGAAGTAAATACATTCCCGTTAGCTAAAATTAATCGGTACACTATTGAGCAACGTGTTTTTATTATTTAAACCTATTTTAAATTATGGTGAAAGTTTTGCAGAAATTGAAAGAAAATTTCGTTGAAAATATGGTACAGAAAATGCTCCGTCAAACCGTCCTATTTAATTTATTGTTCATAAATTTGGCGAAACTTTTTCGGTTCAAGATCAGAGGAGTAAGGCCAATCATTTTAGTGGTCGTTCGAGGGGAAATATTGAACAGAAGTGTTTCTGAAGAACCAAGGACGTCAATTCGTCGTCGTTCACAGCAATTAAACATGAAACCAACAATTTTGTTTAACATTTTGCACAAAGATCTGCATGTAAAGGCTTAAAAAATACAGTTAACAGAAGAATTAAACAAAAACATGCTGTCCGTATTATTTGTAGAGTAAACCGTCTAACTCCTAGTTTTGAGTTGTTTAAAAGTCTTGGATTTATACCTTTAAGGCATTTATATTTTTTAAAGGTTTTAAAAATATTCTTTGAAATGGCCGGGTATAACTCTCCAAGAGTTTAAGATAACCGTAATCTTCGAGTCAACACCAGAAATCTCGTTCTTGTCCCTACAATAAACAAATCACATTTTTCTTGCTTTTATACGACTACTGCGCCCGTTTTGTTTAACAAATTGCCTATAAGTCTAAGGTGCCAGAGTGTTAAGTCCGTATTTCTTAAATATGTTAAACATTGGCTTTTTTTGTTAAACTGTGCTAAAATTGAACTGAATCCATTATCATACTAATACTAATCTTTTTTTAGTTATTGGTAAGCTTATTTATTTTTTCCTTTTTTTTAAATTTTAAACAATTGTATTACAACTTATATTATTGATTTTCATTTTTTTTTTTTTTTTTAGTTGATTTTATCTCTTAATTTTATCGCATCCCCATCGATAAATTTATTTCATTTACTTTTTTGTTAGCATGAATCGTACATTCGCCTCTTGTCATAATCTGATAACAGAATGTATTTAACTATTTTATTTGAAAGCTTATAAGCTATATTATTATTATTAAATATTTTTTTTTTCAATAACTGTTGTGTAACTTCAAGTTTTTAGTGAAATAAATAAATAAAAAAAAAAAAAAAGAGTTAAAGCCAACTAACCACGCAGTGCATCGGCAATTCGTTGGGCCATAGAGAGTCGGTGCCGTGACATAACCCCAAGCGTCATAAGCCTAAATCTCGAAATTTGGCCTTATGTCGCATTGTGAAAGTGACATAAGGCCAAATTTTAGCATTTGGTATTATGACACCTTGAAAAAGCGTCATAAGACCAATTTAGCTTTATGACACTCTCGCTTGGTGCTGTTTTCAACAATTTCACTGTTTGATTTGGAGTAGGTGCGAGGTACGGTTTTGAAAATTTGGCTTTATGTCACTTTCCGGATTTGGCCTTATGACGCTTTGTGAAAGTGACATACTACCAAATGCTAGAATTTGGCCTTGTATCACTTTCAAATAGCGACATAAGGCCAAATTTCGAGATTTGGGCTTATGACGCTTGGGGTTATGTCACGGCACCAGAGAGTCAACAACAAAATGACAATTTTTCAAGCAAATTATCTTCACCGATGAGGCTCATTTTGAAATTGGCGGTTATGTCAATAAGCAAAACTGTCGCATTTGGGCTGAAGAAAATCCTAGAGGATTGTTGGAAAGGCAAATGAAACCAAAAACAGTTACTGTATGGTGTGGATTTTGGTGTGGTGGCGTAATTGGTCCATTTTTCTTCGAATATGGATGGAGCTCGATATCAAGCGATGATTAGAAACTTTTTGTGAAGTAAATTGGAAGATATTGATGTGCAAAATATGTGGTTTCAACAGGATTGTGCAACATGCCACACAGCAACGAACTCAATCGGTATTTTGAAAGAGAAGTTTAACAATCGCATAATTTCCCGAAGAACAGACGTGAATTGGCCACCAATATCATGCGATTTAACACCACCGGATTTTTCTTATGGGGTTTCTTGAAGAGTAAAGTGTATGCCGATAATCTTCAAACTGTTCAACACCTCAAAGATAACATCATCGAGCAAATATTACTTATTGAACCATCATTATGCGAAAAAGTGATTCAAAATTGTAAGAAGCTACATACATTGTGTTAGGCTAGGCTAATGATTTGTCGAAACCAAAATGCTCGGTTACAATAAAGAGTTGAAACAAGAATCTTCGTTGTTTGTTACTTTGTTGGTAAATGTCTTATAAAATGTTGGTAAAAGTTTGACATTCTGCCGAGCTAGCAGAGGAGGTCGCTTGGACGACATTCTTTTTCATTATTAACCGGAACCAATGTACATTAAGTTCCAATTAAAATAAATACAGATTTCACACAATTTATGTCTTTAATTCAAAATTTAAAATGATACCTCAAATTTGAACACCTTTTATAACAGACGCTTTAAGTAATGAGCTCTCGAAGTTGTGTAACAGAACTTATGGCAGGAGTAGGTCAGTTTCTTATCATGGTATGTATATGTGCGCGAATGTATGATTTAATTTTGTAGCGGTAGCGGTTGTCTGGCTCTGGAAGGCGATTTCTTTCTGAGTGTTGAATGTTCATAAACCATAATACATTATGTGATTTGTATGATTTTATAATGGTAATATCCTTTTGTTACTAGGACTAGGATCACTGCTGCTGTAAGCGTAATTTTTTTATGGTGAATTCCAACGTAGTTTCACAGTATCTTAAAAGAACAAACAATTTTTAAATACGTAGGTACTACAAGTTAGAGAGCAATTTTGTTCTACAAGGGTTTACCTATTACCAACTTGAAATTGAACTTGTTTTTTTCTTTGAAGAAAGTTGTAACTTCGTATTGCATAGTACTCGTAGAATTAGAAGGTTGGTGTGTAGCCTTATCTTAAACAACTTGTGCAGGGAGGTCATATTCAGAACTCTTTTGTTATTCAGCTTGGAGTGTTGATCCAGTGATGAGTATGCATACATAATTTATCTCCGCAGCAATATTTTCGAAGCTTTTTAAGTAGGTAGTGGAATTTGGCCATGCGATTGAGTGTGACAGTCTCAGTCCGCAATATTACAGAAAATGAAACACACACACGCTCTCGAGCATTAAATAATTTCACCAATAAATTTTAAAATACATTTTTAGTAGCAATTCAACATTTTTACGAGACCATAAATAAAAAAAGACGATATTTTCTGAAACTACACCACTCAATCTAGAGCTAATTAATGCATTTGTCAAGCCATTTCTCACTTCCCAGTAAATATAGCAACGAATGTTTTTTTTTTAATTTATAATTCTATTAATAGTTTACTCCACATTTTAAATATTTATTTTTACGTGGTCAAATAAGAGTGGAAATAAGGTGAATTGTATTCGAATCGTATTAAAAACATAGGGACGGGCTACAGTCCGCTTGGGCGAACTGTTGGATACCCTATTCTTATTCCTATCCCTGATAAGTGGGCGTGACAAAAGTCTAAGTATGGTTGAATTGTTAAGAACGCTTTACATATTTTGTTATATAACATTTAAAGGATTTTATCAAAAAAAAACGCTCCCTAGCTCAAACTTGGGTGTTTCAATAAAATTGTTTTATTTAATTGTGGGCGTGTCAGTAGGCCGATTTAAAAAAATTAACACATGAGCATAAAGCGCCCCTAGAGAGTATATATTATAAATTTCAGCTCCCTAGCTCAAACTTTGGATTTTCAAAAAAATTGTTTTATTTATTTGTGGGCGTGTCAGTGGGCGAATTTTGAAAATATTTATACATGAGCTTAAAGGGCCCATAGAGAGTATATATTAACAATTTCAGCTCCCTAGCTCAAATTTTGGTTTTTCAATAAAATTGTTTTATTTTTTTGTGGGCGTGTTAGTGGGCGGATTTTGAAAATTTTATATCCCGAGCAGTTTTAGGAGTCATAGATCATATATAAAAAATTTCAGCTTCCTAGCTCAAAATTCGATTTTTTCCAAAATTTTGTTTTTTTGAGTTTGTGGGCGTGTCTGTGGGCGGATTTCAAAAATTCGTAAACTTGATAATTTCGGGACCCTAGAGAGTATATGGTTAAAATTTCAGCTCTCTAGGTCCAGTTTAAAGGCCTAATTTTTGCCGACGGACGGACGGACGGACGGACATGGCTAGATCGACATTACTATCGATGCTGATCATAAATATAGTAACTTTTAGGGGTCTACGGGCAATATTAAGGTATGTTACAAACTATGCGTCAAAATTAATATACCCCTAGAATAGGGTATAAAAAGTGTGTGTGTACTCGTGTTAGAAGTTATATGTACTTCTTTGGCGTGATGTTTATGCAAATACGTGTTAAAAATCATATACCAAGTAGGACGATGAGAAATAAAATAGATAAAACTTCAATTTAGTGAAATTAACCTTGAAGGCAGAAATACTGCGCAGTTTCTAAGGACATTTAGAAAAATATTCTCTTTTTTTTTGGTTCCAAGGAGTTCCTGCCAAAAAACCTAATGCCAAATCAAAGGGACATTCTCAAATTGGCCATCATTTTTCAGAGTACACATTTAAATATTTCCTTCTATCTATCTATAGGGCTGTTTCTTTCTTCAAAATCGTTAACCAGCCAAAAACATTGCAAAATCCAGCCTGTCTAATACTTGCTTTATAACTTTATGACGAACCAAACAACTTCTTCAAAAATTCAGCGACGCTGAGTGGCACTAAGGTTGTGTCCTTAAATAATTCCTAACATAATCGGCACTTCAGCTAACATCCGCTGTGTGCTTTTGCACTCGACGCTATGATCGCTGGTAAGGGTTTTTAAGTTGGGTGCAAATAAATATCCCATCGCAAAATGCTCAATGGGTAATTTATTGTGTCATTCAGTTTGGGGAAGCTTTTTTCGGTTGTTGTTTTTATAACGAAGTCGATACGCTTCGTACACACACGTACCACAAATCGACGCAATCATGTTGCCATGGAGCTTGTATAATTTAATGAAAAATTCTTTATTTAGTGTAAAGTGAGTTTTGCAGAGGTGTCCACCTTTATTGTTAATAACTTTAAAATCAATGTTCATTTTAAAATTTCAATTTGAAAAATCAAATATAGATTGTTTAACAATATTTATTGGTTAATTGAAAAATGTGTAGGCCCTTAAGGCCTTTCAAACTTGATTTAATACTTTTCATCCATAATACATTTTCAATAATTTTTTAAGTACCAAAAGGTCTTAAAAAACACTCGAAAATGTTTTTCAAGACCGTTTGGTAGCTTTAGGTTTTGTTGCTCTTACCTTGCAGGCAAACTGGCGGCTTTGGTAGTGCGGTGTGTTTTCGTGTGATGTTAACACATTGAATGCAAAGTACGTACAGATGTAGATACATATAACGTACATTTCAACTGCGATCAATACAATATATGCCGACTTCATTCTATCAATTTCCAAATACAATGACGTTTAATTTACAACAAACCTCATTTAATTTCCATAACGGAAGCAGGTGGGTTCCGAAATCCGACATGTCGCGACAGCGGAAGTTCGAAAATTCGAAAATCTGGCAAATAGCGACGAACTAATTGGGTTCCCAAATCTGATAATTACGAAGCAGATTCCGATATCCGATTGCTTCCGCTACAATACTTCTTCCTTTACAATTAAAAACTTGCACTCAATGCGCCAAAGGAAGTAACTAAAAAATTTACAATATATAGGTATGTTTTAATATTTGAGTACTCAAACTGAATTTTAATTGTTGTATCAGCTGAAATTCTCAAATTCTTTGAAATCACTCTTTCCGTTCTTGTGGCATTACTTCTTCTTTTTCTTGTTTTAAAGGCGGTGAGGCTATGATCAGGATTAAAGGGATCATAGCCCTCTCACTTAACTGCATCCCTACTGGTCCGCCTGTAGGATTCGTCGGTTCGACCGCAGAAAATAGCGGCTGGCCACCCGATTTTGAATCATTTAGTCGCTCAGGCCAATGAAATGCTGGTGTTGCTGCATATGTGCGATCCAGGCGTTTTTAGGCCTTCCTCTCTTTCGCCTTTGTATTTGAGAGATATTTGTGGTTTGAATATGACAGTACCAACTGAGTCGGTCGTGCTCCGTTGTTCCTGGAATCTTTGAACTTTTTAGTCGATCTATCTTTGTTGCTTTTTGTACGCTGTCCAATATTGTGAACCATATGTGAGCGCCGGGCACACAACTGCGGTGTAGAGCTTTCCTTTCAGCTTAGGAGCATATTTCAATCACAGAAGATGGATGAGTTTTCACGCCACTTCATTCACCCTACGATGTTTAATGTCGCCATCACAGCTTGCTCCGCTATTGATCATAGATCCAAGCAGTTTAAACTTTTCGGACTTGAAAATCACTCCTCCCTTCATCTAAATGTCTGGAAAAGGTCGGAGTGGATCAGAAAACGGGCAGTACAAGTACAAATTTTCTTCGGACTAATACGATACCCATCTCCCTCCAAAACTTCCACATATACATCAAGTGCTCGTTGTAGGGACGGTTGATCCTCAACTATGATGGCTCAATCGTGAGCAAAGAATAACTGATGCACTTTGGAGTCCGTCACTTTTTCTTCAAGCAGATAATAAAGGACCGTAGTAAATATCAAGGAACTTAAGACCCTTCCCTGGTGTACACCGACTTTGATTGCGAACTCCTCGGTGACGCCAACGGGGCATCTTACTCTTGACTTTACTCCCTTATACATGTCCATGATCATCTGTACGCAGGTTTCTGGAACTCCTCGCTGTCTTAGCGCCACTCATAACAGATCAATTGTTTGTCTAAAAGGCCTTTTAAAAATCGACCAACACCATATGCAAATCCTTTAAGGAATCGCCATGTTTTTGCATCATGATCCTTATACTTTGAATTGCATCCTAGGTTGATTAACCTGCGACAAACTCACACTGGGCTTCAGATAGCCGTATCATTTTCCGCATTCGGCTTTCTAATACCCGCTCAACGATCTTCATGGTGTGTGGCATCAGCTTGATTGAACGAAAATTGTCACAGTCTCGCGTATCGCATTTTCCTTTGAACAAAGGAAGAATAAAACTTTACTTCCACTCGTTAGGCATTGGATCGCCTCTCATCAGTTTGGACATGAGAATCATGAGCCATTCGGGCTCCCATCTTTTTATAGAACTCAGAGGGTATCTCGTGCGGCATAACTGCTTTTCGCTTTTTGGAGTCTTTCACCGCCTTCCTAACTTCCTCGACAGTAATGACGTGTACTTATTCATTGTTTGGAACGGTTCTCGGAAAATATTTCCGATAAAATTCTTCATTTAGAATTCCTGCACAATACTGCTGCCACCTGTGTAGTATTTTTTCGTCATCCACAAGAAGCAGACCTTGAACATTGTTGATGAACTTTGGCGGACGGATTTCCTGGGCATTCCTTCTTCTCTGAGTGGCAATTTTGGCAATGGTTGTTCAATCTGGTTTGTCGGAGTTCGTGAACAGCCTGGTTTCTATCAGCAGCCAGAGAAGAAATTTCTTCTAACCCCTGATACAGACCATCCTAACAATTTTCTTGAATTTGAGCGCACTTTATCGTTGCGAGCCCCACATGAAATCTCAATAAATAATATAAAATTACCTTCCTACATTAAAGTACTACAATAGCTTTTGTATATACAGTCGTTTCGTACAATAGGCAACACTGTCTTTGAAATATTTGTTTTTAAGCGTTTAGCAGGGGCTTAAACATGAGTTTTCATGCATTAAATTTTATCCTCTCGGTTGTGAATGTTATTATACTGGCAACTTACCAATGACTAAATCTGATTATTAATAAGGCCCAATATCATTTGCTTTAATGGTCTCACTCCTGAGCCGATAAAAAATCATTCTAACTTTTCTTTACCATTCCATATGGCTGCTTTGGTGCATTCACACGGTTAACAAGGAACTCGTCCGATCTGTCAAGGAGTGCTATACAACTTTTTAATAAGCGCGTTCCGGTCATCAGCATCAAAGGGATTCTATATTCGAAATTTCAACGCAATTGCAATTTCTGTGTCTTTAATAATCTTTTATTACTATTATAAATATTAATAGAGAAAGTTTAAACTGGGATATATAAAATTGGTTGATGGAAGGAAAACAACGTTAATTTACGTATTTTTTTAAACATCTATACGGTTATTTAAACCTTCTTCAAATGTGTCAAAATGTTTCATAAATAAATTATGGCGATATCATACACATTTCACATCAGTTTTGTATTTTGATACGGGTTCTTTCCGATTGGATCCGTATCCCCATGGAAAGACCATCAATTCCGTGTGGGTCAAGATGTCCCTTAATGTTTTCCACATGGGAAAAAGCATTTAAAAAGGAAACATTTGTCAAACTTAATGACAAAACTAAATTATTTGTTATTTATTTTGCTATGTGAGCGGTTGTTTTTCTATTCAGGATTATCATAAATAACAGTATTTGTGTATTAATATTTATTGAGAGCAGCACGCACTTGAAATCGTGCGTGTCTGTTAAGAACACTTTTTTTTGGAAATTGAAAGGGTAGAATACGAAACAGCTGGTAAATAACGAAGGCAACATGTAGTCCATGAATGTGACAGGTTGCAGAAGAAAAGTTAGTTATGCCAAATTTATGGAATAAATGAGTTCTTGATGGACTTTCGAAAAAAATAAATGTCCTCAGCCTTGTCGAATACTACACTTGGTCTGAGGTAAATGAGATATATTGTAGTCCTCCGACTACATGGGGAAGTATATCTGAAAAGTACGGAGTAAGGAAAGGAAACACTGAACACTAAATTTGGTTAAGCGTACTAATTTTTAATTCTAAGATTTTCACAATACAACTTTTAAATCTTATTGCAAGCTAAATATAATTTGTTTTGTAAACTGTATAACTGAATTCGAATTCCACTTGTTACTAGGACCAAACCAGCCGAACCGCTGCGCGCTGAATATGTAGAAGGACTGCGACGAGAAAGAAGCTGCTTCCACCAACGTTGTCCACAGTCGCCAACGACGTTGCACCGTCATCCAAATCAAAAGACCCAGATGCGCAGGGTATTAACTATTTTATTCCATGCCCATACTTTCGAGAACTTAACTGTAAACAAATACCACAGTGGCACACATCCCCGAGATACACATAGCGATCTGTATACGAGACATTAGCTGTGTTTTATTATCCATGCGGATCTGGATCTGGATCAATTTAATACGTAAAACAAAAACAACACAGGATCTTGCTATTTATCGGGATCATTAATCGTGATCCAAAATGTAATTACAAAACTCACTACCTGTTTTTTCGTGGCGTTGCTTATTTAAATTATAGGAAATTATAGGAGCACAATAATATTGCCAGACCAAAATATGAAACACTATTAATAACACAAAAAATCAATTAGCATATTTTCATATTCGAATAATTTACCACTGCGACTTTTGAGACGTTTTGCTTCGTAATATAATACACAAAAATTAATGGAAATATTAGCAGTACAATACTGTTAATATGTTGCATATTTGAACATAACATTTGAACATAGTTTCTGAAAAAAAAAATATTGAGTGCAAAATGTATGTTGATTTGTATTCAAATGGCAACACCCCCGACACAACAAGCGATCATATTGTGACGTTACATTGTACCCTATATTTGCAATACGGCTGAGTGCCAATCGAAACTTGAAATACCTGGTATCGTCTGTTATGTGTTAAAAACAACTGATGCCACAACTTGCCACTGATGATCCAGATCGTTTTATTATCAGATCGGATCCGTATCAAGATCATTGGGATAATAAAACGCGGCTATTGTATTGATTCCAAGAATCTACTTCAAAACGCCGATTGCTTGCAGTATTTATGTGTCGCACCCTCGCCTGGTTATCTTATGTCAACAACCATTATGTGACGAAGCGACGACAACAAAGTGCATACGAATGCCTGCGGATACAATCTGGTATCTGGTATCGGGTGGCCGTTATGCGAGGCTGGACAATTGGACATTCGCTGTGTGGAATGCCAGCTCGTAGAATGTTGATGGAGGATATGGCATGGGTTTTGATGGAGGGTGCCGACCGGGGAAATTCGATAAATTAAAGTACCGTAATGGTGGGCAATTGAAACTAAAATGGAAGAGTTCTATCCCATTTACTCTCCAACCGTCTTCTGTATGAAATCGTCTTGGAAATAGAGAACACCGGCTACAGGGTTGTTGCTTACGCGGCATTTGTTGCTATCTCCATATCAGGCAAGTGTTTGTGGGTCGCTAACCGACGTCCTACAATTCGAATTTAATGAGCTAGTAAACTGGACAAAATCTGCGGTCTTAATGTCAACCCGACGAAGATTGAGTTGGATCCACCTGTAATCCCTCAAACAGTGCTAGCTTCCTAGGACTAAAGCTGTACCGGAAAGAAGAACACAGGAAAGAAATCGTCAACAAATGTATCAAGAAAGCCATTATCCGATCCTGTTTAACATTTACACGCGTGATCTAGTGGGCTCACTCAGACATGCTATAGCGTATGCCGACGATTAGGTGGCATACATATCAGGTTCTAAAATCGAGGTCTGAAGTGTGACTTCGATCAAATTAAGGGATATTGCGACTACTGGAAGTTGAAAATCAACAGGCGATGGCCAACGACAATAGCTTGATCTATGGGGCTTACTACCCCAATGAAATGTACATAGAGAGTATGCTCCGGTCTGGCTTTATCCCTCCGAAGGCATTTATCCATATAGATGTTAAAGGGCTGGGCGGGTGGTAACAGTGCAGTTGTAGTGTATTCACCTGCTGATCGGAAGGTTCCGTGTTTAAGTCCCGAACATGTACATGAAACAATAATCCGCAGAATAAAAATTAATATAAGTGCACTGAATGCTTGCTCATATGTACACTTTTAATTATACAATACTTGAACAAAATGCTCCCTAAGTTATTTAGACGCCACCCGTGGAGAAAAAACCCTACCCAATGTACAAACCTATCTCTCCTATCATTCTATTTCTTCCTAGTTCTACCACCTAATAGTAGGCAATGAAATACGTCCACAATGACATTGCATTTAGGTGTTGAATCGGAAAATGCCTGTGCTGTACTATAAGTGTACTACTGTATCAATTACAGAAAAGAAACCCCTTTAGCGCACGCTCATTATAAAAAAAAAGAATTGGGATGGTGTCCCGGTATTATGCCACCGCTACCGCGGCACGAGAGATAAGCGGCTCATCCACGGCGGGACGTCGCCATCGCTCATGAGCTCCTCCGTTTTAGTACCGCAACAGCGGAAAGGGATAAATGCGATACGGAAAAGCGATTCGCCGAATTACGGTGGCTTATTGAGCTGGGAGGGATCAACAAGCCCTCTTAGTTTATAAGTTAGACTAAGTTAGCCGAGGCCGGGCTCATCAACTTGTGGTGGTGCTTCCGGGAGGTGACTGACGCTGTAAGGCTTCAGTTGAAATACGTTAAGTAGTTTATGTAAGTAGAGTAGGTAGTTTGTAATTTGTTTTTATATAAAAATATAATACTTGAGAAAGATGCCGAGTTTTGTTAATTTTCTCGATGAAAACATAATATGTAAGATTAGTTCGTAAAATAGTTTTTATTCCGAAAGGCAATTATCATAAGATATAGTTAAATTTAGGGCATTCGTATAAGGAACAATGATCTAGAATAAGTATCCTGTTAATTTTAAGTAAGATTTAATCATTTTTGTCTAGTAATGTAAGTTTACATTTAAGAACCAATAAAAAAATTAATTTAAGAGTAAAAAAAAGTAACCAACCAACCAAGTCATGTCGAATGCTATGAACTTAAATATAGCCAATCTAAAAAAAAGTTGACAAGCAGCTCAGCCGCACGGAGATAATAATTCCGTTCTTTCCCTGCTCCATTTCGTAGTAGAACTTTGTTTTAACGTTCAAGAAACGTGCCCGAATAGTATTGTATAGTATAGGTGGTAAGGGTGTTGGTCTACTAACTCAGGCTCAAATCACGCTGGGGCCAAGTAACACTTTAAAGTTTTTCCACTTCCCCAGCTCTTGCGAACATCCGATAAAGGTCCCTTTCACTTCGCTCAAGCAAATGGTTGGAGAAGCTGGGTTTGAGGCCCTCTTTGGCCTAATAGAGACTAAGATTAGTCTGGCTGAGAAAATACCAGGATCAACCTCGTCATTGGGTTTCCGCCCGTTCAGTTTGAAAATGAATCCATTGATTCTCTAAGAATGCATCATCCTCCCTGATTCAACTGAGCGGTTGGTGACTTGGAAAATCTTTCCAAATTGTAACTCGGGTATGGCGTAGTCTATGTTTCTTGAAAGGGTCCTGAATGTATTTAGGATTGTGGGGTGAGCAGTTTCCTTTTCTATTGATCCACTGTGAAGAAGCTGGCGAATTTCGTATTCGTAACAAAAACAAAAATATTTTAAATTCAAATCTAAACTTTGTTTCATTATTTGTTAAAAGGATTTTATCGATTAAATTAGATTATTATGAAAAAAGAAATTGGAGATTGATATGTCCGACGGTAAAACAAAGAAGCAGACAAAAATGGCACAGTGAGAGAGAAAAGTAGATGACGAACTGACAACTTCACAAATAAGACAAGTGTGGATTCTACACTAAGGTCCAACACTTCCAGTCAATGCACATGTTATTGATCATTCTGTGTATCAAAATCCAGTCCTTTTAGGCATCTATTTACCTGAATCGTTGATAAATAGTCCAGTATGGAATGTCCTGCTGAAATTGCATCGCGCACAAAATGATACATTATGTCGATATGTTTCGCGCGAGCATGAAATATGGGATCGTTAACCAAAAATTGAGCTCCTCGATTATCCACGAAGATGGCTGCGTTTGCCAAATCTTGTAGCGAGTAAAGCTTCATTGAAAGCTTCCAATAAACTAATATATTCAGCCTCCGTGGACTATGCAACAGTTCTTTGTTTTTGACTTTCAGACTACTGCGGCTAAGCAGATATACTTTGCCTTTATAAGAGGGCCAGCCGATAGTACAGCCACCCCAGTCAGCGTTGGTGTGTCCAATTAACGGCTTATCTTGCATACAATTTCCGCACTTCCTGAGAGATATCTAAGCACCCGTTTTGCTGCAACTAATGACGCTTGGCAAGTTCATTAGCAAATTCCACCAACCTTGAAGCGGCAGTTGCAATATCTGGGCCAGTTGCCACAGATAATTACATCAAACCACCGACAAGTTCACGGTATGAAAACGTCTCGTGTAATCTATCCGCACTTGCCTCGTCGGAATCTCTTAGGGCGTCGTAGCTGGGTAACATTCCTCCATTCGATATTGCTTAAGTAATCCCAGAATATATCTTTTCTGAGAGAGTAAAATCTCAATTGGCTTTTGATCAATCTCCAGACCAAGACAATACTTAGCGGCACCGAGATCCCTCATTTCCAATTGTTTTAACAAATGATTTTTAATATTAAAAATGTACCTTTCATCCTGTAGTGCAACCAGCAAATCATCGACGTACGTACTCTAGTACAAAAAGCAATCAAGAGATCATGTTTTTTCGTTGGTTTCCGCCTAAACATTGACTTCTTCACGTACCATTGGCGACCAGCTTGGCGTAACCCATACAAGGCCTTCCACAAACGGCACGCGTTTCCACCATCTCGTATGCCTCGAAGCAGTCCCTTCCCGAAACATGTGGTTTCAACAGGACAGTGCAACCTGCCACATAGCGAACTAAACCATGGAAATGTTAAAGACGAAATTTGAAGGGATAGTTATCTCGCACCACGGCAATATGAATTAGCAACCAAGATCATTCCATTTGACGCCATGGGATTTCTATCTTTGGTTTTTTTTTTTAAGAAAATGTGTATACCAATAACCCAAGAACAATTCCTGAATTGATAGACGAAATTCGACGCGCCATAGATGAAATTCAGGCGGCACTATGCCAAATCTCATCGTGGGCCATTAGTCACGAGGCGGCCATTTATTGAAAATTGTTTTCTAAAAAAAACCTACCTACATCTTTATTTAAATAAAAACATTAGAACTTTTCAAATTAAAACAGCGTTTTTGAATTTATACTTCTTTTAGCGCATTGAAGGTAAAATTTTCATTGTAATGGAGGCGTTTTTGCGGAAATTGAGACAGCGGAAATCCGCAAATTGGACAAATAATTGCCACAGTGGAAATGAAATGTTTGTTGTTAGCCACTTAAATTGTTGCTGTAGAAACTTATGGTCAATTTGAGAATGTCGCTTTTATTTGACATTAGGTTATTTTGCCATGAGGTCCTTGAAACCCTAAAAAGCGTAATTAGAAATAGAAAAAAAGATATTTTCCCGAAATTTCCTTAGAAACCGCGCTGTATATTTCTCTATTCGCTGTTTTTTTTTTTAGCAAGGGCTCCTTGGAACACTAAAAAAGGTCCTTAAAACCCGAAAAAAGATTATTTGTCCGTATCATTCCAGTATTTTGTATTCAATGTTTTATTACGAACAGGTTATTAGAACCATGTTCAATGTTATTTAAGCAAGGGGTCCTTGGAACATATAAACTGGCGATCACAATTATAAGGCCATACATTTTCCAATCGATTTTCAGTCTTTATACCTGTTGGAAATTTCATACCCAAAAACTTTTACTACCTAGGAACTGGTACATATTCTCCCAACAGTACCTACCTCATAAAATTAAAGGGTTAATAAGAAACGACAGCTGGAATTTCAGAAGATCAAACAATGAACTACTTAAAAAGCGTATAAAAAGATGCGCCACTAGGACGAGGCCATTGCGAATATTTCGTTGCAGAAGTTCACATCAGCGATCTTTTTCAAAGTTTTGTTAAGAATATATAAGGTCATGTGACATCGTTCTTGAAAGACTAGTGCAACACTCAATTGCTAACACCAGAGGCACTATCTTTCAAAAGTCTGTCCATCTACTCGCCTACGCCTTCGACATCGACATAATCGGCAGAACGCAGCGGGATGTCACTGGCGCGTTCGTGAGTATTGAGACGGAGGCGGCGAAGATGGGTTTGGCGATCAATGAGGGCAAGACAAAGTATATTCTGTCATCAAGAAAGGATACCTAACACCGACGTCTCGGGCAGAATGTCACTATAGACAGATATATCTTTGGGGTGGTTCAGGACTTTGTCTACCTAGGCTCCGCAATGAACTCAGGCAATGACACCAGCGCTGCGAGTAGCAAAGCCCTCTCTCGAACAAGTAAAGTGACCCTTTATAAGACCCTAATAATCCCAGTCCTTCTCTATGGGGCAGAGGCATGGTCTCTAGCAAATGCGGATGAGGTCACTCTTGGTTGTTTTGAGAGGAAAATTCTTTGAGTAATTTAACTGTACCTACGGGCTGCACAGCATCGATCGACTTAGCCAGAAGAGTAAAGTTCCAACGACTGAGGTTTAAGTTTAAGTTTAGCGAAACTGAAGACAGCTGGCCAAAGATCGTGCTGGCTGGAGACGCTCGTTGGTTGAGGCCCAGGTTCACGCGGGACTGCAGCGCCACCCTATGTAAGTAATTATAAGGGCTGAAAATCGATTGCAAAATGTATGGCCTCATCCTTGTGATCGCCAGTGTATGATAAATAGAGATATATATTAGACATGATGAACGGCTCATACAGGGTCTAAAACCCAGCTTCTCCAAAAAAGAAAACATGATACTTTTCCATAATATTTTTAGAAACCGCCCAGTATTTCCATGTATTTATTACGAAGAGGTCCTTAATGGAAGCCTAAATAGGTTGTTATTTTTTTTTATAATTTACTTACGCTAAAGGGGTTTTCTGTAAGTCTTACAGTTCCCTTATTGTGCTAGGAACACAGCGCAAGCATCTTCTTGTTTAACAGGAGGCAACAATGGCGTATTTCATTGTATGCTTTTAGGTGCTACTTAATATTAAAAAGAATGGAGGGATAGGATAGAAGTACTGCACCGGGCCCACCCGTAATAAAGTAATATTTCTCAATTTTATTTTCATTACGCCAAAGATGTATAACTTCTATCGCGCGTACATGAGTACACACATCATTTTGATTATTATTTGTCTTTCGTGGCATTGATGGTCCATAGTGACATAGTTTAATCTACTCGCGTTTCATAAAATAAGATGGAAGCACTTAAAAAGTTAGCAACAGCAAAAGCTGGTATATAGAAAACACCTCTCCCCCCACTCCATAGTACATAAACATATTATTATCCTTACCAACAAAACTTCAGTTTGACCCACTTGGGTAGGTGAAGGGCGTTAGTCCATACATTATTGTGCTTTCTTATACCGTTTCTTTCTTCATCTCTGTTGTCATTGCGTTATTTTGTTTCACACAATGAAAGAAAACAAGTATTTTGCTATCCTAATGCGAGTACATATGTACCTATGGTTACATATATGCTACGTGTGATGGTATTTCATGCAAATGCTTCAAGGCGAATGGCATGTTGACAACACCATTTGTATACGTTTTTCCTCGTGTTAAGCTTAAAACAATGTTACAAAGTAAAACGAATTTTCAACATTTTTAGTCACCTAGTATCCCCCATCAACTCTTCACCCATTTTCCCAATTCACACTATCAAACAACAACAAACCGATTATTTTATTGCTGTGAGCTCTTTCATTCTTTCCTTTCCCCCTTCTTATATTGCTTTGTACAAATTCTTGCATCTAATACAATGCTGCTCATTGTGTACATTCAATTGTTCGGCTAAAATTGTTGGCAAGCAGCCAGGTGATACAGCATTCCATGGTAACCCTGATATGGCCTCTTGAATGACGATCAAATAGTTGATCTCATTCCTTTTCTCATTCTTTTTTTTATTATAAAAGTGTTGGTTGTTTTTGTATTATTTTGCTAACTCAATGACTTTATATCCAGGTTTCTAAACAGAGATCAAACAAAAAGATACTCAGGCTATTGTGACTGCGAGCGAAGCAGCCATGTGGATTATACGGATGATAATAAAATGTTCCTTTATTTACTCGTATCTTGGATACGAATTACACTTTATATTACTTCCACGGTTAGTTGAAATTGTATTTATCTTATAATTTATTTAGTGCTTTTGAAAAAGACATATAACCACAGTAATAGTTAAAGATTAAAGAAATGGAGTGTCAAATTTGTTGTTTTATCTTATCTGTGCACCCATAAACTAATTAGAACTGCAACAATTGTGAAAAAGTGAGAAAGACATTAAATAAGAGCTTCAAATGTCCTAGTCATTTTGTCTATGTTGCATTGAGTATACGTTTACCTTATCTGATGCTTACACCGAACAAAAATCTTCGTTTTGAGAACAAAGGAAATTGTAACATCTAAAGGGTCTTTCATTAAGGACTTGTCAACTTCTTTTTTAAATCAAATGCAAACTGATTGAGATATCTCAAAAAAAAAAAAAAAAAAAAACATAGGGACGGGCTACAGTCCGCTTGGGCGAACTGTTGGATACCCTATTCTTATTCCTATCGCTCAGAGAGTATATATTATAAATTTCAGCTCCCTAGCTCAAACTTTGATTTTTCAAAAAAAAAAAAAAAAATTTAATTGTGGGCGTGTCAGTGGGCGGATTTTGAAAATATTCACACATGAGCATAAAGGGCCCCCAAGAGAGTATATATTATAAATTTCAGCTCCCTAGCTCAAACTTTAGATTTTTAAAAAAAGTTTGTTTTAAATTGTGGGCGTATCAGTAGGCGGATTTTGAAAATATTTACACATGAGCTTAAAGGGCCCCTAAAGAGTATATATTATAAATTTCAGCTCCCTAGCTCAAATTTTGGTTTTTCAATAAAATTGTTTTATTTATTTGTGGGCGTGTCAGTGGGCGGATTTTGAAAATTTTATGCCCCGAGCAGTTTTAGGAGTCATAGATCATATATAAAAAATTTCAGCTTTCTAGCTCAAAATTCGATTTTTTCCAAAATTTTGTTTTTTTGAGTTTGTGGGCGTGTCTGTGGGCGGATTTCAAAAATTCGTAAACTTGATTATTTCGGGACCCTAGAGAGTATATGGTTAAAATTTCAGCTCTCTAGGCCCAGTTTAAAGGCCTAATTTTTGCCGACAGTCGGAGAGACGGACGGACGGACATGGCTAGATCGACATTACTATCGATGCTGATCATAAATATAGTAACTTTTAGGGGTCTGCGGGCAATAATAAGGTATGTTACAAACTATGCATCAAAATTAATATACCCTTAGAATAGGGTATAATAATGGCTTGACACTTATGAATGGAATTCGACTTCGTTCATATGTCCACCACGGGAACATATGCAGCGGTCGATACGTTGTATCCAATTTTCGATGACCCGGCCGCACATTTCGACCGATACGGCCGCTATTTCTCTTTCAATATTGGCTCTGAGCTCCTCTAACGTCGCCGACTTCTTGGCATAGACCAATGATTTAATGTAGCCCCATAACAAAAAAGTCTAGAGGCGTTAAATCACACGATCCCCGCAGCCAATAGACGGTTCCGTTTCTCGAGATAGCACGTTTACCGAACTGAGACTCCAATAACTCAATTGTTGCACCCGCTGTGTGACTTGTGGCATCGTCTTGTTGGAACCACATATCACTGATGTCCAATTTATGCAATTGTTCAAAGAAATAACGTTCCAACATGTCTCTGTATGGAATACCATTTACCGTTACGTGCCGATCATTTTCATCGACGAAAAAACAACGGCCCAATGACGCCACCGTCATGAAAACCGCACCAAAAAATAACTTTTTGCGGATGAAGTGCTGTTTCATGAAGCACATGAGGGTTCTCAACTGTCTAGTAACGCATATTTTGCTAATTGACGAAGTCATTTAACCAAAAATGCGCTTAATCGCTGAAGATGATTTTGCGATGAAATTCTTCATTTTCTTCCATCATGTCCGAGCCCAATTCGAGAACATACGACGCTTCATATGATCAAGTGGATTTAGTTCTTGAGTCAAACTGATCTTGTACGGCCAAGATCCTTACGCGAAATTCGCAATAATGTGGAGAGGCCCAATTCTTGAGAACGCCGTGAAAAATGTAGTCTCACCGGCACAGCAACATTTCATCAAATTTGTTCACTAGACTATGAATTGCTTGTCTATTGGGACGAGAATTCCGGCCGAAAATTAGCGTTAACGCTCTTAAAGTTGCAACCACCGACTCGGAATTTCGGTAGTAAATTTTAATTATTTGTAAACGTTGTTCCTTCGTGTACTTCACCATGATGAAAATGTTGTATTTACTGAATATTTTGGCATTGATAGTTCGGTAAACGGTTTAAGGCTGCGTTCAAAACTAAAAGTTTGAAGTTGTCAAGTCGGTAATGAAAGACTTACTACAAACGCCTTTGTTCTTTTTCAACCGACAAACGACTTTATACATAATACAAGAGTCACCGTATGTACATACTCGTACATTCTAGGAATTAAAAAGTTGTGTATCTTACAAACGTGTTCGTTAATTTACTAAATAAAATTATTTTAGATTATGAACTAGCGGTTTACCGGCGTGCGTTGCTGCGCCTAACAAATAGAAATACATGTTTTTTTTTAATAACAAACAAAACTGCAGGAGACCGAGTTATCTGTATTTTTAATCTCGCAGCTCCGATTGTAGTAGAACAGCACAATTTTGTAAAATTTTCCCAGTTTGACGTTTCGTGAGGTGAAATTCTACGTCATTACCTTCCATTTTAGTCTGTTTGGTCGTTCAGTGATATTTAGGTCAGTCAAAAAGCATACTGAACGATTGCAATTTCTTACTGCACAGTGCACATGTATATCATGTGCGTTACTGCATGCATTACTGCTGCACATCTGTGCTAGGTATACGTTAGTGGTAAAGTTAAGATGAAGTACCTATGCACCCATTTTTCTGCGTTTTCCATCAATTTTTCGAGCATCTCGGGCGGTATAGCGATGATTTCGGAACTTTGGTGCACAGAGATTCATGGTCAAAATTGTACTGTCAAAGTTATTAAATGTTTACATTCCGACCTTGAATACTGCGCACCCTGTTTATAAGTACGTAGTACTGGTTTATTAAAAAGCATTTTTTTTTTAATAATTAAGTTAGAGAGCGGATTTTTGAAATCCTATTTATTAAAATAAATACTTTTTTTACTGAAATAATTGATGGAAATGAATATAGTCCTTCTTGCAAAGTATGAAGATAGTCTTTGGCTTTGATCCTTAATCCTTTTTATTCTTTCCATACTCAACGTTATCAAGCCATCTTATATCAGTATAATTTGGAAAGGATCAGATAATGAGACATCAGAGAGTTCTGTTCCTGAAGAGACAGAGGCTGGGACAGTGGGAAAGAAAGTAAGATGTATCCTCACGGATCTGCAAATCGCCGCAGTTTCTACAGGTATCGTCATCCTTGAGATTAAGTTTCATTGTGTGGTTCCTTCGAGAATAGTATGAGTCATGGTGCCATAACGTAACACTTTGTTTGTGCGTTCCTTATCATATTTTGGCTACAGTTTCTTTTATATATCACAAGTGGTTAGATAATGATTTCCATCTGTGGATGTTTTTCATTCAGATCTTGTATTCTCTCATTCTCTGAGTTTCCAGAGTGGTGGATTGACCGACTGAAGTATCTGTTCTTGGTCTAAAGCAGACCCTGCTCTTGTCAGTTCGTTATTTCGCTAGTTGCCGGATATGTCCCTGAGTTCAGAGAACCAGCAGAAATTCGTCTTATGCTGCTCTCTTCTACAATCTGATATTTATTTTCGATAGTTGATACCGCTTTTCTCGCCACGTGCTTGTCAATAAATATGGTTAAATCACTCCGTGGTATCGCCATCATTTAGAACATCTGTAACATTTGTAACATTTAGGGGTGTGGGTATTTGTCCGGAAGGCAAATGCAAACGAAGATCGGATGTTATGATCTTCAGCACGAAGCAGCTCTTGGCACGCTTGCGGTTGCACGGCGTTAGCTCGACGGTGGGGTGGGATCTTGCTGCTTGCTACCCTTTGTTATCAAAATGATCGTGCCAGAAGAAGAGAAAAATAGCAATAGGGAATAAATTGAAGGATAGATATGAATTGCCGAAACAGGGGAATAAAAAATGTCCTTGCACATCGAAGGAGTAGTTAGGTTCACATCCAAATGAAACGCGAAAAGGAATAAGTATACAGTTCAAGAAAACGAAAGTGGAAAAAGAATGAAAATGCAAATGAAAATGAAATCTTATCAACAATGGTGAGGGGTTTGCTGTTAGATTACCCCGAGGAGCCCTCCCCATGCAAATGGCCGCTGCCAATGCTCCATGACGGATCCCTCCTCAACATCTGTTGGGATCGTCCCTTACTCATTCCGCGCACACTTCAATAAAGATTCATCTCAACAATTTTGGGTTATCTAGTACATGATTCTTTTATTTAATTATTCAATTTTGCTTCTAATGAAACTGAGAAATATGTACACACATATATAATTCATATTATTATTAGGTATTTCTCAACATTTTAATTTAAGTTTAAGATTTTATTCATTTAAGTTTTACGACTGTACTGTTGTTTACGCGAGTGTAGGATAATTCATTAGTATACTAGTATAAATTTTATTATAAATTTAGAATTTAGGTACAACAATAATAAAATTATGTGATAAGCCAAAGAAATGATGGAGAAAATGATTGTTTTGTTTGTACTCACTTTAATAATCCAGCGATGAAATTTGTGCACAAAGTTCCGCTTCTGTAGATGTTTTTTTTTTTTTTTTGTTTAATAATTGTTTAGTTCATATGATCACTTCTTAGGCTTTTAACAGATTATTTAGGTAGGTATTTCGGTTGACCAAAAATTATAATTTTGTCTTGAATGGCAAGAATTTAATTATTTACTTGATAGCGAAATGAATAAGATTTAACGCAGAATATGAAATTAAAGCAAAATTGATTTAGACTTTCGGTAGGATGTTTTCAACTTTAGCAAAATGAATTTAGGATTTAGGTAGAATGATGTAAGTATAGCAAAATGATTTAGACTTTAGGTAGAATATTATAGACTTTAGCAAAATGGACGCGGATAACATGTGTTTTTTTTTTTTTTTTTTATTTGTTTTTTATTTTTAGGTGTTAAAAGCAGGTTTAGGCAACAGACAACGCTACTTTGAAATAAAGGAATGGGCAGCACAAATCACTTAATCACTTTTTCACTTGTTGCTTGTGGGTGAGCTATATTTAAATTATAGGTGATCAGGATGCTTGCAGAGATTTTTCTGGTTATATCCATAGATTTGTCGCCGCATGGAGCTTGCGAAATTACTGGTGATACTGCTGGTATTAAAAGGATGTCTGGTGATTTGGGGTATGATGCATTGACGAACGGAGATTATGGTTTTTTTTTTTTTTTTTATGCTGGCTTGTTCCACGTGGGATTCAAAGACAAGCGGATTTCCAAAGCATACCAAAAAGATCCGTACGGATGTCGTGATAACGGCCAACGTGTCTGCCGATCAGGTTGGAATAATGTACGGTATTCCCCTGACGTAGATTTGGTAAAGCAGCACTGGGACGTTATCAACAGCTCATCCGTCGGTTTCCTGTGAAAAGCAATCTTGTTAGGCTAGGGAAATTATTGAGGGATTGCTATTGTGCATACCTTTAAAGCGTTTATAATTCGCTTGGCAAATCCGGTTTAGGTTTCTTGAAATCAAATTTCACCTGCAGGAGCTTATTCAGGTGTAATTAATTAATTACAGGTTTCTAAAAATTAGGAGAATAAATCCAACAAGAAGAAAATAAATCCAATAAAGATGGCGAAATCTTACTTTACTTACTAGTATTTCTGATGCCTAGTTCTTGGCTTGTTGCAGGGTGAAAATGAAAGAGAACGCTGGCCAGAATTGCACTAGCATAAATAGCTATCGGTGTACATGACGTTTCGTTCAATCTTCTCATTTAAATATGGCGAACTTGTTCGTTAAGAAAAGTTTTCCGTTCCAAAAAAACATGTTTGATTGGAAATTTTATCACCGATCTATCGGTAAGGTAGTGTGTGCCACTTTACTATAAAAGACAACTACATTTTTGAGGAGGTACGCCACAAAGTCTTGGATTTTCTAATCCCTTCATTGGTTTAGAAAAGACACGAAAAAAAAACGTCCCTCAAAAATCGCTTTGTAATTGTTGTAGGTGTTGAATTTCAGCTCGACCCATGACCCTGACTGCAGAAAGGTTTTAAAGGAGTCACTTTCGCAAATCCTTGGAATGGTACACCCCAATTTTTTTTCCCTCTAAATTTTCAATTTCGTACAGAGAATTCCCAATTGGCTTGATGATCCTACACTTCAGGAACTTTGCACATAGTTTTGAGTTTAGATGCTTTGATGCGTCACTTAATACAAAGTTTCTTCTATATGCTATTTCTCCAGGAGCAAATGAACGTTTGGAACTTCGCAAGTTATAAGATCTTTCATTTCTACTGTGAGCTCTTTTGATATTTTCTTTTACTTTACTTCGTATGATTTCCAGCTTGCTACTTTTTGGTAAATATTGAAGCTCACCATCACTTAGTGCTCCAAGCTTTCGAAAAATGTTGTACATGTTTCCATTTGTACTCATCTGCTGACCAAAGAGGCAGTAGTACGGGGTTACACCAGTAGATTGATGTACACAGGTACACAAAGCTTGTTGAATCTCAGAGAGATACTTGTCCCAATCTTTCTGATCATTTCCGATGTAGCTCCTGATAGCTGACAGAATCGACTGATTCACTCTCTCTGACGCGTTTGCCTGAGGAGAGTAAAAAGCATTTCGAATATGTGTACAATTATATTTTTCAAGAAAGCTTTGAAAGTCTTTGGATACAAACTGCTTTCCATTGTCACTATGCACAAATTCAGGGACTCCGAATTGGTGAAAAACATTTTGCTCCAAAAACTCTACCACCGCACTTGTGTTTGCCTTGCGCAACGGCTTCAAAAGAACAAACTTCGAAAAACTGTCTAACACTACCAAAATGAAGGCGTTACCTCGTCTTGTTCGGGGATAAGGACCCATAAAGTCAATATATACTTTTTGGAATGGCCGATCGATCTCATGTTGTAATCCCATTGGAGCTCGCAAAGGCGTGTTAGGGGATTTATTTTGTTTACATACCGAACACTGGCGGATAAACTCACGCACCTCATTGGTCAAGCTAGGCCAGTAATAAAGCTCTTTTAGTTTATTGATTGTCTTAGCCATTCCAGAATGTGAACAATTAGGAGGGTTATGACAATTTTCAATTAAACTTTGCCTTAGATTTTCGGGTACCCATATTTTCCAATCAAATTCAACACTGAGTTCATTTTCGTTTTTAGCGGGAGCTTTCTTGTAAACTACACCATTTTCGATTTTAATATCTGGGAAGTTGTTCGGACTTTCAGTAACAGTTGTAACTAGACCAAGGTACGAAGGTGATTTAAATTCAGTAGACTGGAGATCAATGCTACTACCATGAGTTGTTTCAACCGAAAGTTCTTCGTTAAACGCACGGGATAAAACGTCCGGCACTATATTTTGCGTACCCTTCCTGTGCTGGATGTCAAAAGTGAAAGGCTGAAGTTTAAGCGACCATCGCGCCAACCTACCACTTAAATCTTTAAGGCTCATAAGCCATTTTAAGCTTGCGTGATCGGTCACGATGGTGAAGCTTAAGCCTTCAATGTATGGACGAAATTTTTTTACTGCTTGAACAGCCGCATAGCATTCTTGTTCAGTAACGCTATAGTTCCTTTGGGCAGCGTTTAATTTTTCTGAAAAGAACGCTATGGGTTTGTCGTTATTTTCTTCGTCTAGCTGGTACAGGACACCTCCAATACCGTAGCTTGATGAATCGCACTGGATAGTAAAATGTTTAGTAAAATCCGGGTTCGATAATAGTGGAGCGGAAATCAATGCCGTTTTCAGAGAATCAAATGACATTAGGGCATCAGATGTCATTTCGAATTGCTTATTTTTCTTTAGAGTATCAGATAGAGGGCTGGCTATGGAAGCAAAGTTACGGATAAAGCGTCGATACCATCCACAGAGTCCTAAGAATCTTCGCACTTGTTTTTGTGAGGTTGGCGTTGGGAAATTTTTTATAGCTGAGACTTTGTTGGGGTCAGGTTTAATGTGACCATCACCCACGATGTACCCTAAGTACTTTAATTCTCTGAAGCAAAAGTAAGATTTTTCGACATTAATTGTCAAATTCGCCTTTTGCAAACACTCCGCTACTTTATCCAGAATCTCAATGTGACTGGCAAAATCCTTGGAGATGACAAGCAAATCATCTAGGTACACAAAAACTTGTTCCCTAAGTGCACTGGGGATCACTTTATCCATTAACCGACACATCCTTTGGGCTGCATTACACAACCCAAAAGGCATGACGGTGAATTGATACAGTGGTCGTCCTGGCACAGTGAACGCGGTTTTTTCCCTGGACTCTTTCTCTAAGGGAATCTGCCAAAACGCATCCTTAAGATCCACGCTACTGATGTAACGTGTATCTTGTAGACGGCTCAACAGACCCTCTATATGAGGAAGAGGATACGCATCTTTCTTCGTGAGTGAGTTCACTTTCCGAGAGTCAAGGCAAAGGCGGTTCTTTCCTGGTTTCCTAATTAGAACCATGGGTGAACTCCATGAACTCGTACTCTCTTCAATCACTCCCAAAGAAAGCATGCGATCTAATTCGCTGTAAATCAATTTTTGGATTGCCGGTGACACTGGATAATGTCGCTGTTTAATAGGCTCAGCACAGCCTGTATCGATAGAATGTTCTTCTAGCGACGTTTTACCTAAGCCAAGTTTGGCGAAAGATGGCAACTTTGCTACCACGTCTGATAATATTTTGTTTTCAGAGTCGCTTAACTCGACTTTCTGTCTGTCGTCTGAACAATGCGCAACATCAAGGTTCACGTACAATTCGCTGATAATGTTTGGAGCAATTTGAAACTTTTGCCAAAAATCAATACCTAAATACAATGATTGTGAAAGCGATGGAATTAGGTAAAGATCTAGATTTTCTTGCCGATTGTTGAAAATTACCTTAGTATTGATACGTCCTATAATGGGCTGTTGTTGCCCATCTGCTGTTTTAACAAAAGAAGCAAACTCTAGGATAGGAATATCCAATTTATTGACTACATCCAAACAATTCTTACCGAGGCAAGATATACTCGCTCCACTATCTAACAATCCATTCATCTTTGTATTCTTTATTTGAATTGTAGCATATGGCCGAGAATCTAGGCTGTTGTTCAGGTTACTACTGCCAATAATTTGTTTGAATATCTTTCGCTTCTTGTAGCGCAAACGTGTTTTATAAAAATGGTTTGATTCCACATTGTTTTGAATCTCTTCTAAACTAAGAATTTTGGAACGAAGCTCATTGTATCGTTTCAATCTAGCATCATAAGGTAAGTTTCGAAAATAGTGTTGCTTAAATTTTAAATTACAATTTATGGTTTGGGTTTTAGGAGGACTAGAGACATAAGTTGTCCCAAAGTCAACGTTCGTGTTGGTACATGCATCAACCATTACAACTCCGGGTGCGTTTGTGTCGAACGAGACTCCCCGGTGTTCATCCCGTTCGAAATTTGGTTTTCCACCTGGGTATTACACCGATCGCAAGACAAGACTGTAACCCCATCAGACCCACATCGATAGCAAAAAAGTCGCTTGATCGGTGATGGACAGTCGATGAATAAATGTCCAGGACATTTGCAATTGTAGCAGGTTGGTATCTTAGCTGGAAAAGTTTTCTTTTGCGGGTTTGCATGTATTCTGCCTGTACCAGCAATTCCTGATATATTATATGCATCGTTTTCAAAGTTTAGAGTCTCGTGAAAATCTTCGATTTCGTGAATTGTCTGATACGGATTCCGATTTACAATCGGAAATCGTGCTTGTATCATCCTCTCAGTTCTCTTGCACTCATCTTTGAAGTGTTCTAAAGTATAAATTTTCATGGGATAGATAAAACTCATCAGTTTCGAGTTAATGTTAGTGCGGAGAATTTCAATTAGATCTTGATCTCGGATTTGTTGCCGCAATTGACTTCTTAATTGCATGATCGCATTAAAGAAATCTTCAAAGCTTTCTCTTGGTAACTGTTTCCTATCCATAAGTTGTTTAATGATTTCGAAATCGTTTTCGTGATTTCGAAATTGCTTAATCAAAGCACGCCGAAGGCTTTGCCAACCTCCTCGGGGATATCCGCGGAGATATTGCCAATACCATTCCTGCGCTACCCCTGTCAAAAGGTGATGGAAATTCATTAAAACATCGTTCCAAGTGCAGTTGTAATTTTCTTTTAACATGTCCACTCTGAAAACAAAGTCTTCGACAGACATGCCTTTACCTGTGCCATCAAATTTGAGACCCCACCGATCTAAACGAAACGCAAAGTTATCGTTCGATCGTGAATGGCTCTCTCTATCTAGTGGAAACATTCTATTGGAACCAATATTATTATGCAATTCAGCATTTGAATCGTCATCGGCATTAGAATTGCTGATATAGTTATTGTTTACAAGCTGATTTGGTTGGTGAACCTGCCGTGTTATATAACTACGGTTACTTTGTTGCCTATCATCCAGACGCTGAATTGGCTTCTCAGTATTATTTCTAGTATACGATGGAAGTAATTCCCCTAACGCATCGATGACAACTTTCCGAATATGATCATTCATATTGTTTGTATTGTGTGCCATGCTCGCTGCGACCTGCCCTTGCTGAATGTTTGTGAGATAATCAGCTGGTTGCCGATTACTACCATAAACACTTGGCTGAAGAGGAACATTTGAAAGAGAGTCATCCAGTACTCTATTGTAAGCAGCATTTGATATATTGGCATGAGCGGCATTAAGGAAATTATCAATAATTCTGTTAGGTGCAACATGTCTGAAAGAGCTGTTTACATTCATCACTCTACCTTCTGCTATTACTGATGAAACAATTGGATTTGACGTGCTTATAACAGTAGTAGTTGTTGTCAGAGTAATGTTAGCTGTTGTAACAACATTCGGCCGAACCGAAATGGATGAAGTGTTGACAATGTTATCAAAGCTTAAGTTTGAACCATTTGAAGAACGGTTTGGAGACATTGACATTCGATGTGGAGAGTGCATAACGGGTTGCCTATGACTTGGAGTGTGGGCTTCGTCATGCAGTACTTGCGAGCGTGTTGGTATTATCCGTTTAGGAACGGCACCACTATTTTGATTGCTTTTCTTCATTATATTTGTTTTGATTTAATTGATTAACTTTTCGTTCGCGTTATTCGGGAAAGCGAGAAAGGGAATATGATAGGGATTACGTTGCAGTTTGTGAAAATATTTAATAAATGATGTTGAGATTACTAGCCAATTAAAGTGTACGAAGTATTTATTGCTGATAAGAATTTCATATAGAATTTAAAAGTTGAATACAGAAATAGTAAAATGATGTGCTGATTGATTAGTTCAAAGTTGTATTAGTTGCTCTTTTCTGGACTGCTATGCTATTCATTAGCGACTCAGAAAATGCGGCCTAATATGCATTTTAAAGCAGAAAATATCTAAGGCACCATAAGCTAATAATTTAATGCTAAGACTCTGAGATATTACTTTCTGACTACTAAAAGATGTTTGAACTAATCTGTGAAACGTAAAAAAATTGTGATTAGGTTACCATAACACAAGTTGAATTATACCCTAGCTTCCGCAAGAAAGCTGGTTGTGGTAGGTTAAATGTCATATTCGAACAATTTTTTTTCATATTGTTCCTGACTTTCCTGCTCCACGTTGTTGGGCGCCATTGTAACATTTAGGGGTGTGGGTATTTGTCCGGAAGGCAAATGCAAACGAAGATCGGATGTTATGATCTTCAGCACGAAGCAGCTCTTGGCACGCTTGCGGTTGCACGGCGTTAGCTCGACGGTGGGGTGGGATCTTGCTGCTTGCTACCCTTTGTTATCAAAATGATCGTGCCAGAAGAAGAGAAAAATAGCAATAGGGAATAAATTGAAGGATAGATATGAATTGCCGAAACAGGGGAATAAAAAATGTCCTTGCACATCGAAGGAGTAGTTAGGTTCACATCCAAATGAAACGCGAAAAGGAATAAGTATACAGTTCAAGAAAACGAAAGTGGAAAAAGAATGAAAATGCAAATGAAAATGAAATCTTATCAACAATGGTGAGGGGTTTGCTGTTAGATTACCCCGAGGAGCCCTCCCCATGCAAATGGCCGCTGCCAATGCTCCATGACGGATCCCTCCTCAACATCTGTTGGGATCGTCCCTTACTCATTCCGCGCACACTTCAATAAAGATTCATCTCAACAATTTTGGGTTATCTAGTACATGATTCTTTTATTTAATTATTCAATTTTGCTTCTAATGAAACTGAGAAATATGTACACACATATATAATTCATATTATTATTAGGTATTTCTCAACATTTTAATTTAAGTTTAAGATTTTATTCATTTAAGTTTTACGACTGTACTGTTGTTTACGCGAGTGTAGGATAATTCATTAGTATACTAGTATAAATTTTATTATAAATTTAGAATTTAGGTACAACAATAATAAAATTATGTGATAAGCCAAAGAAATGATGGAGAAAATGATTGTTTTGTTTGTACTCACTTTAATAATCCAGCGATGAAATTTGTGCACAAAGTTCCGCTTCTGTAGATGTTTTTTTTTTTTTTTTGTTTAATAATTGTTTAGTTCATATGATCACTTCTTAGGCTTTTAACAGATTATTTAGGTAGGTATTTCGGTTGACCAAAAATTATAATTTTGTCTTGAATGGCAAGAATTTAATTATTTACTTGATAGCGAAATGAATAAGATTTAACGCAGAATATGAAATTAAAGCAAAATTGATTTAGACTTTCGGTAGGATGTTTTCAACTTTAGCAAAATGAATTTAGGATTTAGGTAGAATGATGTAAGTATAGCAAAATGATTTAGACTTTAGGTAGAATATTATAGACTTTAGCAAAATGGACGCGGATAACATGTGTTTTTTTTTTTTTTTTTTTATTTGTTTTTTATTTTTAGGTGTTAAAAGCAGGTTTAGGCAACAGACAACGCTACTTTGAAATAAAGGAATGGGCAGCACAAATCACTTAATCACTTTTTCACTTGTTGCTTGTGGGTGAGCTATATTTAAATTATAGGTGATCAGGATGCTTGCAGAGATTTTTCTGGTTATATCCATAGATTTGTCGCCGCATGGAGCTTGCGAAATTACTGGTGATACTGCTGGTATTAAAAGGATGTCTGGTGATTTGGGGTATGATGCATTGACGAACGGAGATTATGGTTTTTTTTTTTTTTTTTTATGCTGGCTTGTTCCACGTGGGATTCAAAGACAAGCGGATTTCCAAAGCATACCAAAAAGATCCGTACGGATGTCGTGATAACGGCCAACGTGTCTGCCGATCAGGTTGGAATAATGTACGGTATTCCCCTGACGTAGATTTGGTAAAGCAGCACTGGGACGTTATCAACAGCTCATCCGTCGGTTTCCTGTGAAAAGCAATCTTGTTAGGCTAGGGAAATTATTGAGGGATTGCTATTGTGCATACCTTTAAAGCGTTTATAATTCGCTTGGCAAATCCGGTTTAGGTTTCTTGAAATCAAATTTCACCTGCAGGAGCTTATTCAGGTGTAATTAATTAATTACAGGTTTCTAAAAATTAGGAGAATAAATCCAACAAGAAGAAAATAAATCCAATAAAGATGGCGAAATCTTACTTTACTTACTAGTATTTCTGATGCCTAGTTCTTGGCTTGTTGCAGGGTGAAAATGAAAGAGAACGCTGGCCAGAATTGCACTAGCATAAATAGCTATCGGTGTACATGACGTTTCGTTCAATCTTCTCATTTAAATATGGCGAACTTGTTCGTTAAGAAAAGTTTTCCGTTCCAAAAAAACATGTTTGATTGGAAATTTTATCACCGATCTATCGGTAAGGTAGTGTGTGCCACTTTACTATAAAAGACAACTACATTTTTGAGGAGGTACGCCACACATCCTTGCCACTTCCGTGATTGCTAGAAATTCTGATTGGAAAACACTATAGTGATCACAGAGTCGGATTGATCTGTATGTTTCATTCCTCTGATAATGGTTCAGCACTAGTTCCACAGTCCATTTTAGATCCATATATTAAGATGGATATCGATTTCGTTGGCGTCCCATTCCTCCCTGCTCGGAAACGAGCAAGCAAATTTTCTTTCAAAGTCTAGTCGAAGACATAATAGTCGGAGTTGACATTGTTCCCTACTTATTTGTTCAGAATCAGTGCATTCCCTAATAGACCCGCGTTCCAGAAATTTAATTGGCTGATCCTGAAGCCAGAAAGTGGTTGGTGTCATTCTCATTGCACTAGTGTACCTACCATAGCAGAGGATGCGTTTATTGCATTCAAAAGTTTACTTGCAGAAAGTGCAAGTTAGACTTTGTTTTTTTAGTACATAAAAATACCAGAAACACAAATGTGGAGAATTTGACATTTTTTAACATTAAGCCGGTAAACAATTTTACTCGGTGTCTCTTTGTTAAGAAATTGTAACAGAATATTCTAAAATGTATGTTATTCCGGCTTACATTAACTACAACAAATGGATGGACTGTTTTTCGAGCTTGTACGATTTCTTACTGGAGTAGAGAAGATACAGTCGAACTTTGATAAGTCGAACTTCGATAGCTCGAATATTTAATAACTCAAATGAAATTGGTTGGCAATAGCGCCAAGACTGAAATTTACATGTAATTTTTATTTGATAACTCGAACTTCTATTACTCGAATGTCTTGATAACTCGAAGAGATTATTTGGCGTCACCTTCGATAAGTCGAATTATGAATTGGAATTCCCAAATTCTGCTTGTTTTTATACCCTATTCTAGGGGTATATTAATTTTGACGCATAGTTTGTAACATACCTTAATATTGCCCGTAGACCCCTAAAAGTTACTATATTTATGATCAGCATCGATAGTAATGTCGATCTAGCCATGTCCGTCCGTCCGTCCGTCCGTCCGTCGGCAAAAATTAGGCCTTTAAACTGGACCTAGAGAGCTGAAATTTTAACCATATACTCTCTAGGGTCCCGAAATAATCAAGTTTAAGAATTTTTGAAATCCGCCCACAGACACGCCCACAAACTCAAAAAAACAAAATTTTGGAAAAAATCGAATTTTGAGCTAGAGAGCTGAAATTTTTTATATATGATCTATGGCCCATAAAACTGATTGGGACATAAAATTTTCAAAATCCGCCCACTGACACGCCCACAATTAAATAAAACAAATTTTGGGAAAAATTGAATTTTGAGCTAGAAAGCTGAAATTTTTTATATATGATCTTTGGCCCATAAAACTGCTTGGGACATAAAATTTTCAAAATCCGCCCACTGACACGCCCACAATTAAATAAAATATTTTTTTTGAAAAACCAAAATTTGAGCTAGGGAGCTGAAATTTTTAATATATACTCTCTAGGGGCCCTTTATGCTCATGTGTAAATATTTTCAAAATCCGCCTACTGACACGCCCACAATTATTTTATTTTTATTTTTGAAAGTCCAAAGTTTGAGCTAGGGAGCTGAAATTTATAGTATATACTCTCTAGGTGCCCTTTATGCTCATATTTAAATTTTTTTTAAATCCGCCTACTGACACGCCCACAATTAAATAAAACAATTTTATTGAAAAACCAAAGTTTGAGCTAGGGAGCGTTTTTATTTACAAAAGCTTAGTTTTTTCGATAAAATCCTTTAAATTTTTGTCACGCCCACTTATGAGATATAGGAATAAGAATAGGGTATCCAACAGTTCGCCCAAGCGGACTGTAGCCCGCCCCTATGTTTCTAAGTAGTTTTTCGTGCTAGTTCGGTCGTGTATAGTGTTTCTGATTTAAATCTAAATCAAAAATTTATCGGGAACTCTAAATAATGTAAACTTAAAAATGTCTACAGCAGAAAATATTAATTTAAAATACGAAAACAACGTCATAAATACGGTAGACCCAGAGCCAACAGTATTTACAATTGATGGTACTGAAGGAGTTCCATTGCTGCCAGGTTATCAAGGATTATTGGAATTTTTAAGCGACTGCAATTTGTCCGGCCTTTTTTCTGTTTTTTATCGTAAGTATTTCTAAAACAATTAGATTTTGTTTTTGGATTATTTTAATGTCATGTGTAATGTTTTCTAGAAAACGATATTAAACTTGGTAGGCTTAAATATCTTAGCCCGGAGGATATAAAGGATTTTATACCAAAAGTTGCCCCAGGAGCTGAATTCAGGGAAAAGCTATTAATATATAAAAAAGAAAAGGTAACCATCAATTTTGATGGTGTTTTTTACATTGTTATATGTATGCATGCAATGAAAACAACACAAAATCAATCAAAAATGTACTTATAACTTTAAGAGTTAAGCCGTCATTAACTTTAGCGAAAAAAATCTTGCTTGAAATTTTCGGAATTTATTGTCAAATATGAGCATGGAATAGATATAAATGAAATACTTTTCACTAACTTCAAAATAACTTCACAAATCTCATTTCCGCAATCAGATTTAATTTTTGAATCCGACTTAAAAGATAGAACGTACAAGTCCTTAAATCAAGCCGAATATAAAGCATCGACGTATAAACAAACTATTATTTATCTTATTTTTTATATTCACAAGATGTCATGAATTTATATAAAATAATTTTACTATCAGATTGAAATTAAAAAAATTTACTCATTCTCTTATGAAATTGGTAAAAAGCTTAAAAATTGTTATGTTTTTTAAAAGTCCTCCCTTACACGCTCCCACTATTAATAATGGAAAATGTTATTTCACAAATAAATTTTTGTAAACAAAAGGATGAAATTTGTTTTTTTTTTAATGTTTGATAAAGACTTTATTGCATCCCGATTTAACTCACATTTGTAGAGCTAAATATAAGCAAAAGGTTTGGGTTGGTAAGTACGAGTATTATAGGGTTTTTCAATAAGAGCGCTACAAAAGTTTTTTTAAATAAAACAAAAACTGTTTTGGATATCAATGAAATTCTTTAGTCTTGTGAAAGTACGTTCGATGACATTATGTGTGGAACTCGATTTCTTTTGCATGGCCACCACGGGCACGCTTGCAAAAGTCCAGACGCTGAACCCAATTTTCAACGGTTTTCAAGCATAAATCGGCCGATACTGCTGCAATTTCACGTTCGATATTCGTACGAAGTTCATCAATCGTCGCTGGCTTGTTGGCATAGACCATAGACTTGACGTAGCCCCACAGGAAATAGCCTAACGGCGTCAAATCGCACGACCGGGGCGGCAAAGCGACTGGACCATTTCGTGAGATAGCACGGTTTCCAAACTTGGTTTCCAATAAATCATTTTGAAGTTATTGCTCAGCCCAATTCACGAACATACGACGCTTCTGGTGGTCAAGCGACTTCAGTTCTTGCGCCAATTTAATCTTGTAAGGATGTAGGCCAAGATCTTTTCGCAAAATTCGACACAACGACGTCACAGAGATGCCCAACGCTTGATAACGACGTATGAGAGACACATTTGGGCTTTCTTCAACTGAAGCCTCAGCGGCAGCAATATTCTCGACACTACGGGCACTTCTTTATCTCACTGGCACGGGAACATTTTGTACTGTGCTTGTAGATTCAAATTTTTCCACTAGACGCTCAATTGTTGATCTGCTAGGACGATTATGACGACCATAAATTGGACGTAGCGCTCTTAACGTTGAGGCCACTGACTCCGAATTTCGGTAGTAAATTTTAATAATTTAGACTCGTTGATGGCTCGTATATCTTTCCATTATAAAATGGCAAAACTTACTGAAGAGAAATGTCAAAAGAGCGATAAGAAATTCGGCGTCGTTTGCTGTCCCTGTCGCTCTACTTTTGTAGCGTCCCTGTTGAAAAACCCTTTATATGCATTAATATTTGTTTCTCAGGGATCTTAAAATAAAGCATTGCGGAGATAAACAGGCAAAGCCTTAATATAAATTGAATCGTCAGTTGGCAGAAGGAAGTTTACATTTTTCTTGTAAACTGATATTTTGATTGAAAATGATTCTTTAGACTACCTACATACGTCTTATCGATTAAGTCAATTCTGTCAAAATGGCAACCTTTTTATTATTAATTGTAGTTTTGACCGACTTTTTTGACTCAATCGATAAGTCTCAGTCAAAAGAATGTTTCAATCAAAATATCAATTTATAGAAAACTTCCCACCTCCAACGAACAATTCAATTAAATGGAATAGAATGAGTTTAATATAAATAAAAATAATAATGTTTGAAATAACTTTGTCTCTGTTTGATAATACTGGTTTTAAGGTTTTTCTTTTTTAATAAGAAACGTCTTTGAATGAAACATATAAATATTTAGAAAATTGTAATCATAATTCTATTTGAAACAACATTGAACGAAGTAAATTAAGGCAAGTAGAAACAAATTTAATTTAAAATAAAGAAAACTTAAATCAAACATCATTACGTTAAAAAAAATTCAAAAATAATTGAATACATTTCCTTTTAAATCAATTTCAAATCGATTCAATGCCAAATCGGGGTCATTTCTGTTTGATTTTACAATAAATTTATTTGATTTTTTTCTCAGTGGCAGATACTTCATCAAACGAATCGCCAGGTTACCAGTAAATGCACCTAACTAAATGCAACACCTCGAACCAGGACTCCAACCCTTATTCATGTACAGAGTGAAGCTCTATTTTCCGGACATTTTAAAAGTTTACTCCCCTTCCAACGAGTTCCGCAAAAAATTGCGATGCACCTAATCCAGCAAAAGGTCCAATTTTTCAGTAAATGGTCCAGGATAAGCAACGAATTTAACGAAACTACGTGGAAAACCTGCCCGCGACAACTGATGATGAATATGGAGTTATCCTCCCATAACGCTTTCAAAGATTAGGCACACCCGAGTCAAAAGCGTATACACATCGCGTGTTTTAATACGACCTTGAGAGATAAATTATTTTAACGACCTGAATAGTGTGAACACAATATCTATGATTTAAATCGAGAAGGGAACTTCTGCAATTGAAATACAATAAAATAAATACATAGACCAAAATGAAGAACATAACGAAGAAAATAAAATATTCTACTCTATTCTATTCTATTAAATGTATTAATTAATTGTTTTATGAATTTATAGGAAATAAATATATCTTATCTAATCTAAGTCTAACATGCTTCTCTTTGTATTTTGTCTGTAGCTTGCCACAAGCCTATGTTGCCGTTTATGAGTACTGGTCGCACGAGTGCCGTATACATCCACAGAATTACTTTGGGTATGGGGTCCCCTTTATTTGAGGAATATTCGGTTGCATGCGTAGAAAGCGTTCGCTGCTTTGTTTACTCTATTATCGACTATCCGCCACCTTCAGGGGTATTCCCTCAATTATCGGTGGCTTGAATTGTGGTATGCTTTACTTATTTGTGAACAGCACATGTTCAGTCTTTTGTGGATTGAACCCAAGGCCGCATTAATTTATCCCCGTGATAACTGTCCGTAATGAATCGTTTAACAGTTCGCTTAGGATTGATAGTCATTTTCCTGTCGCAAGCAATACTACGTCATCCTCGACTGCAACGAATCCACCTCGTTATGCGGCTCTGGAGGTAGTGACTCTTAGGTTAATATCACCAAGTGCTGCAATAACGATAAACAAAGCTCTAGGGCGATCGATACAAATTGCTAGATTCACACGGCCAATTATGTTTATGTTGCATTTTATTTTTGGGGGTGAAGGGCTTTTTACGCTGGAGCATTCACATTCAATACTGTGTATTGTATTACCAGGAAGACACAAATTTACTTGTTTTGCTAAGAAAGATGAGTAGCCGCTTTCAATGATAAGGAGCTTAGGTTTACAGCACTCACCACATCAGCACCAAATACTTGCCCACTGATACGAGCAAGAGAAGGGCAATTATATATGAAATGTTCCGCAGTGCCATCGCTTTCTCCACAGGCTTCGCAGTTGGTGGTTTCGCTTAAGCCTAGCGCCTTAAGATGCTTGGCAAAGGCATAATGGCCCGTAATAACGCCAAGTAATTATCTGTAGTCTTTTTTGTTGAGAGACAACAACAATGCCGCAGATTTTTTATAGACGTCGGGGAGAATTGGCTTAGTCTGTCGGCAACCTGGAGAGTCATGAAATCTACGTTTGTGTTCATATGAAACCCAACCGTCAATGAAACCGTGGCCGAGGACGCAGACAGACAAAACGCCGGGCAAGGTGATGAGAAGTTTTCCTCTGGGCTCTGTCCAGCAAGTTCATCGAAGACCTCATTTCCTGTGATCCCGTTATGACCCGGGACCCAGATAAGTCTAAGTGAGTTCAGCCTTCCGACCGGATTCAGATAGATCTTGTATTCACGAACTATTTTAGAGGGGGTTAAAGGGCTGAGCAGGGCTTTAAGCGCAGCCTGACTGTCGCGACAGACGTAGATACTTCGCTCCCTCCACCTGTTCATCGCAAGTTAGTCCATAGTTATTAGGATAGCATAAGTCTATGTTTGGAAGACTGACGCAAGTTTGCCTAACGAGAAGAAAAGTCTACTATTGTCGCTCTCCATGAAAACACCAGCACCAATTTGATTGTGCAACCCATGGTGCAAATGTCAAGGGGTGGGAGATACAATAATGCATCTAGGCCGGAGCCAGGAGAGCTGTGGAAGGCCCCGTGCGGCCGTGACATACTTTCCTTTGGAGTTTGGCGAAGCAGCACTTACGTATTTACGTGAAAGCTTATTCCACCAAACAACCGATCCATATACCAGAAATGATCTTATCATAGCCGTGTAAATCCATAGGATTCTTTTTGGTGATAAGCCCCATGTCTTGCCAAAAATTCCCTTTCACTGCCGGAAAACCGGCCTTGGCATTCTTCAGCTCAATATGCTTGGATCAAAGAAGTTTGCTATCCAGGATGACTCCCAGATATTTTGCATCATTGGAGAGTTGAATTGTGACGCCTTTTGGCACTGGCTGAGTCATCCCGATCAGCTTCCTCCTTCTCCAAAAGCAAAGAACCTCAGTTTTGAGAAGATTGACCAAGAGCCCATTCCGTACACCATTCGTCTGCGATTTGGCGCAGATAGTCGCTAGGCATGATCCAACAGCAAGTACGCCAACATCGTCCCTGCACACCGGAGTGTAGATGATAGAACTGTTGAGTGCGTTCAACAGAGAGTCGACCAGCATGCACCACAGCAGTGGAGACAGAACGCCGCCTTGCGGACTGCCTCTGTTTACCCCCGCCATCACATAACGACCACAATCCGCATTCTCAACCAACGTTCTATTCATTAGCATTGCTTTAATCCACAGCACCAATGACTCATCTACGCCGTGTTGTCTGGCAGAGCATCACATGCTGTCAAAAGTTGCATTGTCAAAAGCACCCACAATATCGATGGAAATGTCCATCCCATACTCTTTCTTGTCATGTGCGCTCTCAATTATACCAACTAGATTTTGGAGCGCAGTCTCACAAGATTTTAAGCGTTGATAGGCAAGTTGCATCTGAGACAGGAGATGCAGTCGCAAAGCGGTTTTGCGCACCGGTCCTTCCATGCTTTTCAGTAAAAATGAAGTTAGACTGATTGGTCTGAAGCTCTCGGCGACTAAGTAGTCACTTCCACCATTTTTTGGTATAAATGCCACTCTAAATGTACGCCATAGTGTTAGTATGTATGCCAGGCCAGGACAGCCTTGAAAGTTCTCTTCATAGTCGGAAGCAACTGTTTTGAACCTTCTTGCAGCATGGCTGGGTATATTCCGTCCATGCCAGGTGAGGTATATGCTCCATGCTCAAGAGTTAAAAACATTTTTGTTTCATTACTGAAACTAATGTTGCAAAATAACTTAAACTCGATAAGTGTCATACATCATACTATACTACGTTAAGGCGTTCCTAGTGCCAGACTTAATTTGTTTTAGTGCTGAATTAACTTCACTATGATTTTGGGCTAATGTCTTTTTTTAGGAAAAGTAGTAAAGCACGTACAGTATCCGTTGGTAATGAGTTTCTTGTACACAGTGACAACAATCCGCACAGGGAAAAAATGATTGCGAAAATGAATGGATTGGTTTCTCGCAGAGAAAGTGCGATACGAAGCATTAAATAAAAATATTTTGAAAGTTCCACGTAAAATATCTTCCACAGTTCTCGAACAAGGAATTGCTGCGGAATTTGTTAAGCAAAATTAAACTTTTCAATATATAGATTTTTTCTCAAGTCATCAGTCATTTGGTATTCCAAATAGAAAACCACGATGCATTTTAAAATTGTGCTACATTTATCCGAAACTTTTCCACACGGCTGGGGAACAAAAACAACTGATCATAATGTCAAAGGAACGCTGTACAACAGATGTATCTACAATTAATAGAGAGCAATGAGTAGCGGCATGAAGAATTATATTCTTTGGAATATAGTCAACTAAAAGAACGTGAACTAGAGTGGCAATCTATTTAATTTCCTTGAGAGCGTACGAAAATCATGTACTGCCTTTCATAAATATAAACCTATGGCAAGACAAACCACTGTTTGGGACAAAACTTGAATTTGTTCCAAAGTCCTGTCTGAAAAACAAATGAATAAAATATGTAGGTACATCAAGCCCATATTATTTAGTAATAGAATAAAAACAAAATAAAAACATTGTAGCGCAATCCACTTACAGCATTCCAAGTAATGCAGAATTAATTAAATAAATTAATGAGCCTCAACAAGTCAAATGAATTTCGAATTTGAGAGGAATTATTTTGCAGTTATAGTTGCAGCAGTACAGCCAATGCACAAAACAATAGAATTAAAAATATTCAAAGGATGTATTTCTTCTCATTTCGTTCTGTATCTGTCTTCATCATCGTACTCATCGTCGTCGTTGTAGTCTTCGTCTATTTGCATCGACAGTGTCTACATCTAATTTCGGCATATGCTGCTGTTGCTCTTCGTCTAAATTAAAATTGTTGTTTAGAGTATGCATATTCTCTAAAAGCATTCGCAAAGTGCAACATCAAGATGCAAACTTAAACAAAAAATAGCTATGAGTGTCAGGCACAGTCGTCTGAATTTTTTGAATTGAAAACTCGTGTTGCATCCATCAACGATGCAACTAATAATAATATCTAAGAAACCAAAGAAAAAAAAATCTAAAAATTGCAAATATCCGCAGCAACTATTTCGGAATCAACGATTTATTTTATGAGGATAGCCACCAAGTCATACTGATCTTATGGTCGAGTCATACTACTCTACATTGGAAATGAAAAGTTTTCCAACTTGTCAAGGAAGAGTGCTTAGATATGTGTAGGTTTGGTTGTGCTTCTGTGGCGGACAAAGTTGAAAGAAATATATATTTTCGGATGGAGCTGGAATTTGAGTTTGGCAGCAAATTAAGATGGGTATTTTGTCAAAGCATTTTTTGGCAAAAGTTTCAATTATTTGGGAATGCCTTTATGTACCCGTGGGGTGCACTGGCTCCGTGATTAGTACGATTGATTACTGACCGATGGTTCTCCGGTCCAAATCACCAAGTGGCCTAGTAACATAAACAATTTTTTAACTGTCCTACTTCGACTGATTGTGACACCTCTGACCGGGGTAGGAGTTTTGAATAAAATTGTTTTGCCAAGCTGAAGTAGAAACGGTTTTCTTGCTTAGTTCTTCGTTATTTTGCTGATATTTACTCCGAGATCTTAATCTGAACTACCTCAAGCTTGTTGAAATCAACAGTAATGGGATATGACAGATGTTTGTGTTTTTGTTAACATCATGTAGAGTGGCGATCACAAGGATGAGGCCATACATTTTGCAATCCATTTTTAGTCTTTATACCTGTTGGAAATTTTATACCCGGAAAATTTTACTACCTGAGAACAGGTACATATTTTTCCAAAAGTGAATCAAACAATGAACTACTTGAAAAGCGTATAAAAAGATGCATACTAGGATGAGGCCACATCCAAAATCTTCGAAAGAAAGGAAAACATGAATGAAATGTTTGCATTTTATGGTTTTAAAAAATTTTTATACCCTATTCTAGGGGTATATTAATTTTGACGCATAGTTTGTAACATACCTTAATATTGCCCGTAGACCCCTAAAAGTTACTATATTTATGATCAGCATCGATAGTAATGTCGATCTAGCCATGTCCGTCCGTCCGTCCGTCCGTCCGTCCGTCCGTTCGTCGGCAAAAATTAGGCCTTTAAACTGGACCTAGAGAGCTGAAATTTTAACCATATACTCTCTAGGGTCCCGAAATAATCAAGTTAACGAATTTTTGAAATCCGCCCACAGACACGCCCACAAACTCAAAAGAACAAAATTTTGGAAAAAATCGAATTTTGAGCTAGGAAGCTGAAATTTTTTATATATGATCTATGACTCCTAAAACTGCTCGGTATATAAAATTTTCAAAATCCGCCCACTGCCACGCCCACAAAAAAATAAAACAATTTTATTGAAAAACTAAAATTTGAGCTAGGGAGCTGAAATTTTTAATATATACTCTCTAGGGGCCCTTTAAGCTCATGTATAAATATTTTCAAAATCCGCCCACTGACACGCCCACAAATAAATAAAACAATTTTTTTGAAAATCCAAAGTTTGAGCTAGGGATCTGAAATTTATAATATATACTCTCTAGGGGCCCTTTAAGCTCATGTATAAATATTTTCAAAATCCGCCCACTGACACGCCCACAAATAAATAAAACATTTTTTTTGAAAATCCAAAGTTTGAGCTAGGGAGCTGAAATTTATAATATATACTCTCTAGGGGCCCTTTATGCTCATGTGTTAATTTTTTTGTTAAATCCGCCTACTGACACGCCCACAATTAAATAAAACAATTTTATTGAAACACCCAAGTTTGAGCTAGGGAGCGTTTTTTTGATAAAATCCTTTAAATGTTATATAACAAAATATGTAGAGCGTTCTTAACAATTTAACCATACTTAGACTTTTGTCTCGCCCACTTATGAGGGATAGGAATAAGAATAGGGTATCCAACAGTTCGCCCAAGCGGACTGTAGCCCGTCCCTATGTTTTTATTTTGTTTTTCTACATTGAATAATTAAGAGAAATTTGGGGCAAGGCATCACGCATAGCTTCGATTAAAGTATCATTGTCTTCAAATTGTCTGCCGCATTCATACACTTTGCGAGATAACCATGCCCATTTTCGATTATGTTTAAGTCCGGTGAATATTGTGGCCATGGCAAAAGTTCCACGTCTTCTGGTTGAATCCAACTTCTAACAACCTTGGAAGTGTGGAGGCATTGTCATGTTGGAATATCCAAGACAGGGGTCCGAAAATGAATAACCCGCTTTTCTCGCAATGTTGTTGATTATGTCGTGCGTCCTTTTTGATTTTTAACATAGTGTTGTGAATCCGCAAGATAACTGCTTACAACAATCTTACTTCTATTTAGCTTCCTTGCAATTGCTCGGCCTGAGAGTCCTAACTCCTTGAAAGCATCTATATTTCCCTTTTCTGTCGCTGTCAAAGTCTTTCCGGAACCCATTTAGTTTAACTGAATAAAAACAGTTCTTTTCAACGTTTTTTTAAATATTCTTAACAAAACTTTGAAAAAAATCGCCGATGTGAACTCCTGCAACGAAATATTCGCAATGGCCTCATCCTAGTGGCGCATCTTTTTATACGCTTTTGAAGTAGTTCATTGTTTGATCTTGGGAAATTTCAACGGTCGTTTCTTATTTACCCTTTAATTTTATGACTTACTGGTGGGGAAATATGTACCTGTTCAAAGGTAGTAAAAGTTTCCGGGTATAACATTTCCAACAGGTATAAAGACTGAAAATCGATTGCAAAATGTATGGCCTCATCCTTGTGATCGCCAGTGTACCTGTGGTGTGATGATGCGTGCGCTCAACAGAAAAAGGTGTTAGAACGTGCACATTTGCAAATGCTACAAAGCAAAACTGTGGCTCTGGCCAGACTCTGAGCCTGGAAAGGAATGCAGTCGAATCTTCACGGATGGCTCCAAAACCGATCAAGAATCTGGTGCTGGCGTTTTCATGGAGAGCGACAACGTTAGACTTTTCTTGTCATTAGGCAAACATGCGTCAGTCTTCCAAACGGAGACTTGTGCTATCCTAATGGCAATGGACTATGTTGCGAGGAACAGGTGGAGGGGGCGAAGTATCTACGTCTGTAGCGACAGTCCCGCTGCGCTAAAGGCCTTGCTCAACCCCTTAACCACCTTCAAAATAGTTCGTGAGTGCAAGATCTCTCTGAATTCGGTCGGAAGGCTGAATTCATTTAGACTTGTCTGGGTCCCGGGTCATAACAGGATCACGGGAAATGAGATCTCCGATGAACTTGCTAGACAGGGCTCAGAGCGGGACTTCTAAGGACCTGAACCACCGATTTGTCTGCCTACGTCCCCGGTCAGAGCTTCCATTGACGGTTATGTTTCCTATGAACACAATCGCCGTTGGCATGACTCTCCAGGGTGCAGACAGACTAAGCAAATTCTCCCCGACGTCTGTAGGAAATCCGCTTCATTCTGCCTGGTAGTACAATGGACCAGTATTGAGTCTGAGTGCTCCAGTGTAGAAAGTCTCGCACCCCGACAATAAAAAAAAAAAAAACTAGTGCAGCAAGGGAAGAGTAGAGGGCATACGCAGTCTCCCAGCTCATAGAAATCGAAGAGTCTCGCAATCGATACTGTAACAATAGCTATGGAATACCACTGCCTCCGGCTCCGATGGTTTACCGTCGGAACTCTTCAAATACGGAGGTGATGTTTTGGTAGTGCGTATGCACCAAATCACTGAATAAGAATGGGTGGAAGAAAAATTACTGATGACTGGGCTACCAGCTCCATGTCATTCATCTACAAGAAAGGCAATCCTATGTACTGTAAGCGGGTGGCAACGGTGCACTAGCAGAGTATTCGCTTACTGATTGGTCATGCGTTCAAACCGCGGCCAAGTCCACTTCTTTAGATCGAATACATGACACCTTGATCTTAATAAGCTACTTAGACGCCATCCGTGGAGAAAAATCCTACAACTGCACCGAAACACTTCTGACTCTATTCTTTCTTATAGTACGTAGCACCTAAAAGCATGCAACGAAATACGCAATTGCTAGGTGCAGCTTGCTGTTAAAAACTAATGCTTGAACTTTGTTCTGAGCACAAAAAGGCTACTGTAACGTTTACAGAAAAACCCTTTAAGTGTAAGCAAAATATACATTTATAAAAAAAAAACTATTGAAGCATATCCCTGCTAAATGTTGCTTATGTTGTAAGTTTCTACCCAACGTATTCTGTGAACGTCTAAATGCGTTCTGCAACACAGTAATTGAAACGTACTAGTGTGGTTTCCGACCCGGCAGATCAACCATAGACCAAATCTTCACGGAAATCCTGAAAAAGACTAATGATTTTCAAGTCGAGACCCACCACCTTTTCATCGACTTAAATGCCGCATATGAAAGCATTCATCGTCAGAAGTTGTATAACTCGATGGTATAATTCGGAATCCCGGCAAAACCGATCCAGTTGTGTCGTGTGACGCTGGAAAACTCGCTGTGCAATGTGCAGTTTTGAAATGGCATTTCTGAATTATTCCATAACTGCATAGGATTCAGGCAGGGAAATGCGCTATCATGTGGCTTCTTCAATCTAAATCTGGAGTAGATAGTGCGCAGGGCAGTTGTGTATATGGTGGGCACTATCTTCAACAAATTGGTCCAAATACTGGCGTCTTCTGCTCGTTCCTTAATGACAGTGAGGATATGATCAGGATTCAAGGGAAACTCTCCCACTTAACTGCATCCCTACGACAGCTGAGATGAATATGCTTCGCTTGACAGCAGGAGTAACAAATATTGAACGAATAAGAAGTTCCAAGATCCGAGGAAGCCTTCACGTGAAAGTATCTACATCGAAATAAAGAAGTGCAACCGGCTCAGTTGGTTCTGCCATGTTCAAAGGAGAGATCCTACAAACCCTGTCAAAAAGGCAATACCAATCAACGTTTCCATACAATCGCGAAAGAGAGGCCTTTAAACTTCTGGATCAGACAAATGCAGCGACACCAACATTTGATTTTAGTAAGAGACGAAGCGATTCAAAATCGGGAGGACTTCCGATTTTTTCTAAGGTCGAACCGGAGAACCCCACGGGCGTAGGGATGCAGTTAAGTGGGAGGGTTACGATCCCTTTAATGCTGGTCATAGCCTCACCGTCATTTAGGAAGAAGACAGAAGATGAAGGATTGGATTTATTGGAAGAATAAGGCAATTTGGCCAGCACTCGCTCAGCCTACTGGGATCCCTGAGATAACCTCCTGTGAGGTACCTATAGTGGTTGTGAAGATGTTACTCATAAAAAGTCCGGGAGTGCAGCGCAGGTATTATACGCACATCAACCTCCGACTCCATGGGAGAGGAGCAAAGTGCGGTTACTGTTACGAGCTCTGGTCCCATTTTGTCTGCTAAGCGGGAAGATTACAAACCGGGGGATGGCTGTATCAATTAAACCCCAGGTTTCTTATATGACCTTCAAACTGGAGTACGGCCTGAATTACGGTTACAATCTTACCTTAATCAGCGCTCTTTTCTTTGGCAGGAGTACAGGTTGAGATGACTGAACTCAATTAAACTCCAACCCATCGCTCTAATCCCTCGCAGAAGATTCAGTGTGTGGCTACAGTGGTTGTAATATGTTGACAGTGACTATTCTGGACGGGTTTCAGCTCGAGTTCTCAACCGTGGGTAAGGATCAGAGTGAAACAATCAAACGTTAGACTGATTCCAATTCACTACACAGCTGAGGGAGAGCTGATCCACGGAAAGGAGAGCATATTCAAATGACGAAAACGTAAACTGCTCTCTATTCTCTCTTGGAGATAATTCCGAGTCTGGCAACTGATTCAATCGAACCCCGAACACGTTAATATATTCCATGGAAGGGGGATCGGGTTGGATCGGCCGCACAGTCGAGTTATTGACTGAAAAATGTGCTTGAGGGAGCGACTGAAGCAGCGAACTCCTGAATGCTACCCACATCATGGATGGAGTACAGCTTGGGGTAACTGTTGCAATACCAACCGCAATCCACCCTGGTTCACGGAGAGGAAGCAGGAAGGGTGGCTACCGCAGTCGAGTATAGGAGGCGGGTCCGTCCTCAAGTGAGTTGAACCAATAGGATTTTAGGGTGATCCTTATAATGTTTACGGGGGATGCAGCGCGGGTGTAAAACACACATCAACCTCAGGAACCATGGGAAGGGAGCAGAGTGGAGTGACTGTTACAATCGAATCTATCTCTGGAACCTCAGTCAGTCAAACAGAATAGTTATGAATATTTTATACAGAAGCATTTATAGAGCTTTTAAAATGTCTAATTAATTTTCTTATGTCAAAATTGAAACTTCAAACATTTTAAAAGTTTGGTCTGTAAAACCAAATTTTTGAAATAGAATAAGTTATTACCCAAGGATACAATTTTGAAATGTGAATTCGTAGGTTAATGTCTTTTAAAATGAATAAATAATTCACCAATCAATCAAATTTTCATCTACAAATTCGCTTCTACAGGGGTGGTTATTGTTTGGCCGCTATTTTGATTCGGAAGACATTTGTCGTAGAGAGTGGTCGGTAATAGTTAATTATGGAGCAGCTACCGGCTGCGAATTGGAATGCTCGATTCTTCAAGCTCAGTTAAGATGATGGTGGTCAACTGTTTGGTAAACAATCATTCTGAGCGACAAGGTTCATTTCGACTTGGCGGGCTTTGTTAATAAACAAAAAAGGCCGCTATTAGGGCACCAAAAATCCTCCATTGATACACACCCTCGTAGAGTAACCGCATGTTGCGCCATTTGGATCGGCGGCATCGTTGGACCATATTTCTGGAGGCTATTATATTTTAACTCGTATGTGTTTCGTTTAATAAGCTATCACTTCTTTAAAAGATAATGTATCTTAATGGGTAAGCCTTCAAAATCAAGTTAATAAACAATTTAAAAATGTTGTAACAGTTACTGGTGGCCTCATCGCAACATGCTGGAAAACTGTCTTGTGCTTGAATTGGATCAATTGGGCCTATAGAAATGTGGTTTCAACAAGACGGTGCCATATCACAAACAGCTCGTGCTTTTTCGAGAAATTTTCACTGCCGAATAATGTCAAAAAGTGGTGACGTTGACTGGGCCCAACTATCCCCTGATTTAACCCCCCTCGATTTCTACCAATAGGGGTACTTGAAGGAAAATGTGTCAACTAACAAGCCACGGCCAGTAGCGGCCACGTGACTGACGTCATATTCCATAAATATTATAAAAGAGCACAAACTCGATCAATTAAAAATAAACTATAAAAGTTTATTTCATTTAAAAGTTATAAAAAATACATCCACCAAGAACATAAAGTTGAGGAAACTGGGACTTAACACTGTTTGTGCTTAATAAGGCTGTATGGAACAGGATGTCAACTATTAGTGACTTGTTTTTTTTGTTTAAGGATTAGAGATGATTAAATCAATAAAGGATTTAAAACATAGGGACGGGCTACAGTCCGCTTGGGCGAACTGTTGGATACCCTATACTTATTCCTATCCCTCATAAGTGGGCGTGACAAAAGTCTAAGTATGGTTGAATTGTTAAGAACCCTCTACATATTTTGTTATATAACATTTAAGGGTTTTATCGAAAAAACGAAGCTTTTGTAAAAGAACGCTACCTACCTCAAACTTTGGCTTTCCAATAAAATTGTTTTATTTAATTATGGGCGTGTCAGTAGGCGGATTTAAAAAAAATTAAGCATGAGCATAACGGGCCCTTGAGAGTATATATTATAAATTTCAGCTCCCTAGCTCAAACTTTGGATTTTCAAAAAAAGTTTTTTTTTTAAATTGTGGGCGCGTCAGTAGGCGGATTTTGAAAATATTTACACATGAGCTTAAAGGGCCCCTAGAGAGTATATTTTATAAATTTCAGCTCCCTAGCTCAAATTTTGGTTTCTCAATCAAATTATTTTATTTTATTGTGGGCGTGTTAGTGGGCAGATTTTGAAAATTTTATCTCCCGAGCAGTTTTAGTACCTATAGATCAGATATAAAAAATTTCAGCTTTCTAGCTCAAAATTCGATTTTTTCCAAAATTTTGTTTTTTTGAGTTTGTTGCCGTCTCTGTGGGCGGATTTCAAAAATTCATAAACTTGATTGTTTCGGGACCCTAGAGAGTATATGGTTAAAATTTCAGCTCTCTAGGCCCAGTTTAAAGGCCTAATTTTTGCCGACGGACGGACGGACGGACGGACATTACTATCGATGCTGATCATAAATATAGTAACTTTTAGTGGTCTACGGGCAATATTAAGGTATGTTACAAACTATGCGTCAAAATTAATATGCGCTAAGAATAGGCTATAAAAAAGGCAGAAGGGCCTATGAGGAATGCGCAAGTTTCGGTAAATATCAAATTTCCTGTGCCTATTACCACTTCTGTGACACTTATTTTGTTCGTAAGCCTTTCCTTCCCATTAACACTTTCGATCCGGATGGGACATAGAACAAAGGTGTTTTTATACCTAGGGTGTCCCATCCGGATCGAAAGGGCTAAAGTTTTGAGAAATTTAATACTGTAATACATACTTTTATTACTTTAATGAGCTGTACGAAGTTTGAAAGCTACATATTGGGCGTGTTCAATGAGCAAGGCAACTGCTAGCACCCTAATAACTAAATTTCTATCACTTGCCAAACGATGGTCACGTGAGTTATTCGATCAATGAGGAAAGGTATAACAGTAGGGACTAGTAGTTGCTTTTCAAATTGAACGCGCCCATTATCAGTACCACGATAGCTGACTGAACCAATAGAATTCTGCAGCCGGAGCTGCATTTGAAAGATCTGCTGCTAGATAGCCTTAAATTGAAATCATCGAACGATATCGTTTCAACTAATCCTATATCTCTTCCATATCTTCCATAGCGTGTTTCCGACTTGATGTTCAATACTTTGGGAAACGATTTTTGGTTCTAAAAAAAAGTCGTTCTACAGTTAGGGCCTCTAAAGGATGTATTATTAATCAAGGATTTTAACAAAAACCTTGCTTTGGACTTTCCTGACTCATGTTCATGCAAATAGCTCCGTTAATAGTTGCCTCAGAAAGTTTATTACGGACTGTATTTTTAGAAGAAATAATTCTCCTTGTAAAGCGTTTAAATAAAATAAATATCTTATTTGAGTCTTGAGATATTTTATTGTAAAGACAGTTCTGTTTTGCTTGCCTATGCAATTCAAGACTTTCAGGGGCCTGTTTCACAGATTATTCATCACATACAATATATATTTACATTTTACACACATATCACATACATTGATACATTTTATTGTTTTAGAGATCTCATTGGAACTATTGTATTATGTCAACGTTATTTGTATGAATTGTTAAATTTGACATATCTATCACATTTAGAATATGAGATACTTTTCCTTGAGCGCGAAAAAATCGCATTTTAATAAAAATTAACGTGAGTCGATAATGAATATTCCTTTGTATGAGGAAAATGTACTTTTTAATGCCGATGGTATATTAGACATCCGGAAACTACGAGTACTTTTGAACGAGTGAATTTTAATATTGCAGATCCATTTTTTTTTTTGTGGAGACATTTATAGTAGACATTTATTGCGGCCTGAAGGGTCGAGGTCGGGTTCGCCTGAATTATTGTTTTAATGGACTCCTTTAATTCCGTCAATTCCTTGGTTTCGTTTTGTACAGCTCTTGCTTGACCCCATAAAAAAAAGTCTGGTGCAGTCAGGTCAGGTGACCTTGGAGGCCAGCGCAAAGGGGAGTTTTTGGATATTAATTTGTTTGGGAATTTTCGTTGGAGCTCCGCAATAACCGGTCTGGCTATGTTTACAGTTGCTTCATCTTGCTGGAACCAAATGCTGTTGAAACGGATACTTCTTCGGCGCAATTCTGGGTAAAAAAAACTCCTTCAACATCTTTAAATAACGGTCCGCATTGACAGTTACTGTTACACCGTTTTCTTCAAAGAAGTGTGGCCCCACAATGAACCTTGGCGAAACTGCGCACCACACAGTGACTCGTTCTGGGTGCAATACCGTCTCATGGAGTACTTACTTTTACTTTTAAATTCATTTTTATTAATTATTAGCTTATATCAACTTACATACTAGACAAAAATGATTAAATCTAACTTAAAATTAACAGGATACTTATTCTAGATTATTGATCCTTATGCGGACGCCCTAAACTTAACTCTATCTTATAATTATTGCCTTTCGGCCTAAAAACTATTTTACGAACTAATCTTACATATTATGTTTTAATCGAGAAAATTTTTAAGAAAACTCGGCATCTTTATCAAATTTTATATTTTTATATAAAAAAAACAAATTACAAACTACCTACTCTACTTACTTAAACTAATTAAGATATTCTAACTATAATTAGGATTCTGAGCACTCGTTGCATTACGAAACAAGTGGTCAAAATCCCAATTGCTTTCCGAGCGCCTGGCAGTCGTCAACGTGCACACGCGCCGCCGTGAGCTGACTGATGCCTTACAGAATCAATCACCTCCCGGAAGCACCGCCACAAGTTGGCGAGCCCGGCCCCTCCCAGAAACGCCCTAGCTAACTTAGTCTATCTTACAAACTAAGAGGATGTTACCTAGAGTAACGCACCGTCTTGGGAGGGCATGTTGAACCCTCCACCCTCAAAAAGCCACCAAAATTCGGCAAATTGCTTTTCTGTATCGAATTTATCCCTCTCCGCTATTGCGGTACTAAAACGGAGGAGCTCATGAGCATTGGCGACGTCCTCGCCGCGGATGAGCCGCTTATCTCTCGCACTGCGGTAGCGGTGGTATAATACCGGGATACCATCTCTCGTCTGTACCAGCCCTTTTGCATCAATATGGATAAATGCCTCTAGCGGGATAAAGCCAGACCGGAGCGTACTCTCTATGTACATTTCATTGGGGTAGTAAGCCCCAAAGATCAGACTATTGTCGCTGGCCATCGCCCTTGCAACGTGCCTTCGAGTGACCTTAATGAGGAAATTGTCAATCCTATTCAACTGAGCCCCATCGTATAGGACCTTGTTGGGATAGTATTTTATATAGTTGGATTCAGGCGTTCGGAACAACCGGAGACAGGTCCTAAGACATTGTCTCTCCAAAACCCGAATCTTTTCCATATAGCTAGGCGCTATATTAAACCACAATGGACAACCATAAGCGATGATCGGCCTTATAAGGGCCACGTAGCAAATGACCTTCACTCTGGAGTCAAGTTGACTGCTATGAAACAGTCTCCTTGTCAGAGCATAAGCCTTCTTGGCCCCAGCAAGACAAGCAACTATATGTCTATCGAAATATAGATACTGGTCAAGCCAGATACCTAGATATCTAACTGCGCTTCTCACCGCCAATGGCTGCCCGTTCTGTCCAATAATGGCCAATTTTTTCCAGTTTTTTCTGGTATCCCTAGAGGCCCCAGCCAATGGAGTTCTGAACAAGATTGTTTCCGTCTTCTGAAAGTTGATTTTCAACTTCCAGTCGTCGCAATATCGCTTAATTTGATCGAAGTCACGCTGCAAAAGGATATTAATGACCTCGATTTTAGGACCTGATCTATATGCCACCAAATCGTCGGCATACGCTATAGCATGTGCGTCTCATGGAGTATTTCTGGATTAGATTCACTCCATATACCGCAATTTTGCTTATTTACATTGCCGTTTAGATTGAAATGGGCCTCATCAGACATAAACAAGCAATTTATCAAGCTGTTGTCTTAATTGTTTACTTCAATCATTTTTTGGTAAAATTCCAGACGAATAATCCAGAGGGTTTAACTTGCTTGCAATTTGGACTTTGTACGGAAACAAGACTAACCCATCATGAATTATCCGTTGTAATGACCGTCGGCTAACTCCAATTAGCGCCAATAAGTTTCGAGTGAAAGCGCTTGGATTTGCCTGAATTGACGATGCTACAGCCGAGATTGAGTCTTGAACGCGAACATAGGGGATCTCGATGGTACGGTCTTCCTGCTATTCTTCCAGATTCGGAAAACATGTTTACCAGCCTCATAATGGTCCATCTACTCGGGGGAGTGCCGCCAAACTACCGCCTAAATTCCCTTTGGACGGAAATGAAGGACTATTCAAATCGTCTTTTAGGTATCCCAAGCATTCATTGTAATAAATCTAAATAGTAACCTGCAAACAAACAAATTTTTGTTTTTGTAGCACGATTCGTACAAAAATGTTTTTTTTTTTAATTTTTTAAAAGACAATTTAGTTGCGGATACCAGTCTTAAACACTTGGGGTACATACACTCCTTAATATCAGAATTATGAAAATTTGTTGTTCCATTTTTTTACTTAAAATACATTTTGCTAAAAATGTTTAATTAATAATTTTCTGTTTTTTATAAAATTTTTAACTTTCTACTTACAACAGAAGTTGTCAGACAAAAATGGTCAAACAAAATTAAGTGAGAATAATAAATTAATTTACTATGAGCAATGCAATTAACGGCTATTTGTCGAATAGGAAAAAGGGTAACAAAGAATTATCACAGCTTTGCAAATGTACCGTTATTTTGTTTCAACTGATTTACAATCGACATTTTACTCTGCAAGTAAACAGCCGATTGATAAGCCACAAAATGTATTCGAAACGTGAATACGCGGAAACGGTGATTGTATACGGGTTCTGCAATGACCATTTGGCCGGCTATTTGCTGATGCGTATCAACACCTTGTTGGCAGAAGTCAAGGGTTGAAATTTGCGTGCTGTTGAAGTTCATACTCAACCGCCGCCAAGTCAAGACATGCTTCGTATTTTACTCCGCATTCATTTCCCACCTTTTCCGCAATATCAGTTTATTTAATCGACCCATTTATTCCCAATCAGCAATTTTAGTTGCCTTCGCGAATTTAATTTAATTTAACTAAACTGTTTTGTGATTCCTCTGTATTTTCCTTTTTTTCGTGACCCACTAACAATGGGTGACCCGCAGCGGAATTTGTGAAAATTCTTTCCAAACCACCTGCATTGGCTTGGAAAAACGATCCGTGACCTACCTCAAAGAATACATGAGAGTTTTCCAATTTTTATGTGATGAGTGTAAGCAAATATTGCTCTCACATGTTATGATCGCCATAAAATGCCTTAACGAATCAATGAATTCTACTTTCGAAGGATTGCTATGCAAAATAAGAATATTGCAGAGCAGATGTCCAAGTTCGATCTACTGATAAAAAGTAAAGATGGACTCAGTAGTCTAATTGACTCCTCAAACGCGGTTTCTACGACGAAATTCTTGAGCATCGAAAAGATTCTGAATGCCTCGACGAATGTTAAAGACGTGTGCCCCAACCACAACAAAAATAAAGAACTCAAATATGACCTAATTATGGCCTTTCGAAGTTTGAACACTAATAAATCCATAACCGAGTCAATAAACTCCTTACGACCCGACCCCGATAACTTTTTTCAAAACCCGTCCTCAAAATCATCACCGATGCTGTCAGTGACGAATTATCTGCAACTCGGCTAACGGTTGGAGGCATAGTCGATGAACTCAAGGCGATAGCTAGCAAAATCGACACATTTGCTGATATCGACCAAGTCCACATTCAGTCAGTCTATAACAATTCAATTCTGTCTGAAGTACGTAATACTGACGCCAATTATGGTGTACCCGCCTCTGCTGCAACTCAAAACACTGCGATTTTGCTGCCAACATCACCTCTTCTGCAAATCGCACCGTTAACTGACTTACCGACTCCTGCTGCTATGTTATAAATCGTCTAGGGACTTCTGGGTCGCCGAATGGGTAAATAGATTTAAGTTTTTAGCTTTAAGTCGTTATTTAGCTTGCTTGAATTAAGCCCAATAAATCAGCCCTCAGTCAGCGTCCGTATACTAGATGTGCAGTTGGAACTTCCCAGAACCCGGATTCACAGAGCTCTATTGACAAATAGATTACACCCTTTCCATTTAGCACCGTTACTATCAGGAGATGGGCAAGGAAGAGTGGAGTTTTGCCAATAGCTATTGCGCCGCAAACAGACAGAGGACGGGCACTTCCTCAAGAACATCCAGTGGACTGACGAAGCGCAATTCACAAGAAATCTGGTCAAAGAACGCCAAACTTTGCACCATTGGTCAGACTCCAATCCGAATTAAATACGCACAGCATCCTTTCAAATGTAAGAATTTCATTATTGTGAACAAGTTCTTCAAAATGTTTTGCTTATTTTAAAGGAGGTTTAGCGTAAATGTTTGGGCTGTATTAATAGGAAAAACTTAAGTAGACCCGCACGTTCTTCCACAGACAGTTATTTCCCATTACTACCTGTAATTTCTTAGAGAACGATTGACGGAGCTCCATGAAGATGTTCCTCTTGTTCAGAAAAGGGGGATGTTCTTTCAACAAGATGGAGCACTTTGTCACGGCAGCAGCGGTGCATCTTCCTTCCTCAACCATACTTTCAACGAACGGTGGATTTTTCGATTTGATCCCAACCCCTGGCCAACCAGTTCTCCTGACATGGATTTTTTCTTCTGCGGTGCTGTGCAAGCAAAAGTTTATTTTAGAAAAATGTCGAGTCTGAAAGAACTCCAAGATAAAATAAGTGCCGTTTCAGAATAGATGAGAAGCAGTATGATGTTCTTTAATCTGCCATCTAAAATGCTTTAACGCGATGTATGTTCAAATGAAAGGAAGGCACTTCGAACAATTGCTATAAACATTCCATAAACTGTTCCAAAAAAGGCCTTTTCAGAACCACAAAAAAATATCTAAGAGGTTTTAAGAGTAATTTAGTAGGTTCACCTTTTTCTGACCATTTTTCTCTGACGAAAAAAGCTACAACTTAATATTTATCGTACGTAATATGCAAGACATACTATTTAGGGAATTTTTCAAGAATAAAAATTTCACAAAAAAATGTATCAAATAAAAATTTTGAGAAAATTGCACTTTAAGAAAAAAATAAAGGGGACAACAAATATTCATAATTTTGAATTTAAAGAACCAGAACTTTGTTGTTACTTCACACATATACCCAAAGTGTTTCAGACTTGTATCCGCTACTAAATTGTCTTTCCAAAATGTACAAAACCATATTTGTACCGATAATAGCGTAGGAGTCATAGTGGCTAAAGTGGTTACACCTCCAAATTAGAGGTCACCCACTTATAACTTGAAATGGGGTGAGAATAGACGCCCCTGCCATATAACTTTTTGTTCGGCGGGAATTCATTATGTTATATTGATTAACTGGGACACCCTGGAGAGGTAACTATGTTTTTTTGTTTCCTAGTTAACTAGCTCAAAGGGTTTTACCCTCCTTAATCTTCATACTTAGGTAATGTTTTCAAGTAGTACAGCTACTTCTACAAGGTGGCGCAAAAGTTGTCATCTGTTTACTTCACAAATGTCAAAGTAAAATTGACATTTGCCGCCATTTGCAAAAATTATAGCATCTTCCAATAGGGTTTTCAGCCCTTGGGTGGCCTTAGGCAATTCTTTGTGCCAATGTTCTAAATGATCCACGACGTTTGACATCTATCCTATGTAGTTTTCAGTCGGATTGGTGAACGCCACTGGGTGATGACTTTTGCGCCACCTTGTACAATCGCATAGTTGCAAGGCCTAACCTCATGTCTTCTTGCAACCTTCTAGACTTCGTCGTCTACCATGTCAACTTTTAGATTTCTATGTAGACCAGTGTTACGTATGTGCCAGGCATTAACAATATTGCATAGTACTTCGTTCTGAAACTTGTACTTTTTGCAGATTTATTTTGCTTGTACACCCCCAAAAGCTGCAAATCATATTTCCATATGGGCTTAAGTACTTGTTTATACAGCGGTAACTTTTTGTATTATGAGAGACAGGAATACCTGCCAAAGAGCAAATACATTTTATTCTAACGTATGCTTGATTTATCACATTTTTTCTTTACATGAGCCTTCCTCTGCAACTTCGCATCCAGAGTCATGCCTAAGTACATACATGAGTTTGAATATAGAACTGCGCTGTTATTTATGTACACTGGTATTTGTTGTAAAGTTTTATTTGTGAAGTTTACGTAAACTGACTTAAGGTCAATTAATTTTATATGTCATTTGTTGGACCTTTGCAACTTCTCGGTTACTTTCTGAGTTTTTTTTCACCGAAAGCGTGAACAGCAGTATCGTCTGCAAATGTGGCAATAGTAGTTTCGTCATTTTTTAGGAAACCGTTGGTGTATAAAAGGAACAAGACAGGTCCCAATACGCTGCTCTGCGTCACGCCAGTATTTATTTGCTTTAATGTGAAGAACTTATCTCCTTGTTTAATTCTTAATAATCTCTGCGTTATGTAGTATTCAAGAATTTCTGAATATTGTTTTGGCAGACACGTTTGCATTTAGTTGACCTAACCTGTTTTATGAACATGACAATCTTCTTTGGCGAGGTTATGATCTGTACTAAAGGGATCATGACTTCGTAACCCTCCAATTCAACTGCATCGCTACAGGTCCGGGCTGAGGTTCGCAGCTTATGAACTTTACAAAAATAAAAGGAAATTGCTTAATAAGTTTGAGAAGAAACCCCTAGATTTTATGATTCTTGGGCAAACCTAAAGTAGGTTAAAAATAGTAAAATATATTTAACTGCGTTTCTAACGACAGTTTTTTTTTAATGTTCACGCACTAAAGGGATTTTTTTAGTTAAATAAATTAAGATTAGAAGATAGGGAGAGAGGCCGATGCACATCGGTTTTAAATGTTTGTAGATTATAAAGTGAAGGAAAATGGAGCGGGAAAGAGCATTCCACTTCGTGTTGTACGGCTTAATAATAATAATAATAATAATATTTAGTTAGGGTATATTACACTGCGACCTATTGGTCTATTGAGTCGCCTGCTTGTACCCCTGAGAGCGTCATGCCCTCTTTCAGAGCCCCCTCTAGACACACTTCTTTTATAAAGCGTATCGGGGTATTGCTCTGATTTATCCTTGGTAGGTCACACTCCTTAGAGCACAGCGTTCAGTCCAGTTTTCTTGATGAATCCGAAAATGGGCTGTGGGTCCATGGTTTGTATGTCCTTGTCTGTTATTTGGTGCCTGCCCAAATATCTTATTCTTTTGTTGGCCAGTGCCACACAGGATTCCAGTATGTAGTCTGGAGTTTCGGCGGTTTTACTGCAGAATCTGCAGAGCCCGTCCTCTGAAAAACCCATTTTCCTCAGGTGCTCCTTGAGTCTGCAGTGCAACGTGCGGAGGCCTGTTAGGATGCTTAGGTTGTGTTTGTTAAGGCTGATACTAGCTTTGAATCTCTTTTGGTTGTAGTCCACTAAGAGTTTCTTTGCTTGTCTCAGACCTTGGAGGTTGAGAAAGGTCTTGTCCCTTGTTTCTTCGTCCAGTTTCGTAAACTCTTCGCGTAGAGTGCATTGTCCTTACCCGCAGAACGGTTCAGGACCTGTGAAGTTGTACGGCTGAGGAGAGATTCGTTGTATTTTATTGTATGACCGAATACAGGCTTAAGGGCAAACTGACTCCATTCCTGGCATGGCAGATATTACGGTTGAAATGTTGTTAGGGTAGAATGCAGCTAGCTATTTCGTTTGAGCACTTATAGTGGAAATATCGATAAAACAGCGGTAGCCAGGAGACATCGCGACGATGATTAAGAGAGTAAAACGTTTACGCAGTATCCCGATCTTCAATAACTTTAATCGCGCGATTTTGTATTCTGTTGAGTAGCTCCAAATATGTGATTGGAGCACGTGCCGAGATATATGCTCTATACTTAAGTTTGGGGCGAATAAATCACTTTAAATTGTACCCACATCAGATGGGGTAAAATATTTCTTGCACCGCTTACTATGAGGTCAGTCCAACAAAGGTTGTCATTAACACACATACCGAGAATGAAAAGCCATTCGCTTTCAGCTACGTTAGTGCCATTCATTGACAATAGCAGGATGTTTGGGTTTTGCTTTAATGGCAGAAGTAATAAGTTGCCAATGAAAGTCAATTATTATTTTTACAGTATTGTACTTCTATTAGAAGCGTGTTCTCTTATTTGTAATTTTTAAACCCTGTTCCATTAATGCCCACAAAAAGAGTTAGGTTTGTGTATAAATGGTTAGTTGTTAAATTTACCGAAGAAAAATTGTATATAAGATTACGAAAAAAATTACATACGTCAGTTTAATTTTTGTAGCCGATGTTGAATTTTGGAACTTGAACGACAGCGAGTTAATTAGCAGAATTCTTTGGACGAACGAATCTAAATTACCAAGAAATAGAATCACAAATTTGAACAACCTACATACAAATGCCGGGGTCGACCCACACACAAGGGTGCAGAAATGATGTCAACACAGATTCAGTTTCAATATATGGGCAGGTGTAATTGGAAACAGTACAATCGGTCCCATCGAACTTCCCCCTAGGCTGAATTATGCAATCTACCTACAGTTTTTGAGAACTAACTTGCCAGTACCATTGAAGGAAATTTCATCGATTCAACAAGCTTCACTATTTAACCAACAGGATAGGATTCCAGCCCTTTTCTTCTAATCCTAATTTCCCTAACGCCCGCACTGTGTAGCCAATACATGATAAGGGACTAAAAAAATCCCTTGAGTGCGCGTAAATTATAAAAAAAAAACTACGGTGCGAGGTTAAGTATTAGCTAGACGAAAAGTACGGTAATCGTTGGACATGAAGAAATGGACCAGTTCATTGCCTGCAAAATCTCCAGACCTTACTGAAATGGTTTCTTTTTTGGGGGACAATAAAAGAACTTGTTTATTCCACTGAAATAACAACTTTGAGTAAAGCGTTTGCAAAGGTTAGGCAGCAGTTAGCCGCAATAAAGATTGTAAGGGAAATGCAAAAACGAACAATGAACAATCATAAGCGATTCCGAGAGTAGTTCCTTTGGGCCGGCGCCCGTGAACAATCTCTTTGATTTAAATCAATTTTGTCTGCTGTAATGAATGTCACCACATACAAAAGAGAGGAGGACATTTTGAGCATCTTTTATGACTGTTTCAATACACAAATCAAGTTTAAGTTATTAAAACCAAACAATTATTCAGAACTGTTTGAGCCGAAAGCAATAAAACACTTTTTTCTTATTTTTACCTATTCCAGGTTTTCAGAGTATCCTTTAATCTATGGATCCGCTCCACAAAATAATTTATTAAATTTGTTTTATTATTGTTACGTTCAAAAGCAGCGAACCCCACAGGCGGACCAATAAGAATGCAGTGCAGTGAGAGGTTTATGTAGTTATTTGTTCCAGATCATAATGTTGCCATTAAAGAATAGAAGTAGAAAAGAAGAAGAATGTTACTTTCATAACTAAAAACGTTATGTTTATTGCACATTTTGGCTTGATTTCGCTTTACCGACATAAATTCAAAAATAAAAGAAATTTTGTATTGGAAGTTGTAAATGACCATAAATAGACCCCAAACATGAAAAAAGAAATTGTTACCTTTTTTGGAACGATTTGAAATTTAGATTTTTGGTCACAATAGGTCTGTTCCCTAACTCATACATTAAGAAGTGAAAAGACTGTCTTAGTGGGTGCTTATGAATTCTCTCAGAGAGAGAGGATCTTACGAAGAAGTTAAGGAACGCTTTTGTGGTCAAAAGTAGTAAATTGTCAAAAATTAAAGTTTTTTTTTCATAAATTTTAGTAGTAAACAAAAGAGTTTTAGTATCTGCGCTAAGTGCTGCTCATCGTTACGCTTCCAATGATATTTTGTAAATCGAAAGGTAATGATGTTCTGGTGCTCGATCAAAAGCGGACGGCAGATGTGGAAGTGCTAAAATATGAATTTTTCTCAGATTGAGGGAATTCACAAAGGCCTTATAATTTAAATGTCACAATGAGGTTCAGCCAAAAGAGGTCAGTGGTGGCGGGGAAAGTGCGGTGCTTTTGCGGAATTGCTTCCTTAATTCAGCCTTGGTTAGAGCTTTCAATTAAATTTTGGATGCAATCGAGATGAATTCAATTCAGTTTAAGAACATATTTTCTGTATTTATTTTCAAATCATATGTCAACTGTTGACAGTTCCACCTATAAGAAATTTGTTGAGTTAAGAGCAAGATATAAGCCGTCCACTGAGAAGTTAAGCTTCTTATCATGGTACACAAAGGAACAACGTTTACAAATAATATAAATTTACTACCGAAATTCAGAGTCGGGGTTCGCACATTAAAGAACGTTAACGCCAATTTTCGGCCGTAATTCTCGTCCCAGTAGACAAGCAATTCATAGTCTAGTGAACAAATTTGATTCAGAATATTCGCTGCTTGATGTTGTCGTGCAGTGAGACTACGTTTCGTCCGAAGTGTGGGGAGCTTTGCTGCCGTAGACGCGTCCGCCGCAAACCAGCCAATCAGAATTTCACCGCGTTCTCAAGAATTGGGCCTCTCCCAGACCTTATTATGGCGAACTTTGCCTAAGGCTCTCCACCGACACCCTTACAAGATCAAGCTGACTCAAGAACTAAAGCCACTTGATCATATGAAGCGACATACGTTCTCGAATTGGGCTCTGGACATGATGGAAGAAAATGAAGAATTTCATCGCAAAATCATCTTCAACGATGAAGCACATTTTTGGATAAACGGCTTCATCAATAAGCTAAATATGCGTTACTGGACAGGTGAGAACCCTCATGTGCCTTATGAAACAGCACTTCATAAGCAAAAAGTCACTGTTTGGTGCGGTTTTCATGCCGGCGTTTTTTTCGTCTATGAAAATTACCGTTTCGTTACGGTAAATGATATTAGCTTCAGAGACATGTTGGAACGTAATTTCTTTGAACAATTGCATTAATTGGACATCAATGATATGTGGTTCCAACAAGCCACACAGCGGGAGCAACAATCGAGTTATTGAAGTCTCAGTTCGGTGAACGTGTTATCTCGAGAAACGGACCGTCTATTTTCCTCCGATATCGTGTGATTTAACGCCTCTAGACTTTTTTTATGCGACTACATTAAATCATTGGTATATGCCAACAAGCCGGCGACGTTAGGGGAGCTCAGAGCCAATTTTGAACGAGAAATAGCGGCCGTATCGGTCGAAATGTGCGGCCGAGTCATCGTTAATTGGATTCAACGTATCGACCGCTGCATACGTTCCCGTGGTGGACATATGAACGAAGTCGAATTCCATTCATGAATGTTAGTAATTAAAGAAAATAAATTTTGTTTGAAATATCTCAAGTAGTTTGCATTTTATTTAAAAAAGAAGTTGTGAAGTCATTTATGAAAGACCCTTTATAAAAGGGCTTGCAACCCCAGTACAGATTCATTCGTGTTCTGGCAGTGAGTGAGGTAATACGAACCTACTTGGACTTACGTGGTCTTAATTGATTCTTGGACCGGTAGCAATGCTAAAAGAATTGTTTTCGTGTCGGTGATCTTAATTCATCCTTGAAGCGACAATACTTCCATGAAAGCACAACTGTCCTCACTGTTTATAATTCTAAACCCCGTTTGGTTTTTCTTAAATTTTATTTAAGTGTTTAACGAGTAGACATGAATAAAAGTTTCATCGAATAACAAATACAAGTGTTACAAATTGCAATTATTGTCTAAATAAACGTATAATACGTTTACACCGATACGGAATTCCTTATTTCAGCTTAATTCAACATTTCACCTGAAATATTCGTTTCATTTCGCCTGGATATCGTCTCTGCATTTGGAAACTTATTTTAATCATTTAAATATCCCAACACGTCATTCAGCGGCTGAATAAAAATTCAATTGGAAAGGAAAGAGCCGTCAAAATCTTTAGATAAAGATGGACCAATAAAAAGAGGAGAAAGTGAAAAAACACAGACTCAAGTCAAGTGACTTAATGCATCTTTTACTTCATTTTATTGGAGAGCAACATTCTGTTGCAGCCATTCTGATTCCAAAAGAAGAATTTAACACGCGTAACCAAGTTTTGACAGTAGATGTGATAATAAGCTATTATATCATATATAATAGTACTAGTATAATATAATTAAGAGTTTATTGGCGTAAAGTTATGAGACCCAGACTACAAAAATATGAAATACGCAAACATGTAAAGCAAACAAAATCGATTTTCGCTTTTTCTACGCTCACTTATAACCACAGATTTATAGGATAAGGCCCGTACTTGGTTTAAATACCATATTGAATATCTAAATGCCTATTTAATAATCCTATTTGTGATGAATTAAATAACATCGATTCGATATCTTACAATTGCTACCACGTGAAAGGGACGTCTGGAGTTACAACACTGTTTCACGGTTCGCTACAACCGATCATCAGACTCCTTCTTTCTGTGGTGCTGGTGTGTTTTTTTTTGTTTCATTCATTATTTCCGAAAAACCCATTACCTCCACTGTGATTCGAACCAAGACCAGTGTCTTGTCAGACAAGCACTCACGCAGTGTGCCTCATCCTGAAAATGGGGTTTTGGTTGTTTATCGATTTTTAATGAATATGCCAGCATTTGAGATGGTCGGTTATGGCGAACCATGAAACAGCGCTGTAACTTCAGCCGTCCCTTTCCCGTGGTAGCCATTGTAAGATATGGTTGTTCATTCGAACAATTCAAAAGAAAATTGACAGAAGCAGCCAGAATACCATTGTGTTATCTGACAAAAAACTATTTTAAATAACATCACCTTTGCAGTATACATACATTCATTCAAATTTGTACGTTCTATTTTCGACCTTTAAAAACGAATTGCATAAAAAATATACTAAATTGAACGTATTTTGGCAAACAATGTTTTAAATTTTTAAAACTTTATTTTTTTTTCACGTTTTTTTCAGATGGGAGATTGTTGACAGTGTGCCAGTTTTTTTTTGTAGTTTGACGGATGAGTATTCATTATTGCACAAAAGATTGAACGATTTTGAAAATATAGTTCCCTATAATCGTAACATGTTAAGTAAGGTTTTTGAAAAACCTGTGATATTTGTGGGTCATTAACACGTTCATGGTCGACCAATTTGTCATATTGTATTTTATTCTGTGGGTTTGACAAATAATTTGTAACTGAGAGAAATTAGGAACATTCATAATTTTGGTTAGGCTTAGCAAATATTTGAGAATAAATGATTATTTAGTTGTATTTATTAAAATAATTATTTACGTAAATTTTGCAATGGCATTCGAAAAACGTGTCCCGCGAACCCCTACACGTTTGATTGTTATCACTCAAGTTCAGATCATGACTTCATGGTTGAAACAAAAGAAGAAGGATGTATTCAATTAAAGTGACAAGGAATGATTAGAACATATTTTTTTTCAAATTATATTTAAGAAAGAATGTTTTCGAACTTTTCGATTGTCCGTATCGGGGGAATAATTACAAGAACAACTTAATCAAAAAAAAGGCGTTGGAGTGTTTTCCGAAACACTAAAGCTAGAAAGCACATTTCGACTCCCTGATCTCAGCAGCGTCTTCCAGGCGGAGATATTGGCAGTGGCAGAGGCAGCCAAATTAGCTTCAATGACGGCGATATCACGCGATAATATTCCAATTTTTATTGATAGCCAGGCTGCAATTAAAGCTATCTCTTCTGTCGAGATAAAATCTAAGCTTGTAAAACGGTGCCGCGAAGAGTTGAGGGTTCTTGGCGGTCAACATAATGTGAAACTCTGATGGGTCCCTTGTCATAGGGGCATTCGGGGTAATGAAATTGCTGATGAACTGGCAAGAAAGGGCTCTTCCATCAGTCGTGAACAGGCGGACCAGTCTGTTAAACCGCCATTGTGTGACCTCAAAGCAGATTATGATAAAGCCAGAACCCACAAGCTCCTTAAAAAAAAAACAGGAAATCTGTTTCGATGTTTGTGGGAATACTCACTGGACACAACCTACTGGGGAACCATAGACTGAAAATGTGTCTTGCTGACCACGACCTTTGTAGGGGCTGTGGTGATGCGGAGGCACACGAGGACACCCTCCACTTCCTGTGCCACTGCCCAGGCCTCAGCCAATTGAGGAAAAGAACCCTGGGAAACTACTTTTTCCACAGCCTAACGGCACTATAAGATATCCCTCTTTCTAATCTTTCCAGGTTCTCAGCGAAAACCGAATGGCTGGAGAGGATATGACCAACATCACCAACGAGACAAGGAAGACACCACAACCTAACACACGTGGACCCCCTATGGGCATCACAATGGGTCAACACTGACTTGAGTGCGATGACGCAGCATCGACACCGCTGCCTCATCAACCCACTTACCTAACCTAACCTAATCAAAAAGAAAATTACTTACTTAACTTTCTCCCGACCCGTGTGCCGGGAATCGAAGATCCTCTTGGCTGGAGCATTATTGTCCATTCGTTCAATGTGGCCGAGCCAATGTAGTCGACGTGATTAAGCTTTTTTGAACTACATTCACATTTTGGTACAACTCATAGAATTCGCGGTTGTATCTTCTCCTCCACGCAGGCCAAAATATCCGATGGAGGAGTATTTTTCTTTCAAGACAACCCAATATGAGCTCCCCTTTCTACTTATCGTCCAGCAATCAGAATCATAAAGCAGGACTCGCAGGATTAAGCTTCGATAGAGCATTCATTTTGTCCTTCGAGTGAGGAGTTTTGAACTCATTTGTTTTGCTCAACCGAAGTAGAAGCGGTTTCCTAAGGTAATTCTAAGGTGTCATTCGTGGAGTTGCTCACTCCTTGGTAGATGAACTCCTTAACTACTTCGAAGTTATTGCTATCGATAGTGACGTTTTGCCTAGGCGGTGGGCAGATGTTTTTTTTTTATAATTTGCGTGCGCTAAAGGGATTTCTTTTTTCTGTAGTGATACAGTACCCTTATAATGGTAAAACCACAGCACAGGCATTTAGTTAGTTGCGCAAGTAGCACCCAGGAAATGATTCATTGCCTATTTTTAGGTGCTACTTACTGAAAGAATAGAAGGATAGGAAAGAAGTTTGGTGCGATGGGATTTTTTCTCCACAGGTGGCGCCTAAATTGCTTTAGGGAGATCATTTTTTGTTGTGTGTATTCAATTTATAAAAATCATGGCACTGGTCGGGATTCGAACGCACGACCTGCCAATCACTTAGCGAATACACTACCATCGCAGCATTGCCACCTGCGGTTTGTTTTTTGATCGCATGTACTTGTTGTTGTCCTCATTTACTTCAAGACCAACCAATTTCGCCTGTTCTTCAATCGCCGTAAGAGCCCCTCACGCTCTGAACGGCCGATAGTGTCGATATCGTTCGCATACACCAGCAGCTGGAAGGATCTATTGAAGATAGTGCCTTCCTTGTTGACACCTGCCCTTCACACTATTTCTCCAGAACAAGATTGAAGTAGCCATGCAATAACGCATCTCCTTGCCGAAATCCGATACAAGTGTGGAATAATTCGGAAGAGCTGCTTCCAAACTGCACATTACACCGCGATTTTTTCAAGTGTCACCCGACACAACTGGATCAGTTTTGCCGGGATCCCGAATTCACGCCATGTAGAGCTCCTGACGATGAATGCTTTCATATGCGGCTTTAAGGTCGATGAAAAGGTGGTGGGTCTGGACTTGAAATTCATTAATCTTTTCCAGGATTTGCCTTAGTGTGAAGATTTGGTCTATTGTCGATCTGCCGGGCCTTAAGCCACATTGGTATGTTGTAGAACGGCTTGAGACGTTCACGTTGGATAGGTAAAAAATGCAATAAATCGAAGTGCAATTCTAAATGCTATGGGTCTTAAGCTCAAGGAATAAAATAACAATCTTATAATATTAATAAAGATAAAAAAATAACAATTCGATCAGACTTTGTCAGCAAGAACGGACATACTTAGCCCCAGATAGATCCCCTGTGATACTACGGGGATTAAGGAAACGTTTTCTTCCTGCCGCATCTAAAAAAAATTGATCCTATATTTTGCAATAACTTTCAAGGCATATCCCTGTAAAATGTCGCAGCATTCATCATCAGGAGCTCGACAATGTGGACGCATTCGAGATATCGGCAAAATTGTGTCGCGCGATGCTGGAAATTGTGGTGCAATTCGTACTTTTAAATTTCTGTCCGACATCTGCATAGGTAGATCTGTGAAAAAGCTGTTAAGTGTTGGGATTAGAACCTTGAACCCCTTGCTCAGTAGTCCAACGCACTAATCACTAAACCACTGTTTTGTTTGTAAGCACTGAAAAGCCAATGGACCTTATTCCAACGGCAATTTCTTAAACGGCGTCGAATATTTATAAAGTCGCGGCTGTTTGGACTTAAAACTCTGTCAAATGTACTACGCTATGTTTTTGAACCACATTTATTATGGTCCTCTAAACCGAAAAAAAACGGAACTTATCTTTTTCACAAGAAGATACAAAATACAGCAGGCTTTACGAAGTGGAATAGTCCCTATTAAACTGCACGAAGTATCGTGGCGTAATTTTGAACAGCAAGTTTAATTGGAATCTAAATGTTAGAGAAATGATAACAAAGGCTTATAACGCCCTCTTATTTTATAAAATAATAATAAGCAAGGCATAAAGCTTGAAAATCACTATTGTACAGTGCTGGTGAGAACGACACGTATAACCAACAAGAAAATTGCACTTAGAAAATAAGAGGCCGGCGTCGGAGGTGCAGAGAACGGCTAGCAAAGCCATTACAGATACGCTCTATAGCCTAGCACCCCCAACGGCAGCAGAGTAAACATTTCTTCACCTCGCACCGCTTGATATAAAGACAAAACAACTTGCTGACAATAGTGCACAGTAGCTTTATTTATTGACATGACCAAGGCATTTGATATGGTCAATCATAATATTCTGCTGGATAAACTCTACAAAGCTGCCTCATATTTAAGTAATAGGTCTCAAAGAGTCAAACTTGATAATGTCTTCAGTGAAGAGATGGAAATAGGAGTCGGTGTACCACAAGGCTCTGTTTTGGGATCGATTTTTTTTTTGATTTATGTGAATTCCATATTCGAACAAAATTTTAGTAGCAATATTACAGCTTTCGCTGACGATATGGCACTTACTTACACAAGCAACAATTTATTTGAGTCCTTAATCAAATTACAAAGGGATTTACAAATTTTAAGGCAGTAGTTTGCAAAACATGAACTTTTGATAAGCGAAAAAACAAAGCTTTTGGTTTGCAGTCTTCAAAATTTGGAACCGATTGAATGTGAAGTATACTTTCACTCTGCTGCATGTGAAAAACTTAGCATGTCCCTGCACACTTGTGATAGAACAAATTTTTATACAAATGGTTTCTGTTCCTCGACTTGTTTTAAAATTGAATCAGTTGATAGTTTCAAATATTTAGGAGTTTTAATCGACAATAATTTGAACTGGAAGGCACTTACAGCTGAGTTACAAAAATATGTGATGGCTGTTACTCGAAACATGTTCATGTTAAGACCGTATTGTTCTAAAAATCTGATGTTAAAGATATACTACGGACTCGTACATTCACAAGTCAAAAATTTACTTATTAATATTGTTTAAGTAACAAATAAAAAAAAATCAACTAAAAAAATTGTCATTTATTTATACCCCTACTTTAACTTCAATATTATATTATATATATGCATTTTTCTTTTTTCTTTGGTTATATACATACATAAAAAAAAAATACTTTCTCTTTATTTAATTTTACAGAGCCATAAACTTTCAAAATTACGTTTTACCCCACAAATTATTTATTAAACTAGACCATTTAAAAGGATCATTCGCCACTAGTCTTACATGGCTACAGAATGAATTCCTGTTATCTTTTCCCTTTGTATACCCTATTCTAAGGGTATATTAATTTTGACGCATAGTTTGTAACATACCTTAATTTTGCCCGTAAACCCCTAAAAGTTACTGTATTTATGATCAGCATCGATAGTAATGTCGATCTAGCCATGTCCGTCCGTCCGTCCGTCCGTTCGTCCGTCCGTCGGCAAAAATTAGGCCTTTAAACTGGACCTAGACAGCTGAAATTTTAACCATATACTCTCTGAGGTCCCGAAATAATCAAGTTTACGAATTTTTCAAATCCGCCCACAGACACGCCCACAAACTCAAAAAAACAAAATTTTGGAAAAAATCGAATTTTGAGCTAGAAAGCTGAAATTTTTTATATATGATCTATGACTCCTAAAACTGCTCGGGATAAAAAAAATCCGCCTACTGACGCGCCCACAAATAAATAAAACAATTTTTTTTGAAAATCCAAAGTTTGAGCTAGGGAGCTGAAATTTATAATATATACTCTCTATGGGCCCTTTATGCTCATGTGTAAATATTTTCAAAATCCGCCCACTGACACGCCCACAATTATTATTATTTTTTTTTTGAAAATTCAAAGTTTGAGCTAGGGAACTGGAATTTATAATAATATACTCTATAGGGGCCCTTTATTCTCATTTTTAAATCCGCCTTCAGACACGCCCACAATTAAATAAAACAATTTGATTGAAACACCCAAGTTTGAGCTAGGGAGCGTTTTTTTTGATTAAATCCTTTAAATGTTATATAACAAAATATGTAGAGCGTTCTTAACAATTCAACCATACTTAGACTTTTGTCACGCCCACTTATGAGGCATAGGAATAAGAATAGGGTATCCAACAGTTCGCCTAAGCGGACTGTAGCCCGTCCCTATGTTTATAATGCATTTTAGAATTGTGTCACTATTATTGTTTTGTAATTATAATTGTAAAAAGAAAGGAGACAATAAATAATATATATAAAGAAAAAAAAAGTTAAAAACGAGAGAGACTGTGGTATGTACCAGGACACTACGGTATATACAGTTGCGTATCTTTATATTTAAAAATATAGGTTGGTATATCTGTTTTAGATTAATATGACTTCAAAGCCGCAGAGCTGATTGGGCTCAAACTTCTGAGTAATCTTCGGTATTGGCCCAAGAGTGTTATGTAAGTTCAAAATCGATCCCGCAGATCCCTCTTTCTTGCTTCGCCTAGAGACCCCTTGTGACGAACTCTTTGATCAGCTTCTTCTCGACTAATTGATCTGTCAGTAATAAATTCTACAGTCTTGAGGCGATTTGTTCATTACAAACTACGCAACAAAGAAAATTGTTGTGGTTAGGTGTATAAAATATACTCGCACGAACTACGCGAGTTAAATTTCTAATGGTTTCATTTCTATTTTACTCGCGCGAACAAAGCGAATTCAAGATAATTTTTTTTAGTTTTAAAAGATTTTTACTTAGTTGTATACTGAATTTCGTGCATCTTTCATCTTTGATTCTCCATACTCCGTCTTTTTTTTATAAATTGAACTAATTTCACAATGGTTTTTGATATATTTGTAGTTAAAAAACTATTTTTTAACAATAATAAATTGTTCTTCACAAAGCGACAACGACATTATAAAACTTTCTTAAATCACAGCACTTCAAAACGCGACTCATTAGCAGTTCTTCCTGCAAATAAACTTGCAGTTACTTACCAACTCTTTGCGAGCTTATGGAAACAGTACTCAACATAGTTTGGAGTTGGTGCCAGGTGCAGGCTCTGTCAGTCGACCCCACAGAGACTGATGTGATGCTGTTCACGACTAGAAGAAGGATACCTCATGTGAGGTGGCCTTATTTGCATGGCGCTCAACTTAAGTTGTCAAGTAAAGTTAAGTATCTGGGTATTGTTGTAGACCCAAAGCTTAACTTCTCGGAGCATTTAGCTATTAGAATTTCAAAGGCCTTTAGCATTCTCTGGTAGTGCCGTGTATTATATTCAGCATAACCTGGGAACTTAATCCCACGTTGGTTCAATCGATATACTCGTATGTACACGTACATCGTTAGGCAATACCTTATGTATGATGCGATTGTATGGTGGGCTAGAGCTCACATCCTCAAATGTCAACTGATGAATCTACAGTAACTTGCCTGCTTCTGCATGACAGGTGCGATGAGAGCAACTCCCAGCGCTGCTATGGACGTGATGCTCTATTCTGGCATGACCTTGCCTCATGCAGGTATTCGTAGAAGCTTGTCGACGGTCCAAAAATCAGCAGAACCAATTATTTGTTCGGATTGAATAGGAAAGACTTGAGATCGTTGATTGATCTCGTTACTGGTTTCACTCCTCTTAACGAACAACTAAAAACCATCCACATACGGAGCTCGGGTATATGTGAATTTTGTCTTGAGGCGGATGAAACGGCATCTCATTTTACCGGTGAATGCCCTGCTTTCGCCAAAACAAGGCTCAAAACTCTAAATAAACAATTCGTCCAGGAAGATGAGTTAGGTGATTTAGAGCTCGCTAGTATGCTTCGCTTTGACAGGCCACTGGCAGGTTCTCCAATACTGGCTCCATTGCTAATCGCTAGTTAGCAGCTAGCGGTCAGCTGTACTGAAATACAGTGGACTTTAAGGTCGTAGTGCTTGTCATCTACCCCACTGCATATCTATATATTAATACGGAGTTGTCTATAACGTGTTTCCACCCATTTTTGCTATTATACGTCACATAGATATGCCAACACTATATATATTTGGGTAGGGGACAATACATAGAAGTGCACAATACAAAAATTATCCACATATATAACACACATTATGAATTACAGCAGGTAAAATGCTTGAAGTTACTTGAAAATGCTTGAAGGTACTTGAAAATGATTGAAGTTTCTTGAAGTTACTTGAAAATGCTTGAAAATACTTAAAGTTACTGGAAAATGCCTGAAGTTATTTGAAGTTACATGAAAATGCATGAAGTAACTTTAAGTTACTTGAAAATGTTTGAAAACTTGAACTTATTTGATAATGCTTGAACATACTTGAAGTTACTTGGACATGCTTGAAGTTACTTGAAAATGCTTGAAGTTACTTGAAAATGCTTGAAGTTACTTGAAAATGCTTGAAGTTACTTGAAAATGTTTGAAGTTACTTGAAAATACTTGAAAATACTAATAATTATATAAGTTACTTGCAGTTACCAACAACAACATTTCTGTGCATGTTATGCATTTGATAATGCTTGAACATACTTGAAGTTACTTGGACATGCTTGAAGTTACTTGAAAATGTTTGAAGCTACTTGAAAATGGTTGAGGTTGCTTGAAGTTACTTGAAAATGCTTGAAAATACTTAAAGTTACTTGAAAATGCTTGAAGTTACTTGAAGTTACCTGAAAATGCTTGAAGTTACTTTAAGTTACATGAAAATGCTTGAAGTTTCTTGGACGTGCTTGAAGTTACTTGAAAATGCTTGAAGTTACTTGAAAATGCTTGAAGTTAATGCCGGAAAAATTTTATATCATGTGAAATCAGAGAATGCAATGTCGAAAAATTTCATTTTCCGATTAATATGTATAACAGTCGACTTTGTTTTTTTTTTCAACTTATAGAATAAATTGGTCGAATTTCGGCCATGGGGCGACCCCTAGTATAATACAATACAATACAACATACGGGTCTCTACATAAATAAATTAGCAAAATTCGAGTGAGTAAAACTCGCCTGCACCGGAACCACTCTGTTCCCGCGATTTGTATTTGCTTACATTTGATTAGTTCGCGGGAGTAAAATTCGTTTGCTCCGAACAGCAGACTAACAAAATCAGCTGTTTCCCTGGCAAGCAAAGTTCTACTTAATCAAAGAAATACACTTTGATCCAAAGCTAACGATCTGTCTCCAAGAGGGGTCACCAGGTACTTTCTTTGTTTTTCTCATATGTTTCTCTTTCGCCAAATATCTGTTAACGAAGAGTCTCTTTTTCTCCAAAAAAAAAAATGAAAATCCACCTAAGTTGTAATTCTAAGCAGATTTCGTGCACTAATTGACCTTGTCAGAAATGAATAAGTATATTTTGTGTGAGGACTTTTTCATGCCTACAATATAATGGAAGAGACACAGATCAGCACTTCAACTTCGACTTCAACGTTACACCTAAATCCTAAATTCAAAGTTGAAGTGCAAATCCCACCAACTTAGAGGCGATGTTTTCAGTTTTCCCAACGTGCAAATGCTTATATTTTTAGCAAATTTTCTCTCTTGCTTGCATTTGACATAATTTTCTCTTTTGCTTACAACCATGACTCTCGAAGTTACATTTGTCAATTTTTTTGACTCGACTTTAAACGCTGAAGTCCTCTCTCCTGTCAAAGTCGAAGTTGAAGTGTTGATCTGTTTCTACCATGACTTCTTTAAAATAGGCTTTGTTTGTATCGCCCGAGTTTAGCATTTCTCAGTGCTGCCTTGTCACATCGCGCTGTCAGAATAAAATACATAAATTGTCTATTCAGTAATGGCATCGGTGACGTATGGCTTAAGAGCGTGTTCAAATAAGATTTGAATTTTGTTTTTGATTGAAATATGGCATGTGACATCTTAATAGGAAAGCAATTAATGTCCATCGTCTGGCGGTACAAATGAAAAGTGAAGAATTTTTAGTTTTGGCACAGAGGCCCATTGTTATGTTACAGGTGTGTCCTTAGTGAATAAACCTGATAAAGAAATCACATAAATACGCCGATTTATTTTACGAATTGAATTGAAACTTTTAAACGCCACTGTATAAATATATTCTTGTCATCGACATCCACGTTCGGTTTTTGTTTTTGTTCTTAGATAATTTAGTAGGTCTGTATCTGATGAACTATCTTTGGCTTCTTCTACGTGCATGTGGCCACCTGTCGCTGTCCGTTGAGTGCTGTACACGATAAGTGCTTTCCTGTGGAATAGTCGGGTCGTGTGGTTTGCTGATTAGTTTCCTTGATTTTTTTTTATATTCGCAATGCTGCAATAGAATTCGGCCAGCCGACGGCGGCAGACGATGCAGAAATGACGCTAACGCATCACATTTACACAAACACATGTATTATGTGTCGCGCATCTACAAATTGCAGTTTGCATCCCAGAAGATAGTCACCGAATTGCACAGTGCGAAATTTTCATATGAACTGGCGGGCAACGATTTGTAACGATCTGATTCGGGGCCATCAACGCAGCACCACAGGAATATGTATAATCATGTTCAAAATGTTTGGCAATAGGTGACGGCTCACGTAAGATATTCTGCTCCAAATGCTTAATTATAAAAGTTTGAGCGTGCTGTGTGCCTCTGCCGCGCCGGCCGCTCTGTCAGGACATTGCTTTTGGTACAACGGCAGAACGTGCCTTGTAGTTTGCGTCACTGTGTGTCAGTAGTTTCGAAGATGACTTGTATCTATTGATATGCTGGCTACATCTGTGCGGGATGGCAACATTGTTTTAATAATTTTTATTAATGAATGAATTACAGAAGAATACATAATATAGTTTTATATGCTTTATGGGTTTTTATTTTTAAGACGAATCAGGAAGCTACTCAGGAGTAGACTAATTTTACGAGATGGCTGTGGCAAATGTTATTAATTGTTTTGTGATCCCTAATTGAATAAGTGAATCTTTTATAAGTAAATCGAACATGACACGTTCTTAATTTAATTGCCAGTTCTATTGAGCTCGATCAGAAAACTAATTTAATCAAGCAAACTTGCATAAATTTATTTGTATTGTGCACTGCATATTATTGGAATATACACTTGACGGATTGTGATGTTTTAAAATTAGTGTAAAACGTGTTTCGGACCACCCAACTATAGACGTTCACAGGGCGGTGCGGTGGTGACATTAATTTGATTTGTTGTTGAGCAGAGGTTGTTAATTAGTCGCATAGTCGACATGGGAATGGGTTGATGTTTTCTTCTTTTCTGTTATATCTAAAGTGACCTTTAGGTGTTAAGGCATATCAGAACTTTTTCAGAAGTTTCGATTAAGTTATAGACAATTCGTTATAAGTACATTTTGATCGACTGGAGTAGGGACACCCAAAAGTAAGTTTTGGGCTACATATGCTCGTACATTTTCAAAGATGTGATGGAAAATACTAATGTCCATTAACCATTAATTTCAAGGGCGAATTTGTACAATCGTTGGTGTATTATGTCAAGAGAACACAGTATACTAATTAAGCATTAAGTTTTGTATGGATGGGATCTCAACCTAGCCCCTTAGCGGAAATATTTCAAGATAAAGTAACCACCTATTTGAAGCCGAAAATGAAAACGAATTCGACGAGGACAAAACGAAGTACGTACTTTCAACAAACAAACAAACATCTGTCCACCGACTAGGACAAAACGTCACTGTTGATAGCAGCAACTCCGAGGTAGTAAATGCGTTCACCTACCTCGGAGTAAACAGCAACTCCACATATGACACCTTAGTAAAGATACGACGAAGAGTTACCCTAGGAAACCGTTGCTAATTCGGTTTGGTAAAGCAACCGGGTTCAAAATGCCTAATTCGGAAGCCCAAGCGTATGCTCTACAAAACAGTGATACTGTCAGTTCTGCTTTATGGCGCCGAGTGCTGCACGATAAGCAGGAAAGGAAAGCTAGTTTTGGGTTCTTTCGAAATCCGTCGGATATTTGGTCCTCTGTGCGAGGAGGGCGAATGGCGGAGAAGATATAACCGCGAATTCAATGAATTGTACCAAAATATGGATTTAGTCCAAAAAGCTAAAATACGTCGACTAGATTGGCTCAACCGCATCAAGCGAATGGACGATAATGCTCTAGCGCCGAGAAGCTTCGACTCTCACCCCCCAGGTTCGAGAAACCAAGGAAGACTGAGCCTCCGTTTTAAAGACCAATTGATCTCGGATGCCAGAGCGCTTGGTCTGGACAACTGGAGGTAGCATGCCCGGGATCGCGGAGGACCGAAGTCTGCAGTGTCTCAGTCGGAGACTCTTCACGGGTCGGAAGCCCCTTAAGTAAGAAAGTAATTAGTAAAGCCAGATTTGACGAACGGAATATTTGTCTTCTTTTCACTAGTAGGTATAGGTATTGTTGTTTACAATTAGGCAAGGAGCGCAAGACCAATTTGCGATCGGCCGATTAGAACGGTTATAAATCTATGACCGGCGAACCCCACAGACAGACAATTTTGGCTCAGCGTGGCCAAAGAAGCGCTTTCGGCTTCGATTTTAGCGCCCAAAATAAAATTTTATTGACCAAAAAATATATTAAAAGCATGCGCTTTGTGTAGCACCTTCTTAAAGCCAAACTTTTTAGTGTTAATGCAACCATTATGCTCAGCCATTTCTGGCGTTTTCCTTCATGGTGGCACATTATAGGTGCATTTTCTCTAAAGATCCTATCCAACATACTGTGTGAACGTCTAAAGCCGGTCTGCCACACACAAGCCGGCATGAACCAGTGTGGCGTCTGGCCCTGCAGATCGACAATAGACAACATTTTCACACTAAGGCGAATCCTGGAAAAGAACTATGAATTTCAAGTCGAGATCCACCATCTTTTCATCGACTTTAAAGTCACATATGATAGTATTCATCAACAGGAGCTCTACGTGGCGATGGCCGAATTCCGGTAAAACTGATCCAGTTGTGTCGCATGGCACTGGAAAATACTAGTTGCATTGCGCAGTATGGTAACAGCTCTTCTGACGTGCAGATGCGCTGTCATGTGACTTCTTCAATCTTGTTCTGGAGCAGATAGTGCGCAGGGCAGGTGTTAACACACAGGCACTATCTTCAATAGATCCGTCCAAATACTGGGACAGGTGAACGGTATTGATATCATCGGCCGATCTCAGCGTGTTGTGTTAGAGGCTTTCATGGCGATTAAGGAACAGCCAAACTTGGTTGGCGTTGAACTCAACGAAGACAAAAAGAAGTACTTACTTTCAACAAACAAACAAACATCTGTCCACCGACTAGGACAAAACATCACTGTTGAAAGCAGCAACTTCAAGGTAGTAAGGGAGTTCACCCGTAGTAAACATCAACTCCACATATGACACCTTAGCGGAGATACGACGAAGACTTATGGGTTCAAAACTCCTAATATGGAAGACCAAGTGTTAGCTTTCCAAAATACTGATACTGCCAGTTTCTCTATATGACGCCGAGTCCTGGACGATAAGCAGGAAAGGCTACCTAATTTTAGGTTCTTTCGATAGAATAATACTCCTTCGGACATTTGATCCTTTGTGTTCTATCGAACCGTAATCCTAGAAGTCCAACTTTATGGTGCCGAGTGCTGGACGGTAAGTAAAAAAGGGGAGCTAATATTGGGTTCATTTGAAAGCAAAGTACTCCGTCAGATATTTGGTCCTGCGTGCGAGGAAGGAGAATAGAGGAGAAGATACAACCGCGAACTCTATGAGCTGTACCAAGATATGATGTAGTCCAAAAGCTAAATCACATAGACTTCATCGGGTCGGCCACATTGAGCGAATGGAAAATAATGCTCCAGCCAAGAGGTTCTTCGACTCCCGGTACCCAGGTTCGAGAAGGTAAGGAAGACCTAACCCCTGTATTAAAGACTAAGCCATCGCGGATGCCAGAGCGATTGGCCGTTCGGTTTTTCCGAAGAAATAGGCGACCATTTGCTTCGAAGTTCCTCGTGAGCGAGCAACTTTTGCTGGAGAAAGTTCGTTTTGATAAACCTATAGAGCCAATTGCTGTTTATTTCGAGCATAGCATACATGCATAGATCTATGATTTTACGCCTGCTGCGATTTTATAGAAATTTTATGAAGTACCACGATCGTATTTTCCAACATTTCTTTGGACCAATCGATACGACCCATTTGGTAGCCATTGTTCATGCAACATTAAATATATGCGAGTGCAACAAATGCGCGAGCTTATCTCACTTGCACGATAGGTCACATGACAAACTTCAATCTTGCAATATCAGTTCCCACACATCACCGACGTTTTCTGGCACAACAAACGATTTTGGACTACCTTCACGATAGACGTCCTATAACGAACGATGACCACGAATTCGGAAAACCAGGTTCAGTGCCGCCATGTTTCCCTTTGACGTGAAGGCTTCCTTGGATCTTGGAACTTCTTATTAGATCAAGCTTTGTTACTCCTGCTTTCACACGAAGCATCTTCATCTCAGCTGCCGTTAATTTTCACTCATACTTTTTGTACGCTGTCCAGCGTTGTGAACTGCGGAGTAGAGCCTTCATTTCAGCACAGTGTGCATTGTCACAGAAGGTGACTGAGTTTTACCGCCACTTCATCCACCCTTCGCTTACGCGATGATTAATGGTTGCTTCGCTATTGAATATGTCTTCCATTCATATAAATATCAAGGGACTTAAGATTCCTCCCTGCTTTACACCGACTTTGATTGGTGATTTGGTGACACCAGCCGGCATCTAACAGTTGTCTTTTGTTCTGCATAAAGGTCCATGATCATCTTCAACTTGTTGACGATAAATGAAGAGACAGAAAATTAGGTATCATTATCTGCATTTTGATTCGATTACACATTTCCTCCGTAAACATTTTCACGAATTTTCAATTATTAAAAACTGGAGAAACCGTTTTCATGCCAGAATCCATTAAATCCATCTAACTATCCTTTTTGTTTCCTATCGTAATGATATTCTTATGTTGATACATAGCTTGTTATATTGATCGTAGTACTCTAAAAGTATATAAATTGGTTGTCACCAACGAAAGTTATGTATCTAGGCACATGTTTCCACCCGTCCATATCCAATTTTGAATCTTAATTGCTGAGTAAAAATATATCGTCCCCTATCTCTATTTGACGGAGCCTTAAGTTTGTTATTGGTTCAATTTTTTGTTTGAAAATACGTCTTTAAATACTATTAAAAAATATGTATTGAATATTAGTACATTCTAATCATACAATGTGGAATCAATTTTGATTGATGCTCTCTGAAATTAATTGTTGTTAAACATTTTCTATCTTCTTTATGCGTGGATTCTTGTATTCAAATAAATAAATCAATAAATGCAAGTTTCCCTAAAAATTTCATTCAAGTTCTTCAGTTCGTTTTCGAGAAAAAGCCGAAAATTCCGCAGAAAAAGGTGTTTGCAGCGTGATGATGTCATAACGACAAGTTTCAATGTGAAGCAACATTTTGTATTTTCATTTAACATAAATCTTTGTTTATTTTGATAGCAGTTCCCGCGTATCCAAAATAATAATTTGGTGATGGTCCACTTTCTGAATATGAGTTGTAAAACGTTGTTTATCTAAAACAGAAAAAAAATTTCCAAGAGAAAAGAAGAATACGTCTCACACTGTGACGAGATGACAAGGAATGTCAGAGAAGCTAGGTGAAAGGTCCTCCGTGGGCTGTTTGTGCCTAATATTAGTTATGTACATAATGAATGTATGCATGAAAAAATGCCAAAAAGAAGACTTTATGGTGAGTACAAAAAAGTGTAGCCGGACAATATATCTTTTACTCGTATTTTGTGATGATATTGTTTGTTTTCCTGAATTCAGATTCTTTCATTTTTCTTTTGTTTGTTGAACAAATAAATACGACCAAAGGCAAAGCTTTTAATACTTCAACACATAACAGTTTCTTCATCTTTTCCTTCATCGCTCGTGCGGCTAACTAAAATAAATAATTCCATTTGAATTATTGACTACGAATAGTGTTATTCAATTTCACTGTGCTCTGGGAGGGTAAGATGAATTTTAGTCGTTAGTCTTGAGTTTGAAAACAAAGAATGTCCAAAGTATAGATGTTGATATAGCAATAAACATGATTTATTTGAAAGTTTTAGATATTTCATAGAAAATGTAGTTCAAAGTTATCGAAATAAGATCTGGGCTCAAGTTCACTTGCTGGATTGTCCTTCAAGGAAATGCATGGAATTGGAGAATTGAAAACCATGCAAACATGTGGCGTGTAAACACAAATTTTGTTAAACACAGAAATAAACCCAACCAAAAATAAGCCTGAGAAAGTTTTGTTTTGCATTAACTTGCAATGTGTTCACCTAATTTTGGCAGACTTCTTATTTTTGGGAATTTACTGGGATGGTAACAATTTTTTCAAAGGTTTTCTGTTCAATTAAAAAATTAGGATGCTTCTAAGGTGAATTTAAATTGTGCCTTTATTAATCAAAGTGACAGACAACAAAAAACATTAGAGAGAACGATATGAACTATACTTTATCCAACAAAAATTGTCAGTACAGGCAAGATGGAATGTTTGTCTCTCAGTCTGGTTGCAAAGACTTACATAAATCGGTCCCTCTTTAAAGCTCTCACAGGGTTACCGTAGTGTGCATGATAATGCGCCATAACTCAGAGAGCAATTCTATTAGGATTACCATCTTCCAATTTAAAATAAAAATATTGTGGAACGAAATAAATTCCGATTATCTTTTTCCTTTTCTGGTAAGATAATAATAGGCGCATTTTTTTAAGGGTATCTCCAGTAGACCAACAAAATATATAAATTTCGTAACACAAAAAAAAATCAAAACGAAAAATATATCACTGTAATCCAATTTATTCATTATAAATATTGTAAAACATAAAATACTAATTTCTAATATCACTACTCAACTAATCCGATGAGTAATTACTGCTACTGCTCTCGTTATTTAGGTCTATTATTAACCTTTCAACTGCTTCTTTGGCAAAAATGTCCATTTCCCACATATTTGGCTCAACAGCCTGTTCAACGTGTTGGACACATCGATGCCATTTTTCCTTGTCAACCCTTGTAAGTGCTGTCGTTAGTAAGTCTTTTATTTCAGCCATTTTAAATGACTTGTTTTGGCTTGCTACAAACCCTTTCACTTGAGCCCAAACCAATTCTATTGGATTAAGGTCACAGTGATAAGGCGGCAAGCGAAGCACTTTATGTCCCGCATTTTGAGCCATTTCATCCACGATGTATGTTGCATACTTGGCTTTGTAACGTTTAACGATTTCAAGCAACCCATTGTATGATTGCATCCCTACCTAACTTGAGATATTCCTTTTGGGAATTCCCTTATTCATTGACAAAACACGCATCATTCATCGGAAAAATAAAGACATCATACAAACAGGTACATAATGAGATGAAAGGATGTATTTATGTTTTTTTTTTAAACAGTTTGCGACATAAACTCAATCAGCAAGATTTTCTAAAAACATTTCCCAGTCCTTTCCGCTATATGTATATTGGGAAAGTTAGACACAATCAGGCAATTAGAATACAGAATTATATAACCACGACCCAATGTCATATACCTAAACAGATGGTAAAAAAACTGCGCTTATGCAGCTGTACAATACAAATACAATCAAATGAAACCCGAATAGCAACACCCCACATAATAATTCGTTCTCAAAAGCTCCAAAACCGAAAGTTCTTTGACAAAATCCATAGAAAAACCCTTAATGATATGCTTCATTGTAGAGATCGTAATACTCTTCTGATGTGCTTCAGTCACATACACTGCTTATTTTGGTGGAGGATAATAGCAAGCGAACACAAGACGATCATGCTCATTCCCATTCGGGCTGTGTGGGAGACTGGTTGTGGTGGGTTGTATGCGAATTTTAGTTAAATTACAACAACAATTCCTTTTTATGACAGTGGTTTGGTTTTTAATTCAGTGGCAATTCTTGCGTTTGAGTGCCGTGAGAGTATCTACAGGCACTACTGGTAGAAAAAAAGCTCCTCCATAAGGCCTGTACTGACAATTTTTGTTGGAAAAAGTCATGTTATTATAGTAACACATAACACTGCAAGCCAAATATCGTAACCAACTTTGATCAAACTTTAAAAAAAAAAACACAATACCGAAGATTGCTTGAAAATTCGAGTACAATCGGTTTGTTGTTTAAGGGGATTTTAACAATTTTGTCCGCATCGTTTAGCCTGCTCACGCAACTCCGATTTTTTTGTGGGTAGGGGTTAATGGGATTTCACATTTGTTGCCACATAGTTAGGCCCATGTTGATAGAACTGTTTCAGAACCTTTTACCCAAGTGCCTACAACAGCTGTACAAATGTTCAACTAAATCGGATTAACGACGCGTATACAGAAGAAGCGCGCCACCTATTGTATGTTGATGGTACTGTGCCAGAAACTTTCAATCAATGCGCGAACGAGTAGAAAACGAAAACACAATTATTAATTTTTATTGTGTGAGATTTCCATACCAAATGCAAATTTCGATTATTTAGATTTTTCGGCTTTTGCTTTGGGGTTTTCCATTTTTTCTTTTTTCTTAAACCAGCCCAACAGTGCGACGAACAAAACAAGAAAGAATCATCCGAATCGGTCCAGCCGTTTTCGATTTTTTGCAAGACTAACGCACGGCACTTGATTTTTATAAATATAAATAACTTAATTGTTGTTTTAGAGACGAAGCTTTGTGATTCTACGGATTGACTTTACTCTAGGCTTCACTTAGAACGGATCCCACACAACGCGATGTCTATTACAATGGATTGATGTCAATGTGCGGATAATCCAATTAGGAGACGATGCTGGACTCATCTCGGATAACCTGGTTGTCTACATCTCCTTCAATCGCCCAAACTGTTACGGCATCTTTCAAGCCGAGGCCGATTGACTGGTTGACGGTCAATATTCCTTAAAAGTTATCTTTAATGTATTAGCTCATTAATGAATTTAAAAAATGGAATGAATTGAAATGACAGAAAGCATAATAAGCTCCAAGGCAGTGAACAATTTCGGAGTATTTCTTAACGAGTGAGCCACACAGTTTTATATCACCATCACCATAGATACTTTGCACCAGGTCAAGGCAATGTCCAAGGGAATTGAAAGCTGACGAATCTGCTTAACAAGGCTCCTCCGGTATAAATAGCATAACTATAGACATCACTGAGGCAACAATATTTATCCAAGCCGATGGACTGTAAAAGCAAAATTTAAATGGAGCCAGTTTAGCCAATAAGACTCCGCTAGATAATTTGAACAAAACATGGACCAAGGAAGAGCCAATTGACTCCTGAAATCAAAAAAAAGGAACCCTATCGAGTGTAACAAAAATAAAAGTTTGGCACACTATGCGATTGGGCATACCCTACAAATATTTCTGCAGGAGCTGCAAAAATGAGGAAGGAAAGAAGAGGGGACAGTCTAGTATTTCCTATGTATGGGTCTTACACATGGTAACATTAGGACGGCGGTTTCAATTATCCCTACACCACTCACAAAATCAATTTTATAAAGAAAATCAATTGGCTCTAGGAGCGCGTAGTGTGACCAACCTGCCTCTTCCCAGTGGCATCAAAATGGACCATTCAGTGTCTAAGTTAACCCCATCGAAGGTCATTTCAAACCAACTAACAAACCGACGATGCTGTCTTGTGAGTATTTAAACAAAAGACCCAGAACGCATGTATGCAAAAATTGCGACATTTATTAGATGCGCAAAAACGGCGTAGGACAAAAGTTATATTCTTGAATCCCATTGGGGATCATCTGGCTGTGAACCATATCAAAACTACTTTCGTGAACTTCTTCTTCCTTTCACGGCTAGGCCATCATCAGCAAGAAGTGATCATAAACCTCCCACTTCACTGCATCCGCAACGTGTTGTGTTTGCCGGTTTGACCTTAATAAACATCGCCAATCATCATATTTTATCACTGGGGCCAATCATTTTGGGCTGACTCTTTTTTACGATTTCCACATCTGCATGATCTATAAGTGATTATTTTATTGATCGACTTCTTACGAAACCGGTGGTCTTCAGTCTTGTCAACCCACGGATTTGCATGCACACTTAGGTAAGATTTTTAATTTTTTTTAAATTTTCCTATGCTAATGGAATGTTTCCGTAAATGTAATAGTACCCTTATTGTGCACAGCAAGCAGCACATAGCCATGTTATATCTCATTGCATGCTTTTTGGTGCTACTTACCTTAGAAAGAATAGAGAGATATGAAAGAAGTGTTTTGGTGCAGTTGTAGGGTTTTTTCCTCCACGGGTGTTATTTTAGTTGCTTAGTGAGATCAAATTTTACGTATATTCTAAATAAAGTAATATATTTAGCCGGGATTTGAACGCACAACTTTCCAATCACTAAGCGAATACACTATTACTGCACCGTTGAAACCCGCTAGGTATGGCTAGGATATTCAAATTGCCTTGACGCGATTTCTCCCAATTTTTTTTTGTTGAGCGTCTGCAGTGATATTCTTAGTCCGTCCCTGCATTACTTTGGTGAGCATAAGTCTAATATGTGCAAAGGGCTGAGGATGAGTTTAGTTTCCACATGCGAAAGTACTCGCACGGGTCGGTTTACAATGACTGTGTAGTTTCTTGCATTTTTGTTCCAAAATGTTTGTTTATATTTAATTGTTGTTTTAATTTTATTTTGTTGTATTTGGCATTGGCTCAGTGAGTAATGCGTTATACTACTGAGCAAGAGGTTCGGGGTTCGCACCCTGCCCAGGAACACCTTACTTTTTGGTTTTGTTGTGATATAATGCTGTCAAACGAACAACTTCAATTTTCGAGCCCTAAATGAACTGCTGTCACAATTTTTCCGTGGTCATAAAGTAAGCAAAGTCTGAACCACCGATGATCTGCTAAAAAAGAAAGATAAACAACCTTTTATTTGGTTGGACAGGTTTGTTAAAAACTCAATTAGATCTGGGGCGGAACTCATTTACAACGTCCCTACCTGGAAGGATCACGCCTCCTTTGTAACACTTACAAAAACAAACAAAAATACCAACACACAATTTTGTTCACTACCCCTACTCTTGCGAAAGTCTTAAAATCATCGAATGATATAAGCTGTCATGAGAATCTGTTTTCAAATTTGCCACTCGGAGGCGGCGCTTAAATGAAGGTCACTTTAATTCGTGTCGAAAATAGAGCTTCATACACACAAAACTATAGTTAAATGATTGAATTTTTGTTTAGTGTTTTTTTACCGCATTCTTTTCAGGTGGAAAAATCTCCAAATGTCTTGCTTTTGTATAACTTTGAGCCGCGTCCCCTGATTTTCATGAATTTGTATTCGTAACATACGCTCAGAATATCACTGGGTGGTTGGAGAAATGAGTGCGGGGTGAGTGAGTGAGTGAATCCCACCGAGGAACACCTCAAAGTGTACTGTCCTACCTACGGCAAAAGTCGAACAAACATTCAGGAATATAAGCTATCGTCAGAAGATGAACTTTTAAAGGGAAGGGAGTAGAAGACGATGCGTAGAAAGGAGAGTGAGTACGCAGGCTAGCAGCTTAAGAACATTGAACATCAGCTCCACATGCCTCATCTACAAGAAAGGCGATTCTATGTCTTCCAATAACTATTGAGGCATATCCCTTCTTAATGCCGCTAATAAGATCATATAAGATCATATAAGATCATATAAGATCATATATATACAATGTACTGTGTAAACTTCTCAAGCCTTTCTGCAACACACGGTGCAGTATGAAAACTCTCCTCTGAATTCTTCCACCCCGCACCGGATTTCGACAAGGAACTACTCTATAATGTGACTTCTGCAATCTTGTTTTGTAGAAGATAGTGCACAGAGCAGGTGTCAACACTGAAGGCATTATCTTTAATAGATCCGTCTAGATACTGTGATATGCGGAAGATATACAATCGATATAATCGGCCGCTCCCAGGGTGCCATGGTTTGTCTTGAAATTAATGAGGACGAGACCAAGTACATGCAATCAACCAATCCGAGGTAGTAACGAGGTAGTAACGTAGTCCAATCAATCCCCATGGGGAACAACAACATACGCCATCCATTCTCCAGCTTCTACACCAAAAGGAGGATTTCTGCCTGGTAGTACAGTGAATCGTTACCGAGTCTCACTGCTCTGGGATTTGGATTTCCTTTAAAAAAAAAACTCGGAGTAAACATCAACACGTATGACACCTTAGTGGAGATTCCACAAAGCATTACCTTAGAAAACCGTTGCTATTTCGGTTTGGCACATCAAAAAGGTTCAAAATTCCTAACCCGAAAGACCAAGTGTAAGCTCTAAAAACACTGTAACTGCTACTTCTGCTTGAGGGTGCCAAGCGCTGGATGATGTGAAGGCATATGCAGGCAAGGGAGCTAATATTGGATTATATAGAAAGGTAAATAGGTACTCCGTCGGATATTTAGTGCTGAGTGCGAAGAGGCCGAATAAGGGTGAAAATACAACCGCGAACATTATGACCCAACACCTGGATGTAATCCCAAAAGCTTAATCACGTCGAATCCATTGGCTTGGCCACATCGATCGAAGGGACAATAATGATCAAGCCAAGAGGATCTTCGGCTCCCAGACCCCATGTTCGTGAGGGCGAGTAAAACTGAACCTCCGCCCGTTTTAAAGCCCAACTATCGTAGATGCCAGAATGTTCTTCTGTACAATTCAAAGCAGAGTGCGAGGGATTGCAGAGGCGGGACGGCTACAGTATCTCAGGTGAGTCCGGTTAGTTTAGTAAATTATAAGCTTCTTAATTTTATTTATTGTTCATTGCGTAGCCCTCACCCGTGCCAAATATATAACTTTGGATACACTCATATCTAGAGTATTTACGGCTTATATTTTGTATGGGCTGCTAACACCATACACGTTTGTAACTAATTAAGCTTGCATAGTTAAACCATATAACGTGCCAAACATGAGCGCTGGGTATTCGCGGAGTGTCCAAACACTGATATCAAAATCTCATTTCGAATTTGGAAATAGTCGAGTTTCTCGACTGTTTGACTACATTTTTTCATTTATTTCAAAATCAGTTTTTTCATAAATATATATTTTTTAGATACCTCTTCTGATTAAAAAATATTCAGACATTTAGCCATCTAAAATATTTTTGTGTTAACAACGACTTCTCCCCTTCGCTCATTTCGTTCAAATTAATTTGATTAATTTCTGTTTAAGCGACACAACATCAAAATGCTGTGACACCTACGCAAAACAACAAAATAAATAAAAATAAAAACACACAGCTGTGCAGAAAGTACAGTGTGTATCTGTCACATCATAGAACTATTTCCTCAGCTCAGAGAAGAATGTTTTATAAATAAAAGGTAGGTAGGCTTTTATGGTTTGTTCATCAAATAATCTAAATAAATATACTACTTCTTGGGTACATACCTTTAAACTCAACGCTGAATCTGTCCTTAAATAAATTGCTTAGTAAGTATGTGTATCCCTTAATCCATTTTAATGTTGTAGTAAACCAATTTATTTGTAGTGTTGATAATCCAAATGCGTTGTATACTAACATTCAATGAAACGATGCAACAAAAGCACTACTGTATCTGAATCTACTACTTTGACATACATTTATGAAATATATACTACTTTGGTTGTTTTGTAAACATTTTTATCTCTAAATTTAGTTTTGTCACAATATTTAGTAAGAAAATGTTGTATTACAATTTATTTGCTTGTCTTATTTTTTTTAGAAAAAATATTAGTAGATAACGTTTTTTGTTTTTATTTGACATTAAATATTTTAAATTTTTTTTTGTGATTTCATTCATCTAAAATTAAACACTTTGTATAGAGGACGGTTGATTGAGATGCGTTTTTTTTTTCTTAAATTTTGTTTAAAACTAGTTTTTTTTTTTAACAACAATTCGATTTAAAGTTCTATTCTAATCATGGAGCAGTTATAGCACACGTTAATATTATATACGTATATAACATTTCTTATAGTTTGGTTTCTCTCTATGTATATATATAAATATATATATATATATTTATGTATAATAAAATTTATGACTGCTTTAAAAATATATATGTATGTTTTTTCATATTACTTTTTAAATAATACGTACTTTATTTATCTATACAACTTATTTTCACAACCACACGAGAGATTCAGAATTTTTATTTTAGGTTTTAATCAAAGATAGGTAGTAAAAATTTAGTTTGGAGTGTGTGTTATATTTTATACATTTATTACATCTACTTTTTTATTTTGATCTTAATTTAATATTCACTTATAAAAAGGTGGATTTGCCTTTGTTGAGATTATTGATACGAAATATTTTGATTTGTTTTTTGTTTTTTTTTTATTTTACTTTACACTATACTTTTAACACTTTTGTTTTTAGTCGTAGTGTAAACTTTCAATTTGTCGTCATCAATAAATATAAGTATATTCTTAAATGATTTTGCTTATAAGACACAACCACTGTTATAATATTTGATTTTTTATTTTTTTACATTTATATTTTGATTTAAAATGACTAACGATGTTTTGTTGAAGATAGATTTTGGTTTATAGTTCCTATTGTGTTATGTCATTTGCTATTAATTTTTGATGGTAGCGATAGTCGCCGCTGAATGCTGAAAGAAGGAAGAGAGGTTGGATTGAATTTAAAGCATTCGCAATGAATTGAATGGCGATTGAAGTAAAATATCAGCTTACAAGATTGAAATTAAAATGAGTCCAGAAACAAGACTCGAAAGGTGAAACAAAAGAAGTAGCAACTTAAAATGATAAGGCAAATAAATTGACAATTTAAGTATTTAATTAAATCAGTTTATTCATAGGAAATAATTGTTGGTGTATCTTTTTGTTTCGGGGCAATAGCGGAAGCTCGTGAAAGGAATAGTCATCGAGCAAGAGATCGTTTACAGGATAAGCAAATTTTTTATGATTGAAATATTTTAGAAAAAAAGTGGTCTGGGTGCGACCCGGAAGGTCCACACGACTAACTTCCCAGTGGGATCAATATGATTTATGCGATTAGTGGAAAATTTTAAAATGAGGTAAACCATAAGATATGGTTAGGAAGAATTATTTAATACATTAAAAAATCCTCATTAATATTTTTTATGGAAATTAAATGTTGTTAATAACAGCAAAGTTTGATATAGATTAATGCAACCATTGTTATGAACACGAAGACCTGTAAATTTACATGTATACGAAATAACGGAGTACAATGTAATAATGATTTGCTCAATGACAAATGTCAATAAATAGTACAAATAAAGGCAAATTATTCTAGTTATTTATTTACTAAAAAAAAACGGCTGGACCGATTTCGCTGGAAACTTAATCAGTTCTGAGTTACGTAATTACGTTTTGAATAAACCCGGTCCCATGTGAATATCATTTTTGGTTCTCGAGATAATCGTGGCGAAAGATAATTCCGAACGCACATACGTATATACGCACATACGTACATACAGACAGACATCTCTACAAAAATTTTGGATTTGGATTCTGGTGACCTTGAAACGTCTAGATATGTCGAAATCCGCGATTCACAAAATTGGCCCCATTACAAGAACTTCCAGTAAGAAGTTAAAAACTTCATGCATTTCCCCCGCACAAGCGTTAAGAAACTTTGAACAAAACGGTTTTTGATAGCTTCGTGTCGTGGCTTTGTATGTTTGCCCATTGAAATAGTAAGGAAAGATGGTGCTTGATACTGTTTTATATTTTCAGAGCCCGATACCTAGTTTAAAATACATTGGCCGGCACCAATAATAAATTTAATGTGGAATTTAAATTTTTAGTCCCTTTTACTCCTTTGCAAATAGAAACTTAAATCAACGGGACCACAAATTCAAACCCCAAACTTAATTCGTTTTGGTAAACAAGATTCTGGTAATTGCGTATAGTAAATAATAGAGGGTGTTTTCTTAACCCAGTACTAATTTCAGACAGTTATATCTATGAAATTAATTCAAATCAAATTTCTTTTTAAGTAATCTTTGCAATTTTATCGTGATGACAATCAAGATTCAACAAGGATAATTTAATAGAAATATAATTCCAAAATTCTGGTTCTGTGCGCCATTTTATAGAGCGCTTGCATTCCCAAGGCTCAGTTCTGTCTCCGACACTATTTCTAAGTTTTATTAATAATTCTTTTTCTAATTCAAAACATACCTTCGCTGATGATAGTACTCTCAGTTTTTAAACGCATTAAATTCATATCTTTACAGCATAACGCATTGGGGTGAAACCAGCAGGGTAGAATTTAATGCTTCCGAAATGCAATGCTGTTTCCTTTCATTGAAGCGTAGTCGAAATAACACCCCGTTATCCATGAACGCCACTTCCATTGAAGCAACCGAAAGACTTCATTCGCGGTATGTGTGTTAATGACAAACTTCGCTGGAGTGACCACGTATTCGAAGTCGCCAAAAACGCTAAAAATTTTCTAAGTTTCCTCCATCGATGCAAGAAATACTATGCCCCATCTGATTTAGCGACAATTTATAAGTCATTTATTCGGCCTAAGATTGAGTACAATGATCATATCTGGTCAGGTGCACCTTAAACATCCTTAAACCTAACAGATAGAATACAAAAACGTGCGGTAAAGCTAATAGCTGACCGAAATAAAGGTGATTCAATACACCCGCTAGGTCACCATAGAAATGTCTCATGTCTTTCCTTATTTTATCACTACTTCTATCGTCAAATCGTCAATGCTCTGATAAGATAGCTAATTGCATTTACCCTTCAAAAATGTAGCCGCAACACTCGTCAGGCATCGAATGCCCATCAAATTACCCTACAGTCTACCTTCGAACATAATGCAAGACAAAAAAATTCCTTCTTAAGCCGATCAATACGCATTTGGAATGCTTTGCTTCACTCTGTTTTCCCTTCTCACTGCGACCCTGAATTGTTTTAAGCCAACGTGCACCAGTTTCTCTCTTCCCTCCATCCTATTTATTCTTCTACTCGTGCTGTGCATCATAAGTTTATTTAAACCCATGAGCATTAGTGACATATAAAAAAAAAATATATTACACCCGAAATAATCGACCATCTGAGAACGATATTCGCCGTATTGCTGACTGTTTTCACGCACCGGGACGCATAAGAAAAGTTCATACTGAAGAGAATATTGCAGCCATTCAGGAGAGAAGAAACAAATTTATCGATTCGACGTCATTCACAACAGCTCGTGCAAGAATCAACTGTCACAGTTTGATGCACTCTGTGGGCTGGAGAGTCATCGCACCATTATGTTCGAAAATGAGGCTAATCAGCGTGTTACGGTCCACGGTATTCGTTATAGGGCCATGATTATTGACTTTCTCCTTCACCGATTTTATCATGACAAAGCTTGATAGCATAAGAAGTCTGAGGATATCCGTACGTCAAAGAACCCACCTGATAAAAAATAGAGCTCTACCAGCTCCGTTGATACTGTTATAATCAAAACAAAGATCCTCCACTAATGCGCCAAACCGATATCAGCCCGGCAGTCATCAAATCCCATCAGTCATGAAATGCCAAAAGTACCGGATAAACATAAGGACGGGCTACAGTCCGCTTGGGCTAACTGTTGGATACCCTATTCTTATTCCTATCGCTCAGAGAGTATATATTATAAATTTCAGCTCACTAGCTCAAACTTTTGATTTTCAAAAAAAGTTTTTTTTTAAATTGTGGGCGTGTCAGTAGGCGGATTTTGAAAATATTTACACATGAGCTTAAAGGGCCCCTAAAGAGTATATATTATAAATTTCAGCTCCCTTGCTCAAATTTTGGTTTATTTATTTGTGGGCGTGTCAGTGGGCGGATTTTGAAAATTTTATATCCCGAGCAGTTTTAGGAGTCATAGATCATATATAAAAAATTTCAGCTTTCTAGCTCAAAATTCGATTTTTTCCAAAATTTTGTTTTTTTTGAGTTTGTGGGCGGATTTCAAAAATTCGTAAACTAGATTATTTCGGGACCCTAGAGAGTATATGGTTAAAATTTCAGCTCTCTAGGCCCAGTTTAAAGGCCTAATTTTTGCCGACAGACAGACGGACGGACGGACGGACGGACATGGCTAGATCGACATTACTATCGATGCTGATCATAAATATAGTAACTTTTAGGGGTCTACGGGCAATATTAAGGTATGTTACAAACTATGCGTCAAAATTAATATACCCTTAGAATAGGGTATACAAATGGAAACGAGTAGGTATCCATTGAACACGACCACTGAACACCGCCGTCAGCACAGCAGATAATATCACTACCAGCACTACCGAAAATAGCAATTTTCCGGACCAATTTTTGCATAAAAATTAATAAGTTCGCCTTGTACCCCGGACGGAAATGGATTCGAGAAATCTGCCACCGAGCATATTTGTGGGAATACTACTCTAAATCTTTAGATTTTCGCAAGGAAATATACATTTAAAATAATTGTCCGAGAGAAGGATATTGTTGACTCTTGTCTGATCCACCGACTAAGGCTAGGACGAAGGTGGTCTTGAATTACCTGGCCTGAATAGCCTCTTATAGGAAGGTATTGCTGACTGTGGGTTTCTGATCTGCTGACCCGACCAAGAAGGAAGGTTTGATTTATCCTCCAATCCACCGACCCAACGCTGGGAGGACGATGCCGTCGATTGATTCCGCTGACAATTATCTACGAAGAAGGTCGCTATTGAATTGTCTGGCCCACATACTGTCTGCGGCCCCCTGACTAGTATTATAAGTAAAATGTGCTGTTGAATTATCTGGCGACCCGACTAAAACTAGGGAGAAGGTTATGTTGAATTTATTGTCCGGCCACTAAGATTCGTCCTATCGAGCCGACCGACGCTTCACTGTAGAAGTTAGTCTTACCCTCTAACTCGTAGTTATTAATTCCCTCGATTTGTATAAAATTTGTTAAGTTAGGTCGTTACTTGCGTAATACAATAATTGTAGGATTTATTTGTTCGGAAAATTGTACTCCGACCCGAAGGTTATTTGTTTCTCTAGGGGCAACCCTGACACCGACAAGCATACCCAACTAAACATGTTTTATCGTGCGATTTCGCTATCAGTTTTTTATTATTGTTGGAGCATTGCATACATATTTTTGGCGTATATAAATGCCTTGCAGATAAACTTTCCCAGATCGGGAGGAGTAAATCATTTTGTTATTCTCTTAGGAGTCATTTAAAAGTTGTTTTTTTTATATTCTTTTTTCAGGGAAGGATATATTGCTGTCCGAGTATTAGAACCCCTCCACATCACAACAACATAAGTATTTCCTTACATACAGGGCTTTAAACATAACAAAACTTTATACTCGCTCACTCACTTACTGACTGACAGATAATCAAAATATTTGGAGCACTTCGTGTCATCGCAGAATCTTGAAATTTGGCACAGAAATAGGATTCGCAGTGTATACAATGGAAAAATAGAAAATTTGTGGCTTTAATTCAGAGGCATGATAGCCACCCTAATTCCTTTAACTCAGTCCCCAAAAGACCTTCGTACAATTATGATTTTAGGAATGAATATTTTCAAGGAGGTAGCTATTTAAGAACAAACAAGGAATCAAATAAAAAAAAATATATTTTAAATTAAGGGGTTGCGAAAACTGCCCCTATATCCTACCTAGGCTCAAAAACACCTACAATTTGATGTTCAGAATAGTCAATTGACTTACCGGAGCAACACCCAACTATGAATCATTCTTGCAGTGGTGCCCTGATATAGGATGTATTTTATAGAGGTATAAAACTTCTGATAGGGATAACTGTCAAACTACTCGTAGATTTCATACTAATAAAGTGTGTTTGACTTTTTTTCAGTACACTTGGCAAATCACCATGGAAAGACTTACACGAGAACAACGTTTACTAATCGTGGACATTTTTTTCCAAAATACGCGCTCTGTTCGCCAAACTTATAGAGCACTTCGTCAAGTTTACGGTGCGCATAATCATCCATATGACCAGCTAGTACGCAATACTATGAATGGATTCATGACCACATTTACTCCTTGTGGTAATATTCATCCAAATCGAGCCCGTACCAAGCGTACAGAAGAAACCATCGTCGCTGTAGACGTGAGTGTGAGAGAAGACCCGAATTTATCGATCCGACGCCATTCTCAGCAACTCGGTCTTTGCCCGTAAACTACTTGGATAATTTTGAGGAAAGATCTTGGCCTACATCCATATAAGATCCAACTGGTGCAAAAATTAAAGCCAGTGGACCATCAATTGCGTCGTGTGTTCTATGAATGGGCTGAGAATCAAATGGAAGTTGAACCAGATTTTTATCGTCAAATCATCTTCAGCGATGAGGCTCATTTCTGGCTTCACGGGTTTGTAAACAAGCAGAATTTTTGTTTTTGGAGTGAGCAAAATCGTCATGAGACTCCATTACTTCCCGAAAAAATCACTGTTTGGTGTGGTTTACATGCAGAAGGCGTCATCGGCCCATTTGACTTTAAATCCGAAACCGGTGACAACATCACCGTGAATGGCGAACTCTACAGGCAAATGAGTTGATTTTTTTATTCCTCATGTCATTGGAAATCATTTGGAGGAGAAATGGTTCCAACAAGACGGCGCTACATGGCATACAGCGCGTGCAACCATGACTTTGTTGAGCCAAACATTTGGTGATCGAATCATCTCAAGAAATGGACCTTTGCCACCTCTTTCGTGTGATTTGCCACATTTGGACTACTTTTTGTGGGGGTACGTCAAATCTCTGGTCTATGCTGATAAACCAGCAACGATTCATCACTTAGAAGCCAACATTCGATGCACTATTGATGAAATAAGACCGGGTATGCTCGAAAAGTGGTGCAAAATTGGACCGACAGGATGGCGCTCATAAGGCGCAGTCGCGGAGGCCATATAAGCTAATAAGGCCAAAATTTGGTCATTCCATTAAATTTGTTGTGTTTTGTTTTTATAAAAAGTTGTATGCCTCTAAAAAAAACACCCTGTATAACCCTGTAGGTTATTTTGTGAGCAAGCTTTATATGTAGACGCTGCACCAGTAGGTGGTGCCACTATCAAATTTAATTCAATTGCGTCGATTTTTTGAGCTCTCGAAAGGCATGAATTACGAGCTGCTGAATATACTCGTAAGTTACGGCAACGTAATATTTTAAAACCGGAAAACCGTACAATAACCCAAACCATTCCATTCGCACCTGTCAGCACATCCGGAAGCAATATCCAATAATAACTGTACAACACCACACAACGACCCCAACCATTTCATTCGCACCTGTAAGCAAATCCGCACCCGACTCAATCACACAACCACTGCACTTTCAAATAATTTGTCGGCAATAGCATAATAAGCAAAAAACAATGACCTAGTTTAAGTTTAGTCATCTCTGTTCAATTATATTTGGTAATAAAATAAAGTCAGTCTTGATTTGACAAACGAAAAACACGGTTCTTATAATTTATATCTTCTACTCATATATTCGTATCTCCTAAAGTGGGCAACACAGCTTTAAAGTTAGGTACCACGTTGTATATATCATTTTGGAAACACGGTCTGCGAAGAACACGACTTTCATTAGTATCAACTTTTGTGACAAAATCTTCGAAAATTTTTACACTTCATCATTTCCTGCTTCTAGAGAGTGCGTTTAGGGTCATCCAAAAAAAGGTGTCATTTTAACTAAGCATATAAAGTACGGCGTTGTGCATGGTCTACTTGCTTCGATTCTTTTGTCAACTAAACCTTACAAGCATGCAGCCAATATCTTTATGTGAAATGAGGTACAAAGTGGCTGCGGATAGGCACAATTCCTGTGACCTGGAATGGAATGGAATACGAGGCTTGACGTTTTCAATTCTATATCGCCTGTACGATTCGCCTCGTTTTGCTTTATTATCGAAATCGAAACGATTCGAATATTTTCCTTCCAATATTTCCAGTCAGTTGACTTTTGTTTCCAGCCAATCGACAGCTGTTTTCAGAAAATTCATTTCAGAAATATTGCACCTTCAAAAGAAAAAATAAAACATTTATAACAAAAAACTGAATCATTTATATTGTTTTTAATTGCGATTTTAATATCGTCCCACAGTTGAGCTGTCTTCATTTTGTATTCTGGAGAATTAAGTGTTCCTTCATTTTCTTTCAGAAAATCTACAAGCAACGAAAACTTTTGTTGTCTTTTGCACCTAAATTAATTTAAAAAATGTTTGTATTACTTTTCAGTTTTCACAAAAAATTAAAATAATCGTGCATTCAAGTTGTTAAATAGTTTTCCTAATCATCTTTTGACGCACGAAAAGCACCAAATTCGCCAACAAATGCCAATCAAATATGCCAAAAACGAAATGACATTTCAAATTCTCTTTCGTTTTCGATAATAAGGCGAATATTAAACGATGGAGGCGAAAGCGAAAACAATAATACCAAACTTCAAATCCTCCACCTAAAACGATTCGCTTCAAATTCCACAGTCGATTGATTAGCTCGAAATGAACACACCTTGGTTTTCAGGTGAACACGAATTGAAGTCTTCAAATCACTTGCTTCTTCCAGAAGTTCAAATTTATCAAATAAATTCGCTTTAGTTGTGTGATAAGCCGCTTGATGATGACTAAAAGCTGTACTTACTTTACAGAACGTTGCCGCAATGTTTTCACTTAGTTTGGTTCGATCAATATTTAATAAAGTCCTCGTCAAGTCATCGCAATGATAGTTTAATATTGACAGTTCAACAATGGCGGAACATTTAAAATGGCAACTCTTGTTTGGCGACCCTACATGTTCAGACTCAAAATTGGTGACGGAATCATCAAAATAACTTTCAAAGCTGATGGAAAACTGAATACAGATCTCCCTAAAGCAGTTTAGACGCCACCCGTGGCGAAAAAACCCTACAACACTTTTAAGGCGCTTTTAGACGATCAGTTATCAGTTCAGTTTTCAATTCAGTTGTCAGTTCAGTTAAAAAAGACAGTGCATTTAGACGTCAGTGCAGTATTCAGTAGAGCTTTCATTTTTCTTGTGAGCAGTCGAAAGACAGAAGAAATGCATTGCGTAATGGACGATGATAGCCGATAAATTTTAATGAAATCGACAATATTATCACTCCGTTTCGACATATTGAAAAACAAACAGGAAATCTAAAATGTTGATTTGCCGCCAACTTCAATTGAAATGACGATTGAACTGACAACTGAACTGAAACGTATTTACACATCAGTTTAACTGATAGCTCAACTAAAACTGAAACTGAAATGATCGTCTAAATGGGCCTTTAGGATAGGATTTAACCAGAGGAACCCCACATGTGGGAGTCATATCGCCACTCCTGTGGGTACTGGTTATTGACAACATCTTAAAGGAACTTAAGTCAATGGGCGTTAGTGCAACAGAGTATGCCGACGAAGTGGTTATACTAGTGCAAGGAAAATATTTAAATACTTAAAGAGAGGTCACATAATCTGCCTTAAAGAAAATCAGTAATTGGGCTAAGAGCTGCGGACTAAATATCAACTCCTCGGAAATGGGTTAGTCCTGTTTACGAGAAGACACAAAATACCGCCCTTCAATCTCCAGAAACTTGACGGAGTAGAACTGTCCCTTACGGACAATGCGAAGTATCTGGGCGTAATCCTGGATAGGTAATTAAATCTGAATCTCCACATAAGAAAAAGAATTTTTAGCGCCCTCTTTATTTGTAAAAGAACAATATGCAAAACGGGTTTCCTGAAACCCGAAATTTTACACTGGATATACGAGTATATAGTGGTGGTTATACCTATACTTACATATGGCTCACTTGTGTGGTGGAGGGCTACTAACAAAAGAACCATAATTGGAAAATTAGCGACGGTGCAGAGAACGGCTGGCATCGCCATTACGCGTGCACTCCGAACTACTCTCACGGCAACACTGGACACCTTTATGCACCTTATCCATTAGATTTAAAAATAAAACAACTTGCTGCAAAAAGCACTTTGCGTCTAACAAATTTGTGCCAGTTTAAGGAATGCAGTTTTGGGCACCGCAGGATCCTACCTGATGCGCTACCCGAAAATCCTACACTGACACATGAAATTTCCCCCTCTGTTGACTCCGACATTCCGAATGATGTATTATATCCGGGAAGGGAAGAATGGGAAACAGATTCAGTCGCAATATCAAATGAGGTTGCTATCTATACTGATGGTTCTAAGACAAGAGAGGAAACGGGTTATGGCATCTTTTCTGTTGATCCAGGCTTGAAAGAGTCTATACAACTCCCGGACACAAGCGGTGTCTTCCAATCGGAAGTTTTGGCTGTTCTTAGGCCGGCATAGATGGTGCACATTGGCAGTCAGGCGACACTTAAGGCACTAGAATCTGTGTACATCGATTCTGACAGTGGGAGTGTTATGTCATTTTAAATCTGGTCGTAAAATATTAATAATAATAAGAAGAGGAAGATATTTGAAAGAAGATCACCGCAATGAGGGGAATGGAATGGTTCCCCTAGAAAATTTATTCGTGATAGGCCTGAATTATATTTTCAGCATTGCATAACTTATTTTTAAGTTTTTTTGTGTGAAAACACAAATACAGTTAGGCTGCCCAGCATCCGTCAATTTATCATTAGTCAGCTTCCGTCAAGTAGCATTGAATCATCAACAGAAACTTGTGATTACTACCATAAGAAGTGGAGGCTGGAAATACAGCTCTGTTTTACGGCATGCTACAGTCCATCATCAGACTCTTTTTGTGTGATGCTAGTGGTTTTTATAGATACATTGTTCTCGCGAAACCCTTACCCCCAGGTAGACCTCCGCCATCGATGACACTAGTTCAGCTCCGCCGGAATGAGTTTTTTTTTTCTTATAATTTGCGTGCGCTAAAAGGATTTCTGTTTTCTGTGACAAAGTACCCTTATAGTGGAAACCACAGCGCAGGCATTTCGTTTGTTGCTGTAAGAAGCTGTCAGCAAATGATTCATTGCCTATTTTTGGGTGCTACTTACTGTATGAAAGAATAGAAGGATAGGAAAGAAGTTTGGTGCGATGGGATTTTTTTCTCCACAGGTGGCGCCTAAATTGCTTTAGGGTAATCTGTTTTTGTTGTGTGTTTATAAAAATCATGGCCCTGGTCGGGATTCGCACGACCTGCCAATCACTTAGGGAATACACTACAATCGCACCATTGCCACCTGTAAAGGGTTTGTTTGCTTTATCGATTTTAATGAACAAACCAACAAGCCTTGAAACAGCGTTGTAACTTTAGCCCCACTTCACGTGGCAGCAATCACAACATGTTTTCCATTCTACCATTTCAAACTTCTTTTAGTTTTGTTATTTTATATTACGATTTTTTACTTTAATTAACAGAAAAAAATATATTTGAATTGTTACCACTTATGTACATTCACATTAAATATTAATTGCTTAATTTTTAACTTCTTGGTAAGAAAATAATATTGCATTCGCTTCTTGTCCTTGGGACAACTGTAGGTATTCTAAACTTCAAAACAATTTTCTTGTTAAATAATTTTAAAACAAATCAAGTTTTGAAAACGAAATAATTAAGGCCTTCTGAAATTGATTACTTTATAAAATAAAATTTAGACTATGATTTAAAGGTATAATCTATTCTCTCAGCAAGAACATTTGTTCCATTTGCACACAACATATTTGTTTACTAATTCTAAAATAAAAAAAAAAAACGCCGAAATTGATTGATGTGTGAAACTAATTTATTATGCTAAACAATAAATCAATAACGCTACGATACCTAGAACGTTTCTTGTGTAAATGCTAAGGCTGCTGTTGGTGATGTCTAGACTCGTAAAACGGATGTTTATAGATAGTTTAGCAATTTTAGTAAAAAGCGCCTTATGCAGTGCTTCATTGTTGTACTTTTACCCGATTTATTTTTTTTTTCCAGAAAACATTTAGCCTACCGTAAAACTTCAAAGTGCTGGGAATTATCTTGGAATCGTAGAAAATTGCTAAGACAATTTTTTTCAGAACAATTAATGAAATTGGGACGCACTAACTACAACAGGCTAAGTAAATTCTGCAGGTGAATTGAATGTTTTTGGACGGAAAATATTGAAGTTCTTATGTCTGACATTTGAATTGCAGGGATAGCGACGAGGTCATATTGATGCCAAGTGTTGTGAGAGCCTATACCTCTGATATCCCGTCTTTAACTAACCTTAAACTTAAACAAAACCATTATGGCCGCCTTTGGTAGTTTGGTATATTTAAGTGTGAGCAATTTATTGAATGGCGACCATTTTTTTATTTTATTTTCATGCATAAACATGATGGAATTCGTATCGAATTGAATGCAAAATATATACCGTACATTTCAATTTCAATCATTACAATATATGGGGTGTTTATTTTATCAATTTACATATACAATCGCGTTTAATTTACAACAAACTTCATTTCATTTCGATAACGCAAGCAAATGGATTCCGAAATCCGACAAATCGCGACAGCAAAAATTAAAAAAAATCGGCATATAGCAACAAACTAATTGGGTTCCTAAATCCAATAATTGCAAAGTAGGTTCAGATATCCGATTGCTCCGCAAGCTTCCGTTACAACTATGCTACCCTCAATGCGCCAAAAGAATTATTACTTTAAAATACTATTTTTAAAATGAAAAATAACAAGGCCTCAAAGCCGAGGGACATACATACATTCTTTCCGTTGTCCCCGTAAAAATTAATGGCATGCTGGCAAATCAGTAGACTGAAGGGCACTAACACATCAATCAATCGAGAAATAATAAGTCAATGGAAAAACAGGTTTAGTGGCAATGAAAAGTTAAATGGTAAAATTCAACGGCTTGCATTTTCATTCTAGCAAGACCCTTCCTATGACAATGGCTGGGCACTTACCCCCAAGCTGCTCCTTCTACTTTATTAAGCACAAGTTAGGTCAGAGAATGAATATTGTTCCCCCATCTGGAGTTTGGCTTCTAAACAATCTGTATGATCCAGTGATCTAGATTTGAAATCCAATCTACAATCACTTGTCGCTGACCTTTGTATTTGTTCTGAAGAATTAAACAACCAAGAGGCATTGTTGTATCAGACTACTTGCCACGTTACTTTGACTAAACATCTGACAGTTCAGTACACTAATAAACTAGGACATCTGTATAAAAAAAAATTGTTTTTAATCAGGACAAACGATTTCGAGACCCGCTTCCGTGCAATATATTTTTGAAGGCTATAGCGAACTGTTGAATTCCCTATTCATATTCCTGGTCCATATTGGAATATTTGTTGTTTCTACCGAAATGCCCGACATTTTAAAGTGGGTGTGGCAAAAAAATGTATTTTTAGGTTTTTTTAAGAATTGTGACATGGCAAGATCAACATAGCTTCCGATGCTGATCAGTAATATTTAGGGGTCTATGACGACAAACTCTGACTCAAACCAAATATGCCTGTTTGGGAACATACAAGTGTTTCTATTTTCGTTATGATTAAATAATCGTTATTGTTAAATTAGTTAAGTCAATTTGCTGTTTATAATTTGTTATTAATTTTGTATCAACATTATTTCGACTCACTGGTCTTCAGAATTTAAAATTATGTGTATATATTTTCGGCAGAAGCATCACAAGTATTAAAAAAGTGCGTTATAAAAATACCGCACGCATAATCGAGGTGTGCGTGTCATGTGAATTGTTCTTGTTAATTTTCCTCTTTGTGCATGCATTCGTTGTGCTGCTGCTGCTCTTTAGCTCATAGAAAATCTTCACTTGGATTTCAGCAGCTTTTGTGACTACATCTAACTTGGTAATGTATCAATTTCTTATCAATCAAAAAAATTGTATTTCATTCGTTCTTCGTGTGGTTACATTTTATTTGGCGTATCAATCCTCAGAATTCGTTTCTTTCTGTTTCAGAATGCCTTCATCTATTCCTTAACAATACCCTTAGAACAGGCTATACAAACAGAATTATTGACACCGCTGGCATATATTGATCACATTTAAATAACAGATTCGAAGTGTTTACATAACTTGAATTATTTGATTCGCCATGTTGTCAAATGCAATTTGGTTAGTTATTTTTTATTTTAAAAATAGAATTTTGAAGTACAGTAGAATCCCGATTATCCGAACCTCGATTATCCGAACATCCGATTATCCGGAATCATTGATCTCGGCTCTATTAAACATGTTATTTTATTTTTATTTACGTTTTGTGTTGGAAATTTAAAATGTCCAAGCGAAAAAAGTAGTGTTGTCTCTTCAAGACAAATTGAAGATAATTGAGAGTATAAAAAATTGTGAATCTGGCAGTAAGTTGACACACATATATGGTGTATTCTACGATATCAGACATTAAAAAGAATTCTGAGGGCGATGTATTGTTGTTGTTAGATAATGCGCCAACGCACCCTTCCGCTGAAATACTAAATTGAGAAAATGGGAAGTTCACAGTTAAGTTTTTGCAACCTATGGACCAAAGTGTCATTGAAACTTTAAAACGTTTATACAGAAAGCAGCTACTGCGTCGTCTTTTGTCAGCAGAATAGAAACGATGTTAAAGTTTTTTAAGGAAATTAATTTAAGAGATTGTTGTTATATGCTGGTAGAAGCGTGGAACTCTGTGGAATTGCAAACATTAAAAAGGGAATGGAATAAATTATTAAAATTAACTCTATCTAATTCTTCAATTAAACCGGACGACGATTTTAAAGAAATAACGGAAACAATGAAAATTCTTAGCATTGGTGAAGGGAAGAGAATATTAAGGAGTGGCTGAACTGCGATAGTGAAGATCCTGGATTCCAAATATATACAGATGAAGAAATCATTGAGGATTTGAACAGTAACGAGAGAGAAGATGAAGAAGAGACTGAAACTGGGGATGTATGTCAAGTACCATCTCACGCAGAATCTCTAGATGTTGCTTTTAAGTGGTTTGAAAGACAGGACGAATCGGATCCCATACAGTTGTTACAACTGAAGCGCATCAGGGACTTGGCCGCAATAAAAAGATGTGATTCATTACGTCAAAGATCAATAACAAGTTATTTCCAACCGAAATTTTAAATTACATAGGTATTATGTAATTCATTATCTATCGTTATAGCTCGTTTTTTATATATCGTATTATCTAAACGACGAATGTAAAACCCATTGCATAATAAAAAAGTATTAAAATCAAAATATTGTTTGATTTGCTTTGAAATCGATTATCCGGATTTTCGATTATACGGAATACCCCTGGTTTTATTTGATCCGGATAATCGGGATTCTACTGTAATACTTCTTTTTTTCGCATTGAGGGTAGCATAATTGTAACGGAAGCATTGTAGCGGAAGCAATGTCCGGAAGGACATTGTATCGCCATCATTGACAGTCAGGCGACACTTGAGGCATTAGAATCTGTTAACATCAACTCTGAGACAGTCAGAAACTGTCGCTCAATACTAAAAGCAGTATATAAGCGGAACCGAGTAAGACTATGCTGGGTACCAGGATACTGCGGTGTACAGGGGATTGAGCAAGCTGATGAGCTGACGTGAAGGGGAGGGGAATTGGAGAGTAGTGGAGGTGTGGACATCAAACCACCCCTTGGCGTTATCAAGGAAATAATAAATCTTAAACATGACTGACCTAAGTTGGCAAAATTTAGAGGAGCATAGTGTGGCCGCACTTGGACAAGGAAAGACAAAGGAAAATTCTCAAATTGAGTAGGGAACAGCTTAGAACAGTAGTTGGGATTATGTCGGGAGACTGTTTCCTAAGGAAGCATGCTTGGCGGCTTAGACTTGTAGATGTGGATACATGCAGGTTCTGTGGGGACCTGCAAACCGAGGAAGACATAACGCACATACTGTGTGAGTTGCGAGGGTATAGCACGGAATCGTGTGAGGTTTCAAGGAGAGTACTTCTTCGAGGAATAAAGGGAGTTGAGCGGCACAGACCACAGGAGCCTGATAAAATGATGCAGAAAAATTGGATGTTTTGTTAGGGAAAGTGCTTAGGTTTTTCTCCATTTGATGTTTTGGATTCAATCGATTTGCTAGGGAACACCATGGGCCCTTTTTGGTGCCTAGCGCAATATGCGAACTGCATACCCCTGTTTTATCTAGCCTAACCTCATCATTCGCAGTGTGCCATGGCGCATCGTCTTGTTGAAACCAGTAACCGTTCAGACCATTTCCACATATTTGTGGATTGTGGACTGTTTCGCCTTCTAAGAAGAAAAATGGCAAAATGATAGGTTAGGTTAGGTTAGTTATTAATATTCAGCAAATCATATTGTTATTAGTCTATAAGAGAAATGTACTCTATTGATGAAAATTAAATTAAATTAAAAAAAATTAAAAGTTAGGTTTATGTGGCTGTCGGCAGAAGACACACTTAGATCAATTTAGGTTCATTGTGATACCACGTATATTATCTACCTCAACTCTGTAGATGGGACTGGTCAACGACACGATGTTGTTCTCTAACGGTCCCCCATCTACGTACTAACCGCGCCCAACGTCGTTTAATTACGGTGATCTGACGAGAACCGATTAACTCGACGTGGTATGGTCGTCATGCAGCGGTGTTTCATGGATCTCGTGTAGAATCCACGTTCCCTAAATGCGACAATTTTGCATGTTCATTCCGCCAGATAGTGCAAAATGGGCCTCGTCGGTCATCAAAATTTCCCTTTCGAGCGACTGTTTAACTGTATTCCAACCGACGTCAATTGCACTTTATACGGAAACAAAAGCAAATCATTCTGCAAAATGCACCGCAATATGGTTCCGCTGACGCCAAAATCGACGATCTTCCACTGTACCGTGCTCAAGAAAATTCGACACCAAACGCCGAATAGTGTTATCAGACGGTATGCACATTGAGTTAACACAGCTTAACGACTATTTTCAATTTACAGCGTCACTATTTCCGCGCGTTATTTCGGTGTGAAGCGATTCATGGTTAAAATTGGACGTTTCAAAAAAATGTCTACTCAAGTCAATCGGTTGATAAATCTCAATTTAACTTAATGTTAACTTACCGACATACAAGGTGGCGCACCCTGTACATTCTTAGAATTTAAAAAAAGGTATGTACAAGCATGGCTATTGAGCCGCCTCTTGATTACTCAAACCATTTTGAGAGAATGGAAAAATGAAATAAAAATAAAAAGTTAGAAATACAAATGAAGTGCTGTAAGAATTAATCCAATTGAATGGGGAATATAAAAACTTTAAGGATACAAACATTACAATGAAAATAGGAATAAGCCAAAAGAGAAACATACCTACTTAAAAAAAAAAACGTAATTAGGATACAGCGATTAATTGGTAGTTATCCATGTGCATTGAGAAAGAGTTATTCAACCAACAATATATCTTCCAAAATATTGAAAGTAGAATTATCATAAATTCAAATTATAATTCTAAGAAATTGCTTATACAAGGTGGCGCAAAAGTAATCCTCCTATCAGAAAATGCTATAAATGTTGCAATTGGCCCCTAATGTCAGTTCTGTTTTGACATTTGTGTAGTAAACACATGCGAAATACACGTTAATAAACAATGTTACGCTACACTGCTCCAGAACGCGGAATATTGGTGACTATTTATTTGAGCAATAATCGGTCGGTGACTTTGGCACAACGTGAATTTCGTCGCAGATTTCCTACCCGTCCAACGCCTACTGGTGAAACACTGCGACGTTTAGCCGCTCGCCTCGAAGAGACTGGCACAACACGAGATGCTGCCAGGCGTGACAGACCCCGGAGTAGTCGTTCTGCAGAGAATATTGCTGCTGTAGCCGAAGATGTCATGGAAGCGCCGTCGAGATCGACCAGACGACGTGCCACGCAAATGGGTATCAGTCGACGGTCTTTACAGCGAATTTTGGTACAAGATTTGAAGATGTTTCCGTACAAAGTCCAGACGGTGCATCAGCTGTTAGTTGCTGACCGCCAATCGCGTCTAACATACGCTCAAGCCATCCTTAATCACCACCAAGAGGAAGATGATTTTTCATCAAAAATAATCATGAGTGATGAGGCCTATTTCCATCTTAGCGGGTACGTAAATAAGCAAAATTTACACTTCTGGGGCACTGAAAATCCGCGTGTAACCCACGAAGAGCCATTACACCAGCTCAAAGTCACTGTATGGTGTGCTGTTTTCGCTGGAGGAGTCATCGGACCTTTTTTCTTCGAAGACGTCGCGGGCCAAACGGTTACTGTGAATGGTGAGCGCTACAGAGCAATAATCAACGAGTTCTTTTTGCCGCAACTTGATGAATTGGGATTGGAAAACATGTGGTTCCAACAGGACGGTGCAACGGCACACACTGCACGTGCCACAACCGATATGCTGAAGGATGCATTTCCCGGGCGCCTAATCTCCCGTTTTGGCGATTTGCACTGGCCAGCAAGATCGCCTGATTTGACCGCTCCAGACTTCTTTTTGTGGGGCTTTTTGAAGTCGCGGGTTTATGTCAACAAGCCTCAGACTCTTGCAGCTCTTAAAGACAATATCCGTCAACAATGTGAGGACCTATCGCCGGAAGTTTTGGCCAAAGTGATGGAAAATGCCATAAAAAGGGCTCAAATGGCAATCAACTGTGGCGGCGGCCATTTACATGACATCATATTCTCGACTTGATGTAAAAAAAATTAAAAGACCAAATAAAAATAATCCACAAGAAGAATCAAAGTTTATAATTTTTTTTTAAATTACAGCCAAAAAACATCGGAAGGTTATTTTTGCGCCACCTTGTACTTCCGATTTATTTTAATTTTGGCAAATGTGATACCGATTTTGAGGAACTTAAAATATTTCTTATTGACAACAATTCAGTTGGAATTAAAACCCTCTCTTTACGATGACGAGACACGATGTAGATGACTTAGAGATAAATCTTTCAATTTCCTGAAGTAAGGAACAACAAATAATGAAGGGTTTAAAATGCTATACCTCCATACAAATAATATGTATAAACAAATTTGTTTGAGCAAAAAATCGCTCAACTTCAAAAACGTCATCAAGAAGTTGTTGCCATGTAAGAACTCTAAGTCTTTTTGGGCCAATGTCCGTATATTAGCTGAGTTTGATAAGAAGTCTTGGAATCCCTGCTACTTTGTTTTAATGGAGGACCTCTATTAGAAAAGCATTTGTTTGACCCCTAAGGATATCAGCATTGCAGATCTCGATTCGAGAATAGAATTGTCAGAGTTGGCAGCATGTTTCAAAATAATGAGAACAAATAAGACATCTGGGCTAGATGGAATACCTATATGTAGAGTTTTACAAACATTGAACTCTAGAGTTTCTGGTATATCTGCTTCATTTTCTCACCCGCTTTTAATGAATAAGGTACTACCCGAAAGTGTACTCACCTCCTCAATTCGCGCTATTTTTAAAAACAGATAATCTGTGTCTTTCGAAATCATAGAGGTATATCGGTATTAATTGCCCTGAGAAAATTATTCACTAGTGTCGTCTAAACAGATGGATTGAAAACAATAACAGAATAAGTGTTTTTCAGGCTGGTTTTCGTGCTAATTTGTCGATGGTTGTTCAAATATTTACCCTAACAATCTTGGCAAAGCACTATATTAAGCAAAAAAACAGCATTATGTCTTTATTTTAGATTTTAAGGCTGCTGACGATTCTGTAAATAGCAGATCTCCGTTATTTAAACTGTCAACACTAAGTTTATCGACAAATTATGTAAGAAATAACGAAAAATGTCTGTCAAATACGTCTGCATTTGTGCAAAATAGCAATAACAGATCAAAAACCTTTTCAACAAGTTCTGGTGTTCCGCAAGGTTGCTTACTAAGCACGGTTCTGTTTTCGTTGTATATTGATGATATCTGAAATTAGTTGGCCTTGAAGTTAACGAAGACAAAACGAAGTATTTACTTTCAACAAACAAATACACATCTGTTTACCGACTATGACAAAACGTCACTGTTGATAGCAGAAACTTCGAGGTAGTATGGGAGTTCACCTAACTCGGAGTAAACATCAACTCCACAAATAACACCTTAGTGGAGATCCGATGAAGCCTTACCTTGGGAAACCGTTGCTACTTTGGTTCGGCAAAACGAATGGGTTCAGAACTACTATCTCGGAAGACCAAGTATAAGCTCTACAAAACACTGATACTGAAAGATCTGCTTTACGGCGCCGAGTGGTGGACGATAAGCAGGAAAGGTGAGCTAATTTTAAGTTCATTCGAAAGAAAAATACTTCGTCGGATAATTGGTTCTATGTGCGAGGAGGGCGAATGGAGGATAAGATATAACCGCGAACTCAATGAGCTGTACTAAGATGTGGATGCAGTCCAAAAGCTGAAATATGTCAACTACATTGGCTCCGCGACATCGAGTGAATTGACAAAAATGCTCCAGCGAAAAGAATCTTCCACTCACAGCGCCCAGGTTCGAGACGACAAGAAATACCGAAACTTCTTTTAAAGACCAAGCCAAGAGCGCTTGGTCTGGACAACTGGAAGCAGCATGCCCAGGATCGCGGAGGATGGAAGGCTGCAGTGTCTGTATTGGATATATCTATCAGAGTATACCAGGTGGTATATTAGCTATGGTGATGTGGAAGTGCTACTTAATGATTATGATTTGGAAAATCTTTCTCAAAGTCCATTTACACTCCAACGTCAAATAAACAAGGTTAAGAAATACTGTCACATATGGGATCTTAAGATTAATACCACAAAATCGAAGACAGTGGTGTCTAGAAAAAAATGGTATGTGCAGGAGCGAGACTTAATGCAACCTGAATGACAATAACATCGAAGTAGTTAACGAATTTAAATACCTTAGTTTTCTGCTAATAACAACAATGTCCATCCACATATTAGAGACAAAATTGCCTGACACGAATTTATTGAAAGTTCTCAAATCCGATCGAATTGTTGGTTTTACAATTTTTATTAAAAAGCTATTCGTTCTTTTTTTTTTCGTTATTTCCTTTTTTGTTGTACCTAAACTTAAAGCCCATAATATATAGTATTGCAACTTAGCTAATTTCATCACTTTTAATTTTTATTTTTAATTAAATGTTTAGTTAAATTATTCCTTTTGACTAAATCATTCTTTTTATTATTATTTTCCATATTTTCGAACGCTTTTTCTTGACATGCCTTGTAAACTTTACTGTAAACCATTATATTTTTTTTAGAGAACTGTAAATAAAGAATTAACTAAGCTATTCTAATCGTATCAAACAGAATTAATTACTATTATAAGATAACACTGGAACCAGCTTATAGTTTGGACAATAAAATAAATTACAGTTTTAATGCCAGAGTGGTATATTGCCAGTTATGGATTTTAGTTAAGCTAAAACAATTTAAAAGGAGCAGTTAAAGACTTGCAATATAAGCTGAAAATCGGGCTTTTAGTTTGGCCAAAACAAAAATTGCCGACATATTGCCGACCATTTTAGCAGGTGACTTTGTAAATATTTGAAATACCTAACATTTATTGCTTTTTCCTTTAAAGATATTGGACGATAATTGTATGGTGCTATGAATAGCGAAACTACTTTTTCATTAATAGGGGAAGAGAGTATAGCTTTAATTGTTGTAAGTCACTTTAGTTGCCAGGATATCCTTGCCCATCCTTGCACGGTAATCACTACATTCGATATTGGCTGATGAAAACCAAAGAATGTTCATATATATTTGTATTTTGTACACTAAAATTGTGTATGTCATCGGAATGTAGAACACCCTTGTTTTTGTTGTTCAAAATATATTTTTAAAATTAGATATTGCCTATGATTGTAAAAGACTCAATGCAATCTATATCACGTAGTACATTTGGTACAGATTTAAATACATACATGAAATACAATAAAATGTTCCAAAAAATTAAAATTCCTTTCCATCAAATCAAATCACAAGCTCACTCAAAATTCGAACATGTTTCAAGAACACTAAGTGATGTTTATTTTTCCGTCGGCCTTGCGGATTTACATTCGATTTGTAAAGGAGATTAATATTCGACATTTGCTGAATTATTTCACTTATCGATTTATTCTGCCTTATAAATAAACATCCCCTAGGACTCAACAGATGGTACGTACGAGAATTCAAGCATAAATCAAAGTAAAACTGGCTACACATACATACATTTTCCTAATATGGTTTTGGGTCTCAAATACGCAATTGCTCCCCATTCCTTATAAATATTCAACACAAGGCGAATAAGTGATTTATGCTTGCACTGATTAAATGAAAAAAACTGTTGAAAAAATTATCTTTGGATAGTACATCGGACTCGGGCGTATGCGTAACTAATTTTAATTAAATTTTAGTTTGCGTTACTCTTATATTTTCAAAAAAAAACTTAATTGTCTCTTTCGTCAGATGTTCTTGTGTCCCTCATACGATACATAGAATTGTTAGATTCTATATTACATATTCAAAAAAACAAACTCTCTTTTTATGTGTAGAAAAAAAAGGAAAATAATCCTTACCCCAAGCGTAAAGAAGATTCAGCAAGGCTTTTAACATTATTGAATTCTTTGCTTTTATCGAGAATAATAGCACAAGGGATCCTTTTTGCGTTTGCAAAAAAGAACTGATATCTTTCTCCTCAAAATGAATGTCAATACCAAAAAAAAACTAACCTCCCAATCGCTGAGTTAGGCATAGAACATGTTAGCTTTCCATCCCAAAAATATATAAGTAAATATATAATTTAAAAATCTGAATATATGGAACATATTTCTAATCATTTCATCGCGCACAATTTCCACCGAAAGAGCCATTTTGTTTATTACCAACACGCGTGTGAATTCAAAAATTATATTGGTTATAATGTATAATATTAGATATTTGCTTCCTATTATGCAGCCATTATCTAAGCCACCAACCCCCTACAACTAACTACGTTTTCAAGTCTCAAGTAAATAAGATCAATTAATTGGCAGCGTGCCCATGACTCTTTCCTAGAAAAAATAACATACCATCTTTTGTTATTCTACCTATACAATGCTGCTTGCGAAATATACACATGAAATAAAAAAATCAATAACTTCCTCAAACTACATGTTATCTCAGGTAGACAGACAGGCTCTAGATCTATGTCTCTTTCTCGCCCGTCGATTCTGTCATCTTACTCTGTGTATTGCGTGTGCATTATTTTTTCTTTTATAACCGCCTCGTAAATAGCAAAATGATACTCAAATAAATTATTTAATAAACATTGTCAGCCGAAGCATTATTCCATCCATTATTAGCTTAGGAGAGGACCAACCTCATCTCGACAACAGCATCATCATAGATATACCCATAGAAGCTCTGCTGCTACATATGTACAATTATAATGGTTTATTCATTATTTCGACATCATCGGTTGCATTCTCATACAATCAAACGCGATAGTGTCACAATCACAAGAGAGCGAGATGGGTAAAGATGTGCAAGTGAGAGAAAGATGGCGCAAAAAGGAACATTTTCATTCTAAAAAGGATATACACACAAAACCGATTCAAACTAAAAAGTTGTGATTTTTTTTCTCCGAGATTACCTTTAAATTTATTTTCCAATTGCGTTTAGTCCTTGTTAGCGCCAGTAATTGATGGGAGATCCTTATGAAATTTGTTTGTTTTTTTGTGCAAAACCAAGTTAACAGAGATAAAAGTGCGCACACACATATATGCATCGCAATGTTAACAAAAGAACCAAAAATAGGTGAAGGTCGGATCTTAAATACATCGTATACAATGATGTCCTATCGTCCTCCCAGATTAAACACCCCCTGATGTTGCAATAAAAAAAAAATGCGACAATTTTATTATACACACCTCGATTTATCCATGTATGCACATTCAAATTGTTATCCATATCCATGTAAAATAAAACACGTTTCTCTGTAGCTTAATTGATACAATATCCAGCAATCTCAAGGATTCAATTGCTTTCAGGTATCCACCACCGCATTTTACGAAGAATTATAGATCAAAAGCAAATATTAATTTTTTTTCACATTTTCTTTTGCAATTTATATATTCATTTATCTATTTATTTCTTCTTGTATGGAAAACAAATATTTTATCCATTTGGTATAAGGTGTGCAAACTCGATACTAGCGATAGGTCACGCGACGACGGAAGAACGCATTTAGCACAGTTAACATAACTTTGCAGGACGATTAAAGAAGAACATTCTTTTTTTTTCGCAATAACTTTTCACAAATTTGATTTTTTTACATATTTTTTATATGATTTTTCTTATTAGGATTTCATTAATTTTTATCACTTTTGATTTTGTTTAAATTAAAAAGTTCATGTAAACACAAAATAGGACACGAAAAACCACGACAAAGAGCACTGTTGGGTGTATTTATTCATTTTTTAATAACACGAAAATTTCATTAGAAAATAGCAACAAATAAAAGATACAACAAATATTTATATATATAATATAATTTTCAGTAGAAAAAAAATAAAATAAAACGCGCCGTGCAAAAAATGTTGGTATGTTGCGTATGCATGCGAACCAACTGCGATAGGACACAAGACCATGGCACAACAATGGAGAGAGAGACTCATTTCCACGGGGATGCTGGGTAGAGCAACTTGCCGTTGTTGTTGAGATGCTGAATACAATCTAGAGGAAATGAGTTTTCCAATATACACATGTGCTGTGATGAGATTGCTCAGAGATTGCTCAGAGATTTCTCTCAGAGCGCACAAGAGTATTCAGCGCGTAGTGTGAAGATATGTACTTTTGGTGTGTTTTTATCTACGGATTCGCGTAGTTTCGAGCAGTTGTATCTAAATCTGAAGGTACACGATAACACGAGGAAAGCATTTCACTTTTGTATACTCTTTCTCTCTCTTTATTTGGTAGATATAAATAGGTTACACGATTTGTTGTCGAAATATTGCGCTATTGTGAAATGTATAGAATTCCCTTTAGGGAATTTTCGGATGGATTGAAGGTGGAGAAGGTGGGTTGAGCAATTTCAATATAAAAAGAGAGCTGGTACTTGGTATTGAAAAATCCTCCAGAGAGAGTGAGAGGCAATTCATTTTGTGATTTCTAATAGCAATCGATTAAAAATTATGAAATAGTTATTTAATTTGAATTTTGTAATAGCAAACAATAATCATATAATTGTTTTTTGGCTACTGATAAGGATTTTCAATTATGTTTACCTAATTTTGGTTTGGTACTCAAGTGGAGATATAAAGAATATTGTATAATGCAAGAAGGAGTGTTGTTGGACTGTTGTTGAAGATGCGTGCCTCCATCACATTTGTTTCAAATGAGCTATGACTTAAGATACGCAACGAATCGAAGAAGAAAAAGATGATAAATTCGCACAATCTGATGCTCAATCATAGGCTTTGCTATTAGAATTGAAAGACAGCTGGAGGAATGAGATAAAATGCATATTTTTTTATTTTGTTCTTTAATCGTATACATTTGTCAGCATGAGAATTCACCCTTGTGTGTTCCTTTTTTTTGGCTTGGTTGCTTGGGGTTGTTGAGAATTTGAAAACAGTTCCTTAAGGCCTGTTGAAAATCATTATGAAAGGCTGTGTCTAGAAAAAAGTCTTCAATTTGGCTAGGTTAGCGACTGCATGTGGGGCAGTGGATTTTTGGCTAGTGCATTATACTACCGAACGAGCGGTTCGATGTTGGAATTCCACAAAGGAACAACTTTAAATTCTTTTCACTACCCTTTGCAAAAGTCTAGCAAATAAACAATAGCAGGTAAACGGGGGCACATTCGGCACCCAAAATGCAAAGCTTAAAATTTACGAAATAAATCAACATATTGAAAAACATTAAATACTTTATGAAAGGAACTTTAACATTTGACCTTTAGAATAAAATAATAATGTTATTAATAATATATAATAACAGTATTAATAGTAACGTCGATCTAGTCATGTCCGTCCGGCCGTCGGCAAAAATTAGCCCTTAAAACTCGCGCTAGAGAGCTGAAATCTTTGACATATCGTCGCTTGAAAAGCAAACTGACATAAGACAAAATTTGACGATTTTAAGTTAAGTATACAGAACGAATCGCAAACAAATTACAATTTTTCTAGCAAACCGTCATAACTATAACTCTTAAATTTAAGAAAACATCTATGTTGTTTTCCCAACTAAATGATTTTTTTTTATTTCAAACACTTTGCTTCAAAATAAATTATGACATCGTGCTAAATAAGTTTCTTCAAAAGTGACACATTTCGTTTTGTGTCATTTTACTGCCAAATTTCAGTAAATGTATTGTTATAGTAAAACGTTTCAATTTGCGTTAAGTCATCTTACCTTGGAATGAAACTAGTTGATGAACTTCAGAGTCCTCTTGATTACTTTAAGAAGTGTCACTTTACAAATAAACTAGGTATTATTTTATATAATACTAGCTGCACCCGCCCGGCTTTGCCCGTGCCCGAGAATTCTATTGGCCAATATGTTCGAGTAGACTTCCTTATTATTGTCTATAGCGGGTATCTGGCGTACCTATGTTGCTACCCCTAAAAAAAGAAGACCGATTTTGGCCAAACTTCACAGAAACACTCTCAGGCCAATACCGAAGATTGCCTGATTTGAACTCAACCTGTTCCGCTTAGGGTAGGTGCTTTTTGTCTGGCAGGCGCCTATGTCAGCTTACTTGTGCGAATCAAACAACAAAGCGAAAGTAAAAAACTTCGATAGAATCACTTTTCATTCACTTTCACACCGATTGTTATCAATGTGGGAAAAGCAACTTTCCGATGTCCGATTCACAAAAAAATGCAAAAAAATTCAATAAGAGTTATTTGAATAAAACATTGAACACACGATATCTCAAGAATGAAAGTGCGCACAAACACCACAATAGGCTTGAAACGTTGGTCTGGTCTCCCTCTTTCATATGCGCGTTCAGATAACAAAATAGGTGACGACTGTACGATGGTTTTTTATATGTGCGGTCTCTGTATCTGCATCGGAATTCACACGCATATGCACATATGCATGTGTACTCACTCAAATGCCCATAATTCACACACCGATGCAGATACAGATATCGCACATACCAAACATCCTTTGTACAGACGTCACCTTTCATGGAAAAAAATTTCATTGGAATCAGTTAACGCGTTTGGCCAAACGCCGGCAACAAACTCAAATATGGATTGATTTTTATATATATAGATTATTATAATCGATTTTTTCATTAAAGTTCATATTTTTTTTTTTAAATAACTTAATACTATTTTAGGTTATTAATAAAAGAATATATTTTTTGACGATAAACATTGCTGGTTTTATTTCAAAACAAAACGACACTTTTTCACACTTTTTTTTAAATTAGTAGCAATTTGGATGCCAAACGATATGTCAATTTTTTTTTTTGAAAAACGGCTTTTTGTAGTAACTTGAATATACCAGTTGAAAGAAAAAAAAAAATACATTTTTACTTTACAAATTTTTGGTATTCATTGAAATTCAAAACAAAAATGATTTTTTAAGTTATGATAAACAAATGACTTTTCTGAAAATGTATGCATTTTTTTTTGCTTTTCAAGCGACGATATACTCTCCGGAGTCTAGATAATCAAGCACACTCCCAATATTTAAAAAATCTGATTTATTGTAGAAATGATTGTAAATGAAATTGCTATTCTTCGCAAAGTATGTGGATAAAATCGTTTTGAAAAATTTCTTTATATATAGTTTTCTGCCATGCCTATTTTTAAGGGGCGTTGTTTTTATTTAAAAAACTTTTGTGATTACAATAAAATCCTTTGAATGTTGTATAAAAAAAATTTAGACCCTTCTTAAGAATTCACTAACACTTAGATTATTGAAATTTGGGATAGGATTAGGGTGTCAAACAGTTCGCCAAGCGGACTGTAGCCTATCCCTAAGTTTCATATCAACCATATCAACGCTAAAACAAATAAAAAATAGCTGCATATACTCGTAATTTGCGACCTGGTATTTCCACTACGACACAGGGTGCCGAATGTGCCTAATGCACGAACGTCAAATGTGCCCCGATGTCTCAAATTCTCTTTTCTAATTGATTTTACAAAAAGGAATGAAAGTGGAAAAGATTTGGGTTCTTTAACTTAAAAACTAATTCTTAATATTTTGAAAATATCTCTTTTATTTACACAAAATTAATAGACGCGTTTTATTATTATTATTACTTATCTCAAGCTCAGCAATGGAAACCCCAATAAAACTATATGTTCACTTTTTAGTTTAAATGTCAAATTTGGAATACATATTGAATGCTTAACTATCGATGGCGTTATGTCTAATCTTTTGTGAAACAGCAGAGTTTCGTTGAACTTAAAAGTGTTTTTAGACGTAAGCAATTCTCAAATGTGTTATTCTCGTACATTTAATCTAATTTGTACTTCCCAAATCAATTTGTTCTTTTACTAGTTATCCACTGTGGGGGAATGAGTAAAATAATGTATGGTTGCGGGGTAAACAAATTATTTTATTTCCCCAACTTAATTTAGACTTTGAAAATCTTAGTTAAGGTTTGGACATACGCTTGTGCGTCATTCCATTCCATTGGCTCCAAAACTTTTACCTTCACTTTTTATACCCTATTCTAGGGGTATATTAATTTTGACGCATAGTTTGTAACATACCTTAATATTGCCCGTAGACCCCTAAAAGTTACTATATTTATGATCAGCATCGATAGTAATGTCGATCTAGCCATGTCCGTCCGTCCGTCCGTCCGTCCGTCCGTCCGTCCGTCCGTCCGTCGGCAAAAATTAGGCCTTTAAACTGGACCTAGAGAGCTGAAATTTTAACCATATACTCTCTAGGGTCCCGAAATAATCAAGTTTACGAATTTTTGAAATCCGCCCACAGACACGCCCACAAACTCAAAAAAACAAAATTTTGGAAAAAATCGAATTTTGAGCTAGGAAGCTGAAATTTTTTATATATGATCTATGACTCCTAAAACTGCTCGGGATATAAAATTTTCAAAATCCGCCCACTGCCACGCCCACAAAAAAAATAAAACAATTTTATTGAAAAACCAAAATTTAAGCTAGGGAGCTGAAATTTTTAATATATACTCTCTAGGGGCCCTTTAAGCTCATGTATAAATATTTTCAAAATCCGCCCACTGACACGCCCACAAATAAATAAAACAATTTTTTTGAAAATCCAAAGTTTGAGCTAGGAATCTGAAATTTATAATATATACTCTCTAGGGGCCCTTTAAGCTCATGTATAAATATTTTCAAAATCCGCCCACTGACACGCCCACAAATAAATAAAACAATTTTTTTGAAAATCCAAAGTTTGAGCTAGGGAGCTGAAATTTATAATATATACTCTCTAGGGGCCCTTTATGCTCATGTGTTAATTTTTTTTTAAATCCGCCTACTGACACGCCCACAATTAAATAAAACAATTTTATTGAAACACCCAAGTTTGAGCTAGGGAGCGTTTTTTTTGATAAAATCCTTTAAATGTTATATAACAAAATATGTAGAGCGTTCTTAACAATTTAACCATACTTAGACTTTTGTCACGCCCACTTATGAGGGATAGGAATAAGAATAGGGTATCCAACAGTTCGCCCAAGCGGACTGTAGCCCGTCCCTATGTTTATGTTTACTTTTGTGCTGACCAATTCATCTTCTAGTTTGTTGTTGGTTAAGATGTAAAATGTTGCTGAGGTGGGTATACACTCATCAATAAAACACGCGCCTAATTATAAAAATCACTTACTTACTTGTAGAAGAATATTATAGCCAGCAGTTTAAATCACCGAATGTGCCCCTTTTACGATACAAATTGTCATGAAAGGCTTCTCAAATTTGTCGTTCCAATTCGACGCAGAACTTTAGAGTAATGCAAAAATATAGACACAAACAACTTGGCCAAAACAAAATGAAGAAACATAGGGACGGGCTACAGTTCGCTTGAGCGAACTGTTGGATACCCTATTCTTATTCCTATCCCTCATAAGTGGGCGTGACAAAAGTCTAAGTATGGTTGAATTATTAAGAACGCTCTACATATTTTGTTATATAACATTTAAAGGATTTTATCAAAAAAAACGCTCCCTAGCTCAAACTTGGGTGTTTCAATAAAATTGTTTTATTTAATTGTGGGCGTGTCAGTAGGCGGATTTAAAAAAATAACACATGAGCATAAAGGGCCCCTAGAGAGTATATATTATAAATTTCAGCTCCCTAGCTCAAACTTTGGATTTTCAAAAAAATTGTTTTATTTATTTGTGGGCGTGTCAGTGGGCGGATTTTGAAATTTTTTTATCCCGAGCAGTTTTAGGAGTCACAGATCATATATAAAAAATTTCAGCTTTCTAGCTCAAAATTCGATTTTTTCCAAAATTTTGTTTTTTTGAGTTTGTGGGCGTGTCTGTGGGCGGATTTCAAAAATTCGTAAACTTGATTATTTCGGGACCCTAGAGAGTATATGGTTAAAATTTCAGCTCTCTAGGTCCAGTTTAAAGGCCTAATTTTTGCCGACGGACGGACGGACGGACGGACGGACATGGATAGATCGACATTACTATCGATGCTGATCATAAATATAGTAACTTTTAGGGGTCTACGGGCAATATTAAGGTATGTTACAAACTATGCGTCAAAATTAATATACCCCTAGAATAGGGTATAAAAAAGCCCCTAAAAATATATTTCATAATGATGGGCCCATTATGCGAAAATTATGCGAATATTATGCGAAATTCGCCCCAAATAAATGCATAATGGTTCCCAATTCTTTTTCTTCTTCTCCCTTAATGACGTTGAGGATATGAACAGGATTAAAGGGATCATAAACGTCCCGCCTACCTGTATCTCTAGTGATCCGCCTGTGGGGTTTGCCGGTTCAACCCCAGAAAATAAAGGCAAGCCTCCCGTGATCCAGGAATTTTCAGGCCTTTGTATTTCACTGTTACACTGAGATTACACTCTGTTGGTTTGACCAACTTAAGTGCCCGTACTTGGTCGATCGTAGACCCTTTCCTTGCCAGTTCATCAGCTCGGTCGTTGCCGGGTATGGCCCTTTATCCAGGGACCCAGCAGAGACTCGTCTTTTACTGCGAGCTTTGAATTCCTCGTGACATCAGCGAACAAGCAGAGACTTAATTTCAGTAGCAGATACCGCTTTAATGGACGTCTGGCTATCAATAAATATGGTAATATCACTACTTGGTACCGCCATCATTGAGACCATACTTGCAACTTCAGTGAATGCTAGAACTTCTGATTGGTTCCCTGGTTCCCAACATAACAAATACACTACAGTGATCAGGTAATCTAATCGATCTCTCGGAGAATAATCCAGCACCAGTTAGATAGTTCATCTTTGATCCGCCTGTGAAGATGGATATCGATTTCATTTTCCTGGGTTCATTTACATTCCATTTCCTAGATATTTCGCACTCTTCCTTCAGTGGTATTCCCTCAATCGCTGCTGGCTGAAATTCTGGTGGCTTGAATTCTTGTTAGTGAACAGCACAAGCTCAGTTTGTTGGGGATTGAATTCAAAACCGCATTGTTTTGTGCACGTACTAAGTGTCCGTAGGAAGTTTTTTTAACAGTTCGCTCAGAGTTAATAGGAATTTTCCCGTCGCAAGCAAAACTACTTCATCTGCGTGTGTGATTGCATTAACCCCTCTCTTTTTGAACTTCAAGAGTATTTCAGTAACGAAAATTACCCAGAGTAAAGGAGAGATGACTCCACCGTGTGGTGTGCCTGTAGAGGCAACGACTCTTAGGTCAACATGTTCAACATAGATAGAAACTGGTTTATTGCAAACCCCAAAAATGCTCTATACGATACAATCTGAAGGTGAAATGAATTTTTTATTAGATTTGTTAAATTCGGTTATAGCTTTTTTTAAAACCATAACTTGAAGAATTTCAAACATTTCTTCATAATTGAAAGTGAAATGGAAAAGTTTAAATGTCATTGCAAAACAAGAAGTCGTTATTCAAAGCACAATAACTTTGAAAACAAATCTGTTACCAAGATATTGATTAGACAATTTATCAAAATAATGTTTCAATATGTTTCTTGGGATTGTTTTAGGTAGTACGGCTTACGAATTGGATAATCCCCGAGAAAAAAAAGACAGGAACATCAGTCGAAAGATATTAAAATTTTATGTTTTCGTAAATTTTAATTAAATGCTCGTCGTAGACGTACACGTAAACGTAAGCGTAACATCCCTAAATTAGAGCGCAAATTATAAAGTCAATAAAATCTATTATGCTGCAGAATAATAATAAAAATATCTCCTTTTGCGTCTACTGTCCCTCAAACGATGGTGAAATTCAAATAACAAAGAAAAACCTAGAGGAAGATGAAGTTGAGGCGCAAACAAAATACAAAATGTCAGTCAGGCAACTCAAACTAAACAAATCGAGCACGTTCTGGGGGAAAAACTTTTTAATAGACGTGACGAAGCTCAAGCGAAGACGACGTTACCTGAAAACCAAATGTGCAAAACAAAATGTTATCCTGAATTTACATTAGCCAAGTGAGATGAATTCGTGCATGCAATAAAGGATATATTGTTTTATTTGCTTGCCAGTCAAGAAACCAACTACACACAGCTCCTCCCGCTCTGCGAAGTGCTCTATCAAGCACAAGTAAATAAAATTCTGCAAGTTGTATATTTATTAAAGATGCAGGCGAGATGAACTCGGTCCAGAAAATCAATATACATACCTAGGTAGCTATCTGTCTAACACAAACATGCAAATTATCAAAAGTCACACACCAATCCTTGAAATGAAAAGTCATCTATCCCTCAAAAAAGAACCCACCCGCCCCACAGCAAATAAAGGATGAAATATACCCCTAGTAAATATATCCATTAAAGTCATTCCCTTGTGAAAAGTCATTGTAGTAGAAAAATGTTGAACTTTTCTGAAATCATAACGCAATCTAGTAAAACGTTTCATAGCCCTCCATTCGTGTATATATGTTGAAGGTTGGGCAAGGTTGTTGTTGTGTAGATAGATAGACGAATTGGTGTTGAATGCCTCGTTTAGTTTTCTTTTTTTAAATATAACATTAAAAATCAGAAGAGCAAGTGGCACGTCTAGCAGTAGAACGGCCCAATCTCTCCTACCCCTGACCCTTTTTGTTGACTGATTTTTTTTCTTTGTGGCTGAAGTATAGTGTCTCAAATTTTATTCTGAAAACTTTTCAACTTTCCAAAATTGAATTTACAAAGATTTCTCTTTGCTGTCAAGAGCCTCCTAATTTTCCATTCAAGTTGAAATTATTTTCTCATTCGTCTTTTGTATACGAGTGAATTGGAATTTTGTATGTCAGTGAAGTGAACATTAGGTATCATTCGCAATCACAGGTTTTGACAGAAGTAAGTTGTTTTTAAGTTTTCAGGTCTGTTGATTGATGGTTGGAATAACTAACAAGCGAGCGACAAGGCCATACCTATTAGTTGCTTTCAGTGGTTGCTGATGAAAGCAGCTTTGATTTCAAAAATTTAATGGGCAAACAACTAGTGGAGTTCAAATGAAACCTTGTGCTACATGATTGGGATTCACGCTCAGAAAAGCAATGTGTATAATGAGTTGAATGTGCCTTTTTGAGAGATATCAATCCCTGTAAAAGCAGACGTCGTAGAAATCTTTTTAGCGCCGTTTTGTACAAACAAAATATAAACTTTGTCCGAATCACGAAAAAAGTCTGATGTCATTCACTTTTGAAAGTGAGGATCTCGTTTTTATGTTGTTTTCTTTTACAAGATTTCGGTGGTCTCTTTCTTCTTCCTGAGCGGCGAGGCGATAATCATCCCTCTTCACTGCTGGTCCGCCTGTGGGGTTCGCCGCTTGACCTCAATAATAGGCGGCACGTATAATAGCTTCCGATCAATTCGTCACTGAAGCCAACTGATGCTGACCTGTCTTTTGTTTACGATTTCGATACGTGCATGTACCTATTATTGATTATTATCTGATCTTCCTGTAACGACCCCGGTGATCTCCAGTCGCGTCAACCGAGGGATTTGCATGCACACTTGCGGGACAGTTTGAAGTTATTTAAGTTGTCGAGGCTTACGATAAGTACTGTTTTCTGAGGTCGCTGCAGTTGTATTCTTCTGGTTTCGTTTGAATTATATTGGAATACCACATGGTTGAAATCTTGGACCTCACCTATTATGTTTTTTTTTTTGTTGCCTCTTTTGGGCTCAAGTATTTTTTTTTGTCTTTGAACATAGGTAAGCCCGTCTTCACCTCGCTACTTAATACAAACTGATTAACAAATGACTAGTCAGTCCATGCTGAATCGTGTCTTGGGTAATTAAATGGGAAAAGGCACACGGCGCTTGTGGGAGAATTGATTATCTCAGCTAAAGCTACAGATTTTGATAACTTTTGAGTACGAGGCAGAGCCGCGTAACCATTAACTCTGTTACTAGTAAGTGACTTTAGTCACAAATCAGTTAAGTTTCTTTTGTATAGCGCCGTGCTTAGAGGGCTTAACTTAGTTCCAAATGATGAACCAACTGAAAGAAGCATTAAAGGTCATTCCTAAGCTCCATCATCGATTAAGACGTATCAAATCCAGAGTGGGAAATCCGGTCTTATTCTATATTTTCAGATTTTGATTTCAATATTTTCAGAATTTGTAACTACATTACGAGGGGCCTTATATTATGGCAACTGGGTCGGTTTTGCTGCCAACACATTTTTTTTTGTTGATTAAAGCGGGTTGGTTTCAAATCTAGCCGTCTACATTTTCTCCTTTTATTCGCCGCTTATGTAAGTTATGTATTTGCTCCGACAATGATAGGTGGGTACCTACTAATAATTAGTTAGGCGCCTATATAATTCCTTAATTGTTGTTTACATGAAGCAGAGGACATACATTTGAGGTCTTTTGTCTGCACTTCTCAGACGACGCCTTATATGGGCGCAATTTTTTGGGATCTACATAGCCTGACCGAATAACAGTTTAAATCTTTAACGATTCTAAAACATTAAAGACATTGCAATGACTCTTTGTAGAACAATGTAAGTTTTTGTTCTGGCAGAAGTATCAAAAAAAATTGCAAGATCCGAGGAAGCCTTCATGTCAGGAATCTATTTCAGAGAAAATGGAACGCAACCGGCGCAGTTGGTGCTGTCATTTTCAAAGAAGATATCCTACGAACAGCGTCAAAAAGGCAATATCAATCAAAGATCCTATACAATCGCGTAAGAGAACAGAAATCCATCATTTGATTGGCAGCGGTTGGCGAAGTTCCTCGAAGTTCAAATCGACGATTTCCACAGGCGAACCAGTAGGGATGCAGTGAAGTTGGGATCTCTGCCTCATTTTACTTACCGGAGTCCCGACCCGTGGAGAGTCTCTGCAAGAGACACTGCAGATGTAAATCCTCAGTGATCCCGGGCACGCTCCTTCCAATTGTTCAGACCAAGCGCTCTGGCATCCGGTATGGCTTGATCTTTAAATTGGAGGTTCAGTCTTCCTTTTCGTCTCGAATTTGGGGCTGAGAGGCGAAGATTCCCTTCCATGGTCCATTCGCTCGATGTGTATTTAAGCTTTTTGAACTACATCCACATCTTAAAACAGCTCATAGAGTTCGCGGTTCTATCATCTCCTCCATTTGGTTTGCTAAGCCAAGTAGCAAAGGTTTCCTTAGGTAATTCTTCATTGAATCTCTCCACTAAGATGTCACTTGTGGAGCTGAGGTTTACTCCGAGGTAGGTGAACTCCCTTACTTCCTCCTTGCTGCTATCAATAGTGATGTTTTGTCCTTTTTTTTTTTACTTTTAAATTCATTTTTATTAATTATTAGCTTATATCAACTTATATGCTAGACAAAAATGAGTAAATCTAACTTAACATTAACAGGATACTTATTCTAGATTATTGATCCTTATGCGGACGCCCTAAACTTAACTCTATCTTATAATTATTGCCTTTCGGCCTAAAAACTATTTTACGAACTAATCTTACATATTATGTTTTCATCGAGAAAATTTTTAAGAAAACTCGGCATCTTTATCAAATTTTATATTTTTATATAAAAAAACAAATTACAAACTACCTACTCTACTTACTTAAACTACTTAACATATTCTAACTATAATTAGGATTCTGAGCACTCGTTGCATTACGAAACAAGTGGTCAAATTCCCAATTGCTTTCCGAGCGAATGGCAGTCGTCAACGTGCACACGCGCCGCCGTGAGCTGACTGATGCCTTACAGAATCAATCACCTCCCGGAAGCACCACCACAAGTTGGCGAGCCCGGCCCCTCCCAGAAACGCCCTAGCTAACTTAATCTATCTTACAAACTAAGAGGATGTTACCTAGAGTAACGCACCGTCTTGGGAGGGCATGTTGACCCCTCCCCCCTCAAAAAGCCACCAAAATTCGGCAAATTGCTTTTCTGTATCGAATTTATCCCTCTCCGCTATTGCGGTACTAAAACGGAGGGGCTCATGAGCATTGGCGACGTCCTCGCCGCGGATGAGCCGCTTATCTCTCGCACTGCGGTAGCGGTGGTATAATACCGGGATACCATCCCTCGTCTGTACCAGCCCTTTTGCATCAATATGGATAAATGCCTCTGGCGGGATAAAGCCAGACCGGAGTGTACTCTCTATGTACATTTCATTGGGGTAGTAAGCCCCAAAGATCAGACTATTGTCGCTGGCCATCGCCCTTGCAACGTGCCTTCGGGTCACCTTAATGAGAAAATTGTCAATCCTATTCAACTGAGCCCCATCGTATAGGACCTTGTTGGGATAGTATTTTATATAGTTGGATTCAGGCGTTCGGAACAACCGGAGACAGGTCCTTAGACATTGTCTCTCCAAAACCCGAATCTTTTCCATATAGCTAGGCGCTATATTAAACCATAATGGACAACCATAAGCGATGATCGGCCTTATAAGGGCCACGTAGCAAATGACCTTCACTCTGGAGTCAAGTTGACTGCTATGAAACAGTCTCCTTGTCAGAGCATAAGCCTTCTTGGCCCCAGCAAGACAAGCAACTATATGTCTATCGAAATATAGATACTGGTCAAGCCAGATACCTAGATATCTAACTGCGCTTCTCACCGCCAATGGCTGCCCATTTTGTCCAATAATGGCCAATTTTTTCCAGTTTTTTCTGGTATCCCTAGAGGCCCCAGCCAATGGAGTTCTGAACAAGATTGTTTCCGTCTTCTGAAAGTTGATTTTCAACTTCCAGTCGTCGCAATATCGCTTAATTTGATCGAAGTCACGCTGCAAAAGGATATTAATGACCTCGATTTTAGGACCTGATCTGTATGCCACCAAATCGTCGGCATACGCTATAGCATGTCTGAGTGAACCCACCAGATCACTCGTGTAAATGTTAAACAGGATCGGAGAATTGACCGCCCCCTGCTGTAAACCGTTTTTAATTTCAAAGACTCTGCTCGAAGTCACGTTGCCACATTTGACAACGAACTTCTTTCCCATAAGCATATTATAAATTACATATAGCAAAGGTTTGTGCATCCCCCGCCTGGTCAACTTGTAGAAAAGTCCCTCTAACCATACGGTGTCGAAAGCCTTCTCAAAATCAACCAGACAAGCACCCGTGCATTGGCTCTTGCATTTATTCCACTGAATGTCGGAAACCAGTTTCGACGCGGCATGAATAGTGTCATGCCTCGCCCTGAAACCAAACTGGTTGTCCGGAATTATGTTATTGTCCTCGACCCACTTTAACAGAGCTCTATTGACAACCTTTTCAAAGACCTTGCTAATATTCGGAAGCAAGCTAATTGACCGGAGATTGGCTGGGTTCGTCCTATCTTTACCTTTTTTCGGGATAGGGTGTACCACAGCTACCTTCCAATGCGCCGGATAATGTGCATTATTCAGCGCATTGTTAAACAGCGTGGTGAAAATATCTACAGCCTCCAAAGGCAGGTGTCTCAATACGACGTTTGGGACACCATCCATCCCCGCCGACTTTTTATTCTTTAGTGACCCGAAGATGCACAGAAGATCATCCTTCGACACGAACAAGTGCGATGCATCTCGGCCATTGGCGACAACTGCATTAGCATGGTTTTCATCAGTGAACACGGTGAATCCGTTATTCTCAGATCGCCAATTCTCAAGTTCGGTGCGCAGATCGAAGTGGTTCACCAGAGCCCTATTCTCAATGTCGTGGTTACGGCGAACAGGATTGCTCACCGTATACACGGCCTCGAAACAAGCGCCCAGCAAATCCACTTTCTCCTGTGGGTCCTCGACCACGAAAAAATCGTCGTTTGAAGCGACACTTTCTGGACTTATTCCAGCAGTCAGTACTGTCTGTCTGTTGTCTGCTGTCTGGGAGATTCGAACACAAGGAATATCATTGTGATCTTTCCTCCTGAACAACTTATTTATCTGTGGGAACATATTCGGACTACAGGTTTTAATAGCCCGAATTTTATTGCCCCAATACAGACTTACAGATTTTTTGTAATTTTCTTTTATCAGCTGTTTCAGGATTCGGATCTCTGAATTCAGAATCCTTAGCTCCGGGTCGTTGCGATCAGTAAATTGCCTGTACAGCCGTTTAAGCCTCGAGAGCAGTCTACTTTTCTGTCGGTATAGTGCGTCGATTGTCGGGTTTCTGTACTTTTCTGTCTGGTCGTCGTCGGAACGTCCTACTCGAGGAATAGTTCGTTCCATAGTTCGTTTGATGGCGTCGTTCATTTGCAATAAATGCCGATCAATGTCATCATTTGTCATGTTACTGTTTGTCGGTGGGTCGATCCCACTCGAACGTATATCTCGCTTTAAAAATCTGGAGAAGCGCGACCACTGTGCCCTCCGATAATCGAATGAACACAATGCTTCGTACTCCTCCAGCAGCGTTTGCTCGTTCGGGATCCGTATTGCGGCGGCGAGTCCGTAGTGATCACTATCGTACTCAAACGCACGCAAACAGTTCCGCGTGTTTTGATCTATGTTCGTCAGTTGAAGTCTTGCGTCTGTTAAGGCCAAGTCCAGGAAAGCACCGCTTCTTGGGAAAGAAGGGATATCCGTCGCGTACAACTCGAGTTTGTACTCAATCATATTGAGGCGCCACCAGTCGTGAAACTGGTTGCCCCTGGGATTTGCAGTAACATTTCCCCATGCCGCATGTTTGGCATTAATATCTCCGGCCAAGAAGTAATAATTCTCCTCCGAGTTCAGCTGCAGACCACGAAAAAGTGTCTCGAGCTCTGTCATAAATTGGTTTGGTGGAGGTGCAGCAGGTGCGTAAAGCGACACCACATACATTCTCCTCCGGCTATGGAGAGGAATGCATATGATGCATGCCTCCAACAACTGGAACCTACGCACGTCTCCGCTATATATAACCCTATGGCGCAGGCCTTTTCGAATTAAGATTCCAACCCCACCTCCTTGAGTGGAGTGAGGCCGGTCTCTTCTTATTACATGATAGTCTTTGTATCCCAGTTTGTGCTTCTGATTTAGCTTAGTTTCGCTAACCAAAAGCACATCCGGGTTTTCGGTTTTCAACAAATTGGCAAGTGACGTTCTTTTCTCGATCCTGACTAGTGAATTAACATTCACAGCAAGGATCTTTAAGTTTCCCTCATCCAGCGCAGCCATTAGATTTATGGCACACCAGACCCCACAAACAGCTCCGAATAGATAAAGTCAATTCGGGCCGCTTGTTCATTTAATTGTTTCTGGAACTTGTCGATCTTTCCGTGCAGAGACAGAAGGATCGATTTTAAGTCCAGATCCACCTCTGGTGCCTTTTGGGCTACCTTTGGTTGGATTGATGTCATGTGGGCTTGACCCGGTCCAGCTGCCATTTGGGCAAAGGACACGTTGGGTGCCACAAAATTCGAGAACGAGCGACTCTTTTGACGCCTATCGTCTTCCGACTGCTGTTTGCGGGCCTGGACTCGCTTTTTCAGCTCCTGGTACTTTGGGCAACCCCTGAAGTTGGCGGGATGCCCAGAGTTCCTGCAGAGCACACAAGAGAGGACACCCCGGTCTTCGACTCTCTCCTTGCCAAGAGAACATTCACCATGTTTGTGGTCTTTGTCGCACTTGACGCATCTAAACTGCATGTTGCAGTTAGCTGCGGCGTGCCCGAACCTTTGGCAGCGCATACATTGAAGTATGCGATCTGACCTCTTTATTTTCTCCCACCTTACAGCATGGTAGTACAGGAAGCGGATATTTCGCAGCCTGTCGATTTTGCTGTCGGGAGTGAGCTGAACCAGGAAGAATGGTAAGTGACGGTTACCACCCCTTGCCACAGCCGAGGAAAACGGCTTGACCCCCACGAACTTGAGGTCATCGCTTTCAAAGTTCTTTAGCTCTCTTTCGAGCTCCTCCGTTTTTATTGAGGGATCAATTCCCTTTAATACAACGGTTTTTAGCTTTTGCTCTCTTGGGGTGTACGTAAAGTACTCGGTCTTAACCTCTCCCAAGGCGGTGCGCACCCTATTGTACTCCTCTATTTCTTCACAAATAATTATATGTTTATTGGCCGATAGCCTTTTAACATGAAAGTTCTTTGTTATAAGCCTACATAACCTTATACTATCACTTATATCGAAATTACTCACATTAATCGGTGGAATTTTGTTCTTCCTTGCTGGTTTCTGCTGCTGTTGCTGCTTTGACTGCTGTTGCTGATTTGGCTGCAGTTGCTGCTTTTGCTGCTGCTGTTGCTGCTTTTGTTGGTTCTGTTGCTGTTGTCGTTGTTGTTGCTTCTGTTGATGTTGTTGCTGGATTTGCTCCCTCAGCACTATTTGTTGTTGCTGCTGCTGTACTTTTTTCAGCCTCAACTGCTCACGTTTCTCAAGGAGCTCTTTGATGAGTTGGTCAAGCTGAGCCTCCTCATCATCTTCCTCTCTATCCTCCATTTGGATGACATTTGGATGACATTGCTATCATCGTCGTCGACCGGTAGGTCCCTGAAGGAGTTTCCCTCTCCGACGTACCGGCCCGCTCGCACTTCAGCTTCGTAAGAGCTGGTGTTATCCGTGTCATCATCGGTACCAGCCATCGATGATTCCACATTAGGGCCTGCCAGGTTCGCCCTTCTCTTCGCATAAAGATTCGGCTTCGGATTAAGCTTCCGTCGCCTCTTCTCCACCTTTCGAAACTCCTCCTTCTCTACTTCTGTAGCTGGGTTTTCAGCTGCTGCTACTGACTTTGTTGGTGCTGGTATTGCCTGCGAGAACACTCGCCTAGGCAACGATCGACCCGTTGTTGTTGCTGCAATTGGTGCCATTTTAGAAGCATGTGCAGCTACTGCCCTTGGCATACACACTGCTGCTGCTGCTGTTCTCGTTGCTGTTGCTATTGTTGTTGTTGTTGCTGATGTTATTGCTGCTGCTGTTGTTGCTGCTGTTGCTGCTTTCGTTACTGCTGTTGTTGCTGCTGTTGTTGCTGCTGATTTTTTTGCCGGCTCACGTGTTCGCACCACACGTCGCAACGGCACACCCACACCCGTAAGCGGGACCACCGATTTTCCGGGGTCCATCGCCTGATAATGCGGCACTTTTTTTTTTGTTTTTTTTTGTGTCTCTATCACTATATTTCCGAAAAAAAATAAAATTAAAAAATTGAAGACTGGCCGAGAATCGAACCCGAGTCTCCGGCGTCAAAGTCGGACGCCTAACTTACTAAGCCAACTTTGGACTTAAAAATACTTGGCTAAATCGCTTTTATAATCGATACACTTTCCGTTTTTCCCGCTGAACACTAACTAGCCAACCTATCTCGATGAGAGCTGCGGCACGACTGTGATGTTTTGTCCTAGTCCTTTAACAATGCACGCTGAGATCAGCCGATGTTGTCGATAGCGGACGCGTATCCCAGTAGTTGTATGGATCTGTTGAAAATAGTGCCCTCCCTCCGTGTTGGCACATACCCTTCGTACTACCTGCTCGACAACAAGATTCCAAAAGGCAACAGGGCAGCGGATCTCCTTGCCCGAATCCGGTACAGGTTTGGAATAGTTTGGAAGAGCTGTTTCCATATTCAACATTGCACTGCGCTTTTTTCAGAGTCACGCGACACAGCTGGATCAGTTTTGCCGGAAACCCGAATTCGGCCAGCGCCCCTGGCGATGAGTGCAATCACATGCCGATTTTAAGTCGATGGAAAGATTGTTGGTCTCGACTGTAAATTCATTTGTCTTTTCCAGGATTTGTCTTGGTGTGAAAATTTGATCTATTGTCGATCTGCTGAGCCGAAAGCGATACTGGTACGTGCCGATTAGTGTGTTGCAGAACGGCTTTCTCGTCTTTAATGAAAAAAAAGAAAATCACTTTTTTTTCCTGGCCGTATTCATACGACGTGTCAACCAACAATTACATTTACTGAGTTAAATTTGCTCGTATTTGGACAAGTGAGTGAGTTTTTTTGTGTAATGGTGATGTTTTATTAGCACTTCTAGATTCACCCTAAAAACCGTGAGCTTATGAAGCTTCTACTACTTTTGGCGTCAATTCAATGTTGCGACTGATCTGCAATTTTGTTGACCACAATGAACTAAGAAAACCGCTATGAGTCGCTCCATGGGATGGGGTAATTTTTATTTTATCCTCAAAATAAATTCTTCCACACAAAAAACTAGCTCAGTTCGCACAAGATATTTTTATTTGTTCCATTTTACGAAAACTTTACAAATTCTTTTAAAATCGATCATTTAGCAGATCTTCTGCTGCTTTTTGTTGATTGTTTTAAGGTCCTAATCGAAAAACTGTTTGTTTTGATCAAAAAACGACCGACAAAGTGGGCGTGATAGAAAACTTTGTTTGGACGAGTCGCTCGAAGAACATTGTTTACATATTTTGTTACTGCTGTTTTTTTGGGTTTATCGTTAAAGCGACGTTTGTGCCAAAAATGCCGCCAAAAAAAGGGAAAGGGAAATTGAAGAACTGTTAAGAAATGGCTACATACTTTGCGAAGAGTACAACCTTGATATCCCACAACTCTTTCGATCATCATTTTTGCAGTGCTCCTTGTTGGTCCCCTAGCTTACGAAAAAAATCAATATCGATTGATTAAGTTCCGAGTGAATAATTAGTCAAAATTTTATATATGATTTTCAAAAAAAAAAAATATATATTCCAAAAGTTTTGTGCAAAATTCAAAAAGCCAATGAATCCGTTTTCAAATTCTAACAACTACAAGAACACCAAATTTATCAGCGATCTTCGAGCGTGAACCGGAAGTAATGTATCAAAATGCGTCAATCAATTTTCTGTGGGAATTTCATCTCAAATAATTGGACTATGACTCTCCAGAGCTTTATCTCGAGGCTGCCAGTGCATGGAATGGTCTATCCAACAAGCAATAAAAGTCCTATTGTTGCAAGGGGTCAGTAAAAACTCAAAGTTCCGAGTATTTTGCTGTCCTCATGTTGTAATTCATTTTAGGTAAATCGAGAGTTAAACCGACGTCGAGTGAGAAGACAGCGACGTTCCAAAAAGCTGCAAAAACGATAGCGGACTGGAAAGTATTTGAAATCGCGCAGAGTTAGAAGAATGGACAAAAGTGCCAAGCCGCCGAAAACGAAATCGATAGAGTTTGTTGATCCCAAGTGTAACAAACCCCAAGCAAAACGTAGTCTCACTGGCACGGCATTAGACTATGAATTGCTTGTCTGCTTGTCACCGCCTCGGAATTTCGGTAGTAAATTTGAATTATTTGTAAACGTTGTTGCTTTGTGTCCTTCACCATGATGAAAATGTTGATTTTACTGAATATTTTGACATTGACAGTTCGGTAATCGGTTTAATGGTGCGTTCACACTGAAAGTTTGAAGTTGTATTTATATCGAAAAATCATTCAGTTACTATTATTAAGAAATCATTGATTCAAATAAAAAACCATCAGTTACTATTTTTGAGAAATTATCATTCAAATAAAAATACCTTAAAATATTTTTAAATCGATAGTCCGATAGTTTTCTTCAACTGAATGATTTTTCTGTGTTTTGATACAGTCGACTCTCTCGCGATGGTCCTACTGCAAAAATGTTGTTTTTGTCGGCTTGCACTGAGATGCTCGATCAGTCTCTTCAGTCAATATGGTTTTGTGTGCCTATGTGTGCTTGCGTTTTTTATTGGATTTTCTGTACGGGTGGTTTTATGATGGTACCGCTGGCAACCAGCGTCTGGCTTATGTTTTCATTTAGCAACTATTGGACTTTGGACTTACGGTATTTGCAATCTGTTTGAGGGGTTTAGCTTTGGTTGGATTATTCATGTGTGCAAAACGAATTGGATGAGTTTTTCTTTGTAATTGGATTGCATTTGACAATATGCGTCCTGGATTAAAAAGATCGCTTGCATGGGAGTTCTTCCAGAAGACAGGGAATGGCATTCATTAGAATATATGCAAAAGAGAAATGAAATTTTCAGGCAACACGTCTAACTTAAATTACCATTTCCGCCGTTAGCATCCAGGCATTCAAAAGGAAATGATTGGGAACCTCATTATGCAATATTTGTCACACTATCAGTGTCAACGACAACGCAAGAAACACAAACAACAGCCACTTCCAGCGCTCATACGCAACTAGCCGAAACATCAACAGATGTAGTTCCAAAAATCAAAAGAACGGTGCTTTCGAGGTTATTTGTGACTGATAAACGTTCAGAACTTTGGGCATCTTAAAAACAGACCATTGACGATTTCATTATAAAAATGAAAACGACAGACCTGCACCCAGTTTTAATTGTGGAAAACTCAGGATTTCTAGAATACTTGTTTGCAAAAGACTAGAGGCTGTATTGGAAAGCCCCCCCCAACACTACCGAAATGTTGCAGTTTCCACTGAATGAATGAATGAATAAAACTCAATGGTTGAAATCATTCAGTAACTAACTAGCGATAGTCAAATTCATTCGATAGTTCCCTCACTAAACTGCCGCGATGAAAAATACTTGAGCAGATTACTAATAGAAAGCCGCTCCTGATTGTGATTGGTCCGAAAATATCGACGATGCTTCTATTTAGTTGTTGGGCCCATCTTGCGGGCGATGACAGATACCTGTATTTATGATTTCGCAGCTTTCACTTGTTGACATCTATTGTCATTTACTTTTACCAATGCATAGATACAAATAAAAATTATCGCTTGCTGACGACATTAATTCAATTGTTCTGCTTTTTTTTTTACTCTTCTCCAAATTTTGCTTTACTAAATATTTAGTTTGTTTGCTTTTTTATTCTAATATTGTAATAAATTAGTTTAACCCACGCATAGTTCTATTTTTGTTTGTGGACAGCGGGCATTTTGTTTTGAAGACATCATGGAGAAGTCTTTTGCATTCTTTCCAAAATACAACAGAGAAAGAAAAAATTAAATCTTTTTTTAAAACAAAGAAAATTTTAAATAAAATACGCACGCAAGGGCGCTGATATAACGATAATCTCAATGTCATCGTATGTATTGTGTTTCCACTTTTTTGAGCTATGATAGCTTTAAAATCAATCCAAATACATATATTTCCCAGTTATCATCATTAAGATTCCATAAATTTTTAATTGCCGCGGCTCTGTTAATTTACTAAATTGAATCTTTACAAACAAATCGACCTGTGCCAAACAAGTGTAGCAAATCCATTAAATAAAACAAAAAAAAAAACTCATTAATAAAAACTTAATTGATTCAAATAAAACTACGAAGATAAATATACCAAACGCATTTATAGATTGGGCTTCGATTTTTTAATTGAAAGTACGCAACCATAAAACACAGAAGGTAAATAAAAATAAAGTAGGCATGCATGGTAAGTCTTTAAGTAAATATATTACCAGTTGGTGTGTTTATAACCGCTTCGATGATTTTAGTTTTATTCGCTAAATTACTTTTGAATGGAACAGTTTAATCAGTGAGGGGGCTTACATTTAAATTTCATTGAACGATCGATAGTCGGGGGGACGGTATACATTAAGCAAATTACATTGAAATTACATTTAATTGATGTTGGCAAGGTATGTAATCCTAAGCGATGACTGGTTTGCCTGCACTTGCCCAGAGTTTAAATGTAGCAAAATGGGGATAAATCACTGGAAAAGTGGAAGCAGCTATTAGTGGCAGGTAGACTTTCAGGTTTTCACTGATTTTGCAATGGGAAAAATTACCAATCAAAATGAGCTGCAAATCAAGAAAAATGTTCAAAGTTTCATATACCCTAACTTTGGATTTACTAAATCCATACTTGTTGTTCGTAATTTTAAGAAAAGTGCAACGTGAAAAAACTGAAACTCAAAATTCATAAATACACACTTTGTATATCCTGTGTCCTAAGAGTATATTAATTGTCACTCATTGCTTGCCATATCACATGGGAATTAAGCTGGCAACCGGTGGGTGGCGACGGTGTAGAGGTTAGTGTGTTGGCTTGTGACCCGTGCGGTGCAGGTTCAATCCCCACGGGGAACAACAACATACGCCACCCATTCACATGCCTCTACACCAAAAGGAGTATTTCTGCCTGGTAGTATAATGGACCGTTACCGAGTCTGAGTGCTCTGGAATTTGGATTTCCTTTTTAAATTAAAAAAAAAAAAAAAAAAAAAAAAAAATAAAATACTGGAAACCGAATATTCTAGGAAGAGTAATGAAAATACGGTAGCACTCTTCTCTTGCAAAAAAGCCTGAGGGAATAAGTGAGGCCTTCAACCCCGTATCATTCACTGGCTAGGCTATATGTCTCGGTCGTAAGATGGGGTACTAACATACAAAGTTTGTCCGATGGACTGCCCTAGATAAAGCGACCAGTAGCGATAAGCTAAACAGAATCCAAAGAGATCAGTCTGACCATGCATCAGTGAGGCACTCCGAAATTCTCCCTCTGCTGTACTAGATACTCTGGTATGGTGTTGGTGGTTTCTCTGAGAGACTAAATCTTAGTCTCTCTTTCCTTCTTCCTAACAACTGAAGCGTGTTCCATGTGTTAATCATGGCGATCAAAAAATAATTATCGATATCATCTAAAGTTCATCCTTCAGTTCATCCTTCTACGTGCGTTTGTGACACAGATTTAGCACTGGTGGGCAATAACGTTTGTAGAAATAGTTTTTTCTTTGAACCGATATCAGGGTTAGAAATAATAAGAACTATAAACTCGCTCAACAACTCGCATTCATTTGGTAATGATGGTATTTCGAATTATGCGTTGAAAAAAATTTCTTATAATATTGCTGATATTCTGGCTCACATCTTCAATTTAAGCTTGTTTTCTGGAATTTTCCCTGAAGAATTAAAACGCGCTGTAGTAATCCCCCTTTTCAAAAAGGGAGATAAAACAGATACAAATAATTATAGGCCAATTTCCTTATTACCTTCAATTTCCAAAGTTCTTGAAAAGCTAGTAAAGAACAGGATCTTGCCATATCTGACGAAAATAAACTTTCTTAGTCCAATGCAATTTGGGTTTAGGGCGGGCTCCTCTACTGAAGACGCCCTTCTGGATTTTTGCTCCCTTATCCATAAAGGCTTAGACTCCAAAAAATATTGTGCTGGTCTTTTCGTCGATATTACGAAAGCGTTCGATATGGTTAACCACAGGATTCTTTTGGATAAAATGTACAGAATTGGTTTTCGGAGCTTTATCTTTACATGGTTTAAATCTTACTTAGAAAATAGAACGCAGAGAGTTAAAGTAAGTAATGTTTTAAGCAGGTCTAAGTCCATTCATATAGGTGTGCCCCAAGGATCTGTCCTCGGCCCTGTTTTATTTTTAATATATATTAATAGTCTTTTGGATCAACCATTTGTGGGAAAGGTAAAAGCGTTTGCAGATGATCTTGGGATTGCTTATGATTCAGATAGCCCCTTGAATCTAATTGCAGAAATTAATCATGATGTTTATGTACTAAGGTCGTGGTTCGCAGAACATAAGCTCCTTGTTAGCAATAAGACCAAGCTAATGTTCTTTAATTTGAAACCGCAGGAAATACCAGAACTTGACATAATATTTCATGCACCAAATTGTGTTAAGCATATTTTGCTTAATGACACTTGCCCAAGACCTGATTCCCTGCCTGCCTTTAATTCGGATGTTGATTGCAAATCAAATTGTTTTGCAATAGAAAAGGTTAAATCTTTTAAATACCTAGGTCTTACAATAGACCAACACTTAAACTGGACCAAACATATATTAATTCTAAAACAGTACTTACTTTCATCAATCCGTAGTCTCTATCGTCTCAGGAAATTCCTTTCTAATAACACCTTAAAAACAATCTATCATGGGATATTTCACTCAAAATTGGGGTATGGAATAAACTGTTGGGGGGGTACTTATCGCAATAACATACAGCAACTTACTATACTGCAGAAATGTGCAATAAGAAAGGTTTTTAATTGTATGCGTCTGGCACACTCCATGGAGTTGTTTAGATATGCACAAATCCTACCGGTTCGACACTTGTTTTACTACAAAACGCTGAAGATATTTTTTATTAGATGTGGATATACGCAAAGTCCTATACTCGATGCTTATAGCCTACGAAGGAACTTAAGAAATGTTGTTGCTTTACCCCCTTTTCGCACTACAAGCTTTAGAAATTCATATACAGTTATATCTTGCAAGCTTTTTAACAGACTTCCTGAACAAATACGAATCATTAGAACCTTATACGCGTTCCTTAACAGGATAAAGTTTTGGCTCCTTGACTTTGATATCGATCAAGTTGAAAATTTGCCGAGCTACATTATTTAAATTTTTGTAAAGGCTTACCTGTTTTTGCCTTCTTCGATCTGTTTTACATGTATTTCTTTTCTTGCTTAATTTTCTTGTAATACAAATTTTTTTGTTTTTCTTGATTATATACTTTTGTTCACCCCACAATAAATAAATAATTTGTAATGATGTGACATTTGCTACTATTTTTTGTAAATACAAAATGTCACTAACTATTCTCCTTAAATTTACCATTTAATAGTTTACCATTATTTTATGTTTAAGAAATGAGAATAATGAATAATAATAAAAAAAAAAAAAAAAAAATATCCACATTTTAACCGGTAGCCAAGCTGCCATCAAGTCGCTGGAATCAGTCTCTATAAATTCTATCTTAGCTCTAGACTGCCAAGCAGAGATGGCAGAGCAGCTCAACATTCACCCTCTGTTAGGTACCGTGACAAAGGGATATTCCGGGGAACTCTATGGCTGATGAGCTCGTCAAACATTGAACTCACTTACCTTTGCTTAAAGTTATACCAATCGCTGCATGCAAACTTATATTTAAGCTCGATGCGATCAAGAGAACAAACCATAGGTGGACAGATGGCAACACACTTCTAGCGACAAAGCAGATCTGACCAAAGCTGACCTGAGACGCTCTTAGAATCTTATCTCTCTTAACAGATTGCACATTGGCACCCTTATAGATGTCATTAGTGGATACTGTCTCAAAAGGAAGCGTGCCATAAGGTTTGGTATATTTTCAAACGACTTTTGCAAAAGCTGCATGGACAAGGAGGAGGACGAGCCTTTTCGTCATCTTCTATGTACATGTCCAGCTCTCTACCAAAAAAAAAAAATCAACTCGGGTGTTTTCTTCTTCAACGATCTAATCGATCTAACTAACACCAACATCAGAAGTGTCCTACGCTTCATTAGAAGTACCAACTAGTTTTAACGAGTAGGTGGAAAACCTATCCCAAATCCATGTGGTGCCACAGCACACCTCATTTTCGGCAAGCAGTCGGCCTCGGCTGACAGCCACATCAACCTTACCTGACCTAACCTTGTTAATATAGCTCGTAGACCCCAAAAGTTCCTATATACATAACCATTTATAAAGTGTAAGAGTCGTTGATATCGTTGGTGTTTTGTCAAACGAATTCAAGCATCGAATTTACAGACTAAAAGTCTGTTTCCATACTGCACATTGCATCGCGTGTTTTCCAGCGTCACGCGACACAACTTCTTTTTTTTTCGTTTATTCCGTTTTATTTTTGAGTTATTACATAATATTCAATTTTACATTGATATTTATTTTACGTATATTTTTTTTTTTTATTTACTATTTTTCTGAGTTAACCATGAGTTGATGTAATTAATGTAAAAAATATAGAAAAGAAAGAAACAAAAAAGTCGGAAACGGAGATTGTACACTTTGTGGTTAGAAGAACCAGTGGCAAGTGTATGTGAATTTAGGCCGCACAGAAAATAAGAAAATAAGACGAGGCGTCATTTGGGGACGAAAGATAGGGACATAAAAAGGAACGCATTTGGAAGCAAGTAGAAAGCAGTGAGGCAGTTTTTCAGATATGATTTGCGTCAATGTTCTAACGTCAGATAAGGAGAGTAGCCATTTTTTTAGATGATCTTAGAATTTTGATTTTGATTGATATCGATCTTGGTTGCGTAGATACAGAGGCAATTTGTTGTAGATGAATGGAGCTATGTTAACAACAAATCTACGATAATGTTCCGTTCTCACTCTGGGAACAATTACAGTATTTCAGGAGCGCAGTAGATGAGCTTCATTTCTGCTGATATTAGTATAACCTCCTCGTAGATAAAACAACCTCAGCACCTTAAATATACAGAGAGAGATATTGAAGCGGCAATGTTTTTACAGAATGGAATAATGGTAGTGAGCGTTCCCATTTAGGTTTAAACAGCATTGTCCTAAGTGTCTTCTTTTGAGCTATTATGAGCGGTTGCAGATTACTAGTAGACGCACCTCCCCAGCATGAGATACCATACTCCAAACGAGAGTTAACTATGGCATAGTATACAGCTGTAAGTAATTTAGGGGGTACCAGTTTGCGTAGGTGGTAGATCCTATTCAAGGCAATATAGATACTTTTTTTTAACAATAGCTATCTGTGACTTCCAATTAATTTTGCTGTCCAGAGTTATGCCAAGGAACCTAAACTCTGTAACAGATTCTAAAGTTATACAGTTCTTGCAGCCAATAGGAGAGTTGTCGCTACATACATGAGCACCAATTCCATTAATTGTGAAGTGTTTTGACAGTGAGAAAGGTATAACTTTTGACTTGCAACTTAGCACCATTTGATGATTCCGAAACCAATCATTCATTTCTGATAGATCCGCATTCATTTGCTGATCTAGATCATTCTCATCTGGTGCAGCATACGACAGAGCCAGATCATCAGCAAAAGCGACTATTTTTCCATTTAGAGACAACTTAAATATTGAATTAATATAAATGATGAAAAGCAGTGGGCCAAGTACTGATCCTTGGGGGACACCAACTTCTCTACAGGGAAGAGGCTCACTTAGAGATGCTTTGAGACGAACATGTCTTGTTAGTGAGGTAGGAAGAGAACCAACTGAGGATATTATTTCTGATACCAAAGCTCCTTAATATTGCCAAAAGTATCTTGTGATTAACTAAATCAAATGCTTTGGTTAAGTCCAGCTGACATACCAGCTGACATTTTTTTGCCTCTATTCCTTTATATATATCATCTAAAAAACAAACTATTGCATCCTCAGTGGACTTCGCTTTCCGAAAACCAATTTGTTGAGCATTTAATAGATTGAACTTTTCGAAGAACTTTAGAACTCTTTTAGTTATAATTTGTATACCCTATTCTAAGGGTATAATAGTTTTGACGCATAGTTTGTAACATACCTTAATATTGCCCGTAGACCGCTAAAAGTTACTATATTTATGATCAGCATCGATAGTAATGTCGATCTAGCCATGTCCGTCCGTCTGTCTGTCGGCAAAAATTAGGCCTTTAAACTGGGCCTAGAGAGCTGAAATTTTAACCATATACTCTCTAGGGTCCCGAAATAATCAAGTTTACGAATTTTTGAAATCCGCCCACAAACTCAAAAAAACAAAATTTTGGAAAAAATCGAATTTTGAGCAAGAAAGGTGAAATTTTTTTTATATGATCTATGACTCCTAAAACTGCTCGAGATATAAAATTTTCAAAATCCGCAAACTGACACGCCCCAAATAAATAAAACAATTTTATTGAAAAACCAAAATTTAAGCTAGGGAGCTGAAATTTAAAATATATACTCTCTAGGGGCCCTTTAAGCTTATGTGTAAATATTTTCAAAATCCACCTACTGACACGCCCACAATTTAAAAAAACTTTTTTTGAAAATCCAAAGTTTGAGCTAGGGAGCTGAAATTTATAGTATATACTCTCTATGGGCCCTTTATGCTCATGTGTTAATTTTTTTTTAAATCCGCGTTTTTTTGATAAAATCTTTTAAATGTTATATAACAAAATATGTAGAGCGTTCTTAACAATTCAACCATACTTAGACTTTTGTCACGCCCACTTATGAGGGATAGGAATAAGAATAGGGTATCCAACAGTTCGCCCAAGCGGACTGTAGCCCGTCCCTATGTTTTTAAAGACTTTTGAGAAACACCTAGATCAGTTTTGCTTGGATCCCGAATTCCGCCATCGCTACGTAGAGCTCCTGGCAATGAATCAAATGCGGCATTAAAATCGATGAAAAGATGGTGGCCATAGACTTGAAATTGATTAGTCTTTTCCAGGATTTGCCTTAGTGTCAAGATTTGGTCTATTGTCGATCTCCCGGGGCGCAAGCCACACTGGTAAGTGCCGATAAGGAGAACGGATTGAGACATTCACACTGTACGTTCGATTGGAACTTATATAAGACATTAAGCTGCGTTGGACCTCGATATTTCTTGCAAGACATAGGATCACTTTTCTTGAAAATGGGGCATATGAAGCTGATTGTCATCGAGTATGCTTTCGTCCACCTATACTTTGTTGATTATTTGGTGCATGTGTCCTACCAAAACTTCAATTCCATGTTTGAGAAGCTCAGCAAAATCTCCCTCTCAGGCGCTCTCTGTAGACTTGGTGGCAAACATATTCCTAACACCGTTCGCAATATAATCAACTATATTATATTTAATTGTTCATCAGTTTAGAGAATATATTAACTACACGTACATAATATCTAAACACAACGACCTTATCAAAACTGTGACACGCGTCACAATACGCCCGTCGTATACATTTTTTGTCGAATCAATATTTGGAGAAGCTACCCGCCCAACCAACAACAAATCTATGAAAGTTGTGCACATGTTCAGCGAAGAACCCGTTGATAACCGAGACTACGTGAAAAATTGGTATCCTCGACATGGGAAACACATCTTCTCATGAAAAACCTTCGGTGGTACGGTCTTTTCAGTGATGAACATCTAGATTTAAACAGGAAATAAAGGAATTGCGTCGTATGCGAGGTAAGGCTCCTCCAATGAGGAGTGAAAGGAAACGGGCATCCAAGAAATTAGAATAAAAGTAGTTATCAATAAACACAACTTTCCCATCCTCCTGTTGCAATCACATTGAATCACCACAATTTTAGGATAATGTGCTTACTCCACTGTTCCATATACCATCCGACCGCTTTGTTTCAACCGCGTTGAGTGAATTGGATTAGTACCACCAGTCAGTTGTGTGAACTGATCCAACTCTTCTTTTGTAAGCGTTTTTTTTTTTTAACTTGCATTTCGTTTTGAAGCAACGAATACTTCCTTCCAACGCATCTGCTCTGCATTTGCCCTAACAAATAGTCCAAGGACCAATCTTTTAAAAAGACTAACACTACTAACACTTTCAACCTCTTTCCAGGTGAATCCGAAAGGCTATGGATTTTGTAAAAGTTATTTAAAGGGAAAATGTTTTACCTTTGAGTTGAGTGAAAATGAGGTAGAATATGTTTATTCCAGCCAAGGCTTTTATTGAAACTACTTTATTTTTGATTGATTGAAGAACTTCAGAATTCTCCGCCATTGTAATCTCCATCCGTGATAAGGACTCTGCAAATAGTTTATATAGCTATTTTACAACTTATTTAGGTTATGTTGTAAAATGTCTGTGTATATACAAGGGAGCGTTTACAATGGCCTTCAGTCAAATGCTGTGCATTAGCTTGTATAGGGACAACTAGCGCAAAAAAAGGGCACCAACCGCTGGGATGGACATCATTTTTAATTTGCTACCACTGGATCTAAACATGCAAAAATCAGCTGCTAAAAGTGCGTTGAGAATCAGTCAAGTAAGAAGCTGGTGCCCAGGTACTTTAGGAGATACACAGATTTTGAAAATGTTTGTAGGGAACGACCTTAGCGCTGACTACACGTCTCGCAGCCTGCATTTTGCCAAACCATTTGCTTGCTTCTTTAGGAGCAGGGAAGAATGGGCGATAAATGAGCTGGCGACACGTAAATATATAACTATGTATACAGATCGAAGATGCACTGCGAAACGGATGCCGGATTGTACTGACATGAACTAAACTTACAATGCTCAATCAGGCTGCCTGATCGTAGCAGTGTTTTTCAAGCTGAAGTAAAACGAAGTGATATAACCATTTTTGTTGATAGCGAGGCAGCCATAAAAACAATTTCTGCAACTGAAATTAAACCCAAGCTATTTCGACGATGTGCTGTCGCGAAGAGTTCAGGGATCTTGGCACACATCACAATACGGACCTCTGCTGGGTTCCTGGACATAGCCGGTAATGAGAAGGCTGACTAACTGCCAAGAAAAGGGCCGTCAATGGATCAAGATCAGGCACTTCGGTCGATCAAACCGCCATTCTGCAACCTCAGAGAACGGATGGAATACAAGATTAGAATGAAAGCCAGTACGTGAAAATCCCTAACTGCTTGTGACATTTCATGGAAACTATGGCCAAAGAATGATAATAACAGTTTACAGTTATGATTATCACTCGCCGGGATAAAAAACGTACTGACCGACTGATAGAAATAATATCCCGTCAGACCTGATCGATTTCTTTATTGTCAAAGGAATATGTAGTAACTATATAAAAGTTGAAGAAAGCTTTAATCTCACCTCTGATCATTCTCCAATCATTATAACGATAAGCGAAGCTCAGATTAACCTGCGCGAAAACTAATTGTGATGGCTTCAAAAAAGATATTGAAACAAATATTGAGCTGAACGTATCACTTAAAATGACCTATGAGCTTGAAGCTGAAGTTGATCGCTTCGTTGAAATCTTACAGCATGTCGCTTGGAAGAATACTCGGAAAACAAAGAAAACGTCGTCAATTACATTCAAACTTATTCACAGGAAATAAAAGAGATGATTAAGGAGAAAAGAAAAGCGCGTAAAAATGGCAACAAACTCGGGCTCCGGAACATAAGGCACATCTCAACCGTTTGTGCAACTCACTTAACTGAAAAGATCTCTTAAATGCCTTAAGAATAATGAAATAAAAACTTACCTAGAAGTTTAATGGCAGGAAAAGCTTCTAATTGCTCGCTTTGGATGGCTTTAAAAGGTTCAGTTTCAGTTTCAGTTTCAGTTTATTCATTTAATCTGGTGTGCACAAGACTTAGTCTTTTATTTTATAGTACTAAATTAAGGATAATTGAAGGATTGATTTTATTTAACAGATAACCTACAATAAGCAATAATTGAATAATACAAATACATTATAGCGGTAAACAGGGAGTGGATAGGAAGGGAGGAGAAAAGTATGAGAAAGAGGAATAGAATGTTAGAAGAAAGAAAGAAATAAGAAGTTGTTACATTTTCATGAGAAATACTCTAAAGCGGCATTTTTCAATTGTGTCGCTCCGATTATTTGTTTAACTGCTGTAGGCAGGGAGTTCCAGAGTCTGGTGGCAAATACGAAGAAATGACGTGAGGAGTTCAAATAGTTCGAGTAGGGAGTTATAAGACTAAACGTCCTTGCCGAACGAGCAAATTGAAGTTTTTCAAAGAGGTATGGTGGCGACCTTTTGTGTATAATTTTGTGCAAGAAGACACAGCACCTTATATTAAAAAACTGCTGAAGTGAACAGCCAAGGACATTATTGTGGTAATTGGATATGTGGTCGTGTCGACGAAGCCCGTACACATATCTAACCATACCATTGAATGCAACAGATAATTTAAGCTGAGATAAGGAGTCCAGTTTGCAGTACATAGCTGATGCATAATCAATGTAGGGAACCAGTAAGGTTTTAACAAGTCTCAGCCTGGTATTTACGGAAGTAAAACTTGAGAACAACCAAAGTTTACGTAGACCACCGTAAATACGTCCCACAGTGTAGTTAATGTGACTTACTGGGGATAGAGAGCGGTTAATCTTAAAACCCGAATTGGTAACAGTATCTGCAAACTGCAATTGTGTACCGTTAAGGTAAATTGGCGGCACAAGTTCGACGTTGTGGAGCTTTGTAGATATTAAAATTAGCTGGGATTTTGCTGGGTTGATGGTCAGGCAATTGCGAAGCGACCATTGGTTAATTGCGGATAGATCATCGTTCAGTCTGCTAACCAGATCCTCTACTAGACCTGTAGGTCTAGATAAGTATATTTGCGCATCATCCGCATAGAAATGAAGGCTAGCATTTGAGCAAACTTGGGGAAGGTCATTGATGAACATGCCGAACAAAATAGGACCCAAAATTGACCCTTAGGTACCCCTGCAAGTATGTCCCTCACACGAGAGCATTTATCACCAACCACAGCCCTTTAACAGCGATTGCTCAAGTAATTACTGATGAGGCTCAACGAACTTTCACTGAAACCGAAAAACCTTCGTAGTATCTCCGTAAGAATTGAGTGATTGACTGTATCAAAAGCTTTGGAAAAGTCAAGGAGGCAGAGTACTGTGATGAAGTCTAGGTCATAGTTGATCCTTATGTTATCCAGGATTTTAACCATAGCCGTAGAACAACTGTGGTTGGCTCGAAAGCCAGACTGGACCGAAGCAAGAAGGTTATGTTGATCAAGGTGACTCGAAATCTGCTTTCCAAGAATTCTTTCCAAAACTTTTGATAGGCAAGGCAAAATACTTATGGGGCAAAAGTCTGTGGCCAAAGAAGGTTGGGGTTTTTTCGCGACAGGAATAACTTTAGCCAGCTTCCAACTAGACGGGAAAGTCGAACACGTTATGCAAAAATTAATTACATGCGTAATTACACTAATAATGTGGGTTAAAATCATTTTTACAAATCGTATAGGAAATCCATCTTCACCAACGGCATCGGACTTGAGAGACCGATTATAACTGACAACATCAGCTTCTGAGACAACTTCGAGTTCAAAAACTGCAAGTGGTTCAAGAGAATGTTGATCGTATGGTAGAAAGGGAGCGTAAGCTCTTGAGTTGAATAAAAAAGCATTAATAAGATCATCAAGATCATAACGTCTACAACATCATTTTTACCACGAACGCCAACTGATCGTAAGTTGCTCCAGAGCTTTTTGGCGTTTTGGTCTGTTCCCAGCTAAGATAAGAAATATCTTTTATTGGATGATCTAGTAATGGAAGTTGAGAGATTACGTGCTTGGCAGAAAGTTTCAAAATTCAGATCAGTTGGACTTTACTTCCACTTCAAATAAAGTTTTACGAACTTTTATGGCATTATGTACCTCAGATGTGAACCATGGACAATTTCTGTTGCGCACCGTCACTGTTTTTAAAGGAACATGGTAATTAAATAAATTTAGTAGTAGAGATTGCAAAAGATCCACTTTATCACCCAAGTCTGAGACAAAATAACAACTATGCCAAGGGAGTAAGCTCGCTTCCATTTGCAAGGCGTAGTTATCTACGGAAGCGAAGTCTCTGAATTGAAAAGTTGATGGTGTTGAGGAACGAGATAAGTCAATGTTGTAAATGCAGAAAATTAGGTCGTGGTCTATGACACCCTCCAACGACAGCTGGTCCTGTAGTAACACATTCAACGGATCAGATACCAACAATAGATCAAGAAGACTCGGAGAGCAGTTTGGTGCAAAGCGGGTGGCATATGAGTTGACTACAGCTAGCGCAAAAGTGGCGGCTAGGTCTAAAAGTTGGCGAGATCTACTATCACATTTGAATAGGTCGGCATTAAAAGGAAATTAAGGGAAAGGTATTGAAAAATTCAAGCCGCACCAATTAGCAAAAATCAAGATGAATGAGCCAGGCATGATAAAGAGAAACTTTAGGAAGAAACTTTTAAACCGTTTGATGGGCAACATCTTATTCAAACTATTAACAGGTCGTATATGGTCAAAAGTCCAATAAGAAATGCAACACTAACCGAACTTAAGGAAGAAATAAGGAAACTTATGCCTAAGAAAGCTCCTGGATACGACCTAATCACGGGAGAGGTTCTTAAAGCTCTACATAGAAAAGCTTTAATTAAGCTTCTGTTTATTATAAACGCCACACTTAGATTAGAATATGTTTCCAGACAATGGAAAATCGCCGAAGTCATAATGGTTCTCAAGACCGGAAAACCGCCGAAAGAAAAAACGCCTTATAGACCAATTTCGCTTCTTCCAATTATATAACCAAATTGCTCGAGAGAATTTTTTTTTTTAAATTTTGCGTAGATACGCTAAAGGGTTTTTTTCTGATCGATAAAGTACCCTTATAGTGTTGGAACACAGCTTTTGTTGAACAGTAAGTAGCACCTGCAATGAAGTATTCCATTGCATGATTTTAGGTGCTACTTACTATTCGAAAGAATAGAAGGATAAAAAAGACATTTGGTGCTTTCCTATGGTATTGATTAGGCGAATACAGCTGGTAATAGAAGAAAGGCATCTCATTCCAGATCATCAATTCGGTTTCAGAAGAATGCATTTTACAGTTTTTTTTTTTTTTTTTTATTTATTTATTTCATTATCCTCATATTACAATTTATAAAATTCAAAATATTTAATATTGCAGCAAAGTTTTGAGAATAGTTAGTGACATTTTGTATTAATTAACATTAATAGAGGCAAATATCACTTTATATAAAAGTATTAATTGTGGGGTGAACAAATTAATATAAGAACAACAATTTGAATATACAAGAACAAAGATTAATTCATTACTTATAGTAAAATTAATAACAAAAAGAAAAAGTATTGCCACCAAAGATAACATATTACACGATGTAGTGCAGCAAAATTTCAATTTCAGTATGATTAAAGCCAAGAAGCCATTGTTTTACTTTTTTCATAAACGTAAGTAAATTTGCTATGATCCGAATATCTTGAGGAAGATTATTGAACAATTTGTAAGAAAGAATTGAATATGAGTTTCTATAGCAAGTGGTACGAAATGGTGGAATGGATACAAGAAGTTGATGACGGCTCCTCAAGCTATAAGCGCCATAGATCGGACTTTGAAAGTAACCACTTCTAATGAAAAATATCTTTAGGACCTTAAAATAAAATAGACGCCTAACAGGGAGGATATCCATGCGTTTAAATAATACCATTGAGTGGGGCTAAACGTGAAGAATTGCAGATTTTTCGTATAACACACTTCTGAAGTACAATCAGAGGCTGAATTTTACTCAGATAGGCACTACCCCAACAGCTTATACCGTACTGTAATATCGAATGAAATATCGCATAATATATTCTTTTTAGAACATTAAAATGACAGAACTTCTGCGGACGGTAAAAACAACGAATAGTAGAGAGCAGATATTGCTTTAAACTTTGGATTTGATTAGACCAACTCAAGTTCCGGTCAATTATGACACCTAGATACTTAAAATCGTTTACGTTTTCAATTTTAAAGCAATTAACATGACAGGGAACACAAACGTCGAAAGATACTTTTTAACATAGAACAGAAAGCGAACTATGAAACGGGTTGTTTCTTGCACATCTAGAAGCATGGAATATGAACTCTATATCCGGATACTCCTGGTTAACAAGACTGAAAAACATAAGTTTTGTTTTGTCGCTTACTAATAGCTAATAGCTTACGTTCAGCAAACCAGATTCTTAGTAATTCAAGATCATTATTTATATCAGCCACTAGATTTAAAGGATTGACGAAATTGTATGCAGTACCAAAATCATCAGCAAATGCTCTGACCCTTCCTACGAATGTTTGGCTAAATAGGGAGTTGATATAAATCAGAAATAAGATATGTCCAAGAACTGAACCTTGAGGAACACCAAGATTTATTACCGTAGAGTTACTTAGTTCAGCTCCGATCTTTACGATTTGAATTCTGTCTTTCAGATAGGATGTAAACCAACTATGAATTGAGCCACGAAGACCCACATTAAACAGCTTGTTTAAAAGAATTTTGTGATCGACCATATCGAACGCCTTTGTTATATCAACAAAGAGCCCGGCACACGATCTTTTTTTATCTAATCCTTTCTGTATGATGCAACAGAAATCTAATAGTGCGTCTTCAGTTGATAGCCCAGCTCTAAACCCATACTGCATTGGACTAAAAAAATGTATTTTGTTGAGATAATCCAAAACTCTTTTTTTAATGCACTTCTCAAAGACTTTGGAAATCGAAGACAATAATGTTATCGGTCTATATTTCTTTTTGTCATTTCTGCTGCCTTTTTTAAATAGAGGAATAACAATGCCGTATTTTAAATCATCCGGAAAACTACCAGACAGGACACTCAGGTTGAAGAGATATTCCAAAATATCCACAATATTGTAAGAAATATTTTTTAGTATAGCATTTGAAATACAATCGTTACCACAGGAGTAAGAGGAATTTAAAGAATGAATAGTCTTTAAAATCTCAGACCCAGAAATTGGTTCAAAGAAGAAGCTATTTCTTACAAAACTATTGTATGGGAGTCTGGGTTCAGGACAATAACAATTACATACTTTTAGACTATCTCTTTATCCTGTTGCCCAACTGATGCAAAGTATTTATGAAATTCATAAGCTACCTCAGTAGGTTCTGAAATATTAATGTTACCGTTTTTTAACATAATAGTAGTATTTTGCTTTTTTATATTTCGATTAATTATGTCATTAACCACCTTCCATTCATGTGTAACATTTCCCTGTGCAGCCCTTATCCGATTATGGTAGTAATTATCACGACATTTCCGTACTTCACTGTTCATATTTTGACTCATCTGGTTATAGCGACTCTTTAAGCCAGTATTCCATGAATGTTTTTTTTTGTCTAATTTTCCTAAGAAAAACACTGGTTATCCAAGGCCTAAGCCTCAATGCCGATTTTCTGGGCAGTGAAGTAGCTTGAAGAGCTAATGTAATTTTGTAATTTCTTTAAAAATATGTTGTAAGCCTTAGAAACGTTTACATGAGCATACACCTCTTCCCAATTTTCGAAACGTAGAAAATTAAACAATTGCATGGAATAACACATGTAATCGAAAAATCTCTTAAAAAAAAAAAATTTGTTCCAGCGAATTCCTTGACGTCACTCAAGCCTTTGACAAGGTCTGGCATGAAGGCTTAAAGTTTAAATTATGACAAGTTCTGCCGGAGCATCTATATAATATTTTGGAGAATTATGTAACTGATAGATTATTCCGCTTGAAATGTGGAAACGAATATTCAGATTTTAAGGAAATAATGGCTGGGGGTACCGCAAGGAAGCGTCCTTGGTCCAGTGTTTATTATACACTCGTGATATACCACACGTAGAAGGCAGTGAGTAAGCCAGATTTGTTGAAGGCACTGCTATCCTGGCAGTAGGTAAAACGGTCGAAGAGACTTCGAAAAAACTGCAAGTAGCTCTGGATAGGGTAATCGAATGGACTGAACTAAGGTTTGGTGAATCGCATTCAACGAGACCAAATCTGTTCATGTAAATTTTACTTACATGCAATAATTGGCTGGCTCCTCCCCGCCGCGCGATGAAATGCCAAGACGGTCGTATCGCAGTGAAATCAGAAAGAAGGGAGAAGGGGTTAAAATCACACACTGTTACTGAGTATGGCTCAGTTTCGTCTTATGAAGATTACCACTTCCCAGTGTAAAAATCAAAATCACTCTTTAAGCTGGGCGATACCCTTAATGGACATGATTTTTTAAGGAACCACAAAATGAAAATAAATTTCAAGGATGACGACATCTGTAGAAGCTGCGGTGATGAGCTGACCCCTGAAAGTCTCTGTCACTTGAGTAACGGAACGCATGGAAGATACTTCCACCATGGCATTCAAGAATTTTCTGCTGTCTCTCTATCTAATCTTTACATGTTTCTAAGGGCTGCAGGAAATAACCCCCTAAATGAAAGATGAAATAACTCCCCACAATTTTTATGGAGGTGGGGATTTATTTCATATGAAATAAGCCCCCAAAATTGGGGACTTGGGGATTGCAGGGGGGCAGCAGGCCCCCCATACGCATTGTATTGTTTATGGGATCCCAGGGTGTGAGGTTTTATTTTAGCACTTGGCCTTATTGCACTTTGGGTAAATGAATTCGTATGGCCTTATTTCACGGACTCCAAGTGCAATAAGACGAAGTGCTAAAATAAAACCTCGGACCTACTCCAAATCAAACAGTGACCCCAATTTTGGGGAGTTATTTCATTTTTCATTTGGGGGTTATTTCATTGGGGGGTTATTTCCCGGAGCCGTTTCTAAGGACATCATGATGGCTAGACAACGTTGAGTAAGGAGAGATGAGTAAAAAGGCGGAAAGCCGAAACAACGATGCCAACGCTAAAAACAATGGGATCACAAGGGCCTAAGTGTAGTGTAGTGTAGTGTAGCTGTACTACCTCACCAGCCTAACCTAACTTAAGTGCTGTGCACAATTGTACGGAATACAGATCTCGCGGTTCATCGTGAGTGTAACGTCTTCTGGGCGACCAAGTTAGCGCACTTCGATTTTTCCAATGCGACCTCTGTCTAGTTTACTCATCATCAAAAAACTCATTTCGTTTTGCAATCGATTTTGTTGTGGACATGGATACTAGCGAGTTATTAATTAATTTTATGAAATCAAAAATCAAGTCATGAGAAGCTTCTCAAATTTGCCAATCGGAGTCGTCACAAAAAAAGTATGTCCCTTCCATTCGTGGCAAAAAATATAACTTCGCACACACAAACAGCTGGAGGAGCTAGGTTTTAGGGTCGTTAATGCCTTATAGTTTTCACAAGTTGCAATTAGGTTGCTTCTATCTAATAAAAAAATAACGGACCCACAATATTTACCGTAAAATTTAGTACATATATGCCACTCCCAACGAATCTACGGAATCAATTTCGTTAGAGAATTTAATTGTTCTCTTTGACTTGACCAAAATACATTTATTAGTTCTGTCCGCCCCTTGCAAAGCGAATTCCTGAAAGCCTATCAATGAAAATATATGTGTTGTATGAACGTCTGCTAGCTACATTTTTCCGATCGATTTGTCCTTTACAATTCAATGAATCTCCAATGGGTTCCTGCCTTCGTTTGGCAATCCTTCTTCGTAAAATTACGCCTCATTCTTGATGTGACTAGGATGGGGAGGGTTAAATCCATATTTCCCTCTTCGATTTCATGCCTGGAGTATCAAAAATCTGGACACACACCAACATACGTGCGTATAAGGATATCTCAGCCTGAATGCCCTCCAAGTCACGTATCTACTTTGTGGGAACACCAACCGAACGTGATTGATTTCTTTACAAACTCAATCCATTTCCATTAATAGTGTTGTACTTCAAATACCTCACATATACCCGATATTGGATTCCTTCGTTACGAATGCGAATATCTACATTTTGTAATCTTCAACAAACAAATTTATTAACTCCATCAAGAATTTAAATCAATGAATGCACAGTGTTTGTATATACTTTGGACATCCTGTGGCTAATTTACTTGTCCACTTCGAGCTGAAGCAATAATAATTAATTTAATACTAAACATTCATGACAAATAGGCATGCAACTATAAGTTATTTCGCAATACCAATCAATTGGAATTAGTCAAACGTTCTGTATAATGAAATGAACTACACGCCTTATCCTCGCTATTAGGATATGAGTGCATGTGTGTGTGTGAATAACCGATCCCGTATCGGTAGCTGTATGTGTTGAGCGAAATGTTATTCAGGAGCCATTCAACAAAATAGTGCTCGTTAACTCAATGGTTTGTAGCATGGCAGGCTTCACATAAAGGTAAAGTTAGAATGTGATTTTGTTGGGGACAAAAACAGAATAACAACCCGACCACCAGCCAAGGCATCCTTAAATTCATGTAGCCTCCACAAATATGCACGTAGATGCGAAGCCAACTCATTTGTGCTCATGCTCGAACTCTACCCACCCAGCCTCCTTACTTGTGAAGTTTAATGGCAGCCACCGCATCCTGCTTAGCCCGGGTCAATTTGTATAACTTGGAATCCGAACACCTGCTGCTACTAATCCCATTATTTATTTTCGTTGAATGGGGTAGAAAGTTGATGTGGTTTGCGGATTTTATGTATTTATATAATTCGAGCGCGTGCACAAAACCCCGGTGAAGGTTAATTCGTCGCCAAACTCAATGTATGAGTCGATACGAGTTGTTAAAGTTAAATATGAAGCTGGTGTTTTTTCTAAATCATTTGATATATGATTTATTCTTGTAAGTTTGTCCCTAGCCCAAGAGAGTACCCAATAAGCAAAAATCGGCACTTTAGCCTAGTTTTAAAGTGCGCCATAACAAATGATGATGGACTGGTGACTGTTTTCCCAATTCATAATGGGTTAAGTTGGTTATCTTCCGCTGCAATTTTCAACTAAAATTCGTGTTGGTTGTTTTTACATCTTATTGCTATCCAATCCACCACCAATTCGCCATCGAATACTTCGCACACGGCACATGTATAGTATATGTTCTTGCAATGTATGTATACATCGTCGCCTATCAACGACTAAATCCAAATTCCTAACGACCACATATCGACACTGGAGTCGATGTGTTCATTTTATTATCGCAATAAGCATTGAGACCCGATACCGCACATTGCCACGGGGCGATTATTATATAGAAGTGGACAATAAGCGTGTGTAAATCAATCCACACGGACGCAAGAGCTTATTCGATTCTTCGAATACCTAACGACATGCCAGACCCACGAGTGTTGATGGTAAATGCGGCGATCGGCACCCTTATCGTGGTGGGCTAATGGACAGTATGGACTTGGGCGCAGCTACTGGACACCCTACACTTATGGTATATGCTGTAATTGTGATGACGCAGCAGCTTGGCGGACAGGATGAACTGGTGAATGGAGGTAGAATCTTCACAGTCAATGTTACCACTAATTTATGAAGAATATTAATACGGTATCCAACAGTTCGCCCAAGCAGACTGTAGTCTTTTACTACTCCTTTTATAACCATGTAACATACCTTAATATTGCCCGTAGACCCCTAAAAGTTAATATATTTATGATCAGCATCGATAGTAATGCCGATCTAGCCATGTCCGTGCGTCCGTCCGTCTGTCGGCAAAAATTAGGCCTTTAAACTGGGCCTAGAGAGCTAAAATTTTAACCATATACTCTCTAGGGTCCCGAAATAATCAAGTTTACGAATTTTTGAAATCCGCCCACAGACACACCCACAAACTCTAAAAAACAAATTTTTCGAAACAATCGGATTTTGAGCTAGAAAGCTGAAATTTTGTATATATTATCTATGACTCCTAAAACTGATCGGGAGATAAAATTTTTAAAATCCGCCCACAATTAAATAAAACAATTTTATTGAAAAGTCAAAGTTTGAGCTAGGGAGCTGAATTTTATAATATATACTCTCTAGTGGCCCTTTATGCTCATGTGTAAATATTTTCAAAATCTGCCTACTGACAAGCCTACAATTTAAAAAAAAAACTTTTTTTGAAAATCCAAAGTTTGAGCTAGGGAGCGTTTTTTTACAAAAGCTTCGTTTTTTCGATAAAATCCTTTAAACATTATATAACAAAATATGTAAAGGCTTCTTAACAATTCAACCATACTTAGACTTTTGTCACGCCCACCTATGAGGGATAGGAATAAGAATAGGGTATCCAATAGTTGGCCCAAGGGGACTGTAACCCGTCCCTATGTTTTAAATAGGAATTAGCTTTTATTTATTCTTTTGAACAGAATCTACAACTTACAATTTTTACTTTTCATAGTTTGCACTTCAAGATCGTTTTGTTAAGTACTGACACTTACTGTCTATCTCATTATCAAATGACATTTAAAACTACAAAAAGCTGACCAAAGTATTGTTTTGTAAAAAATTTTAAGTATCTGAGTCTTAATTTTGACATTCGATTAAGGTGAAGCTCGCATACAACTTCCCTTAGAAAATATTTGTTAAAAAAAAACAAAAATACTAACATTTTGTACTATTTTGGACAAGAAATTTGATACAAAAGTTTTATACTGTGCCCCATTCATAAACATTGACAAGTAACAATTCTACAAATTATATAATATATATATATGTATAAAAGGTTGACAGGTATAATTATCAGTTAAGTGCAACGACAAATTTGTCATGACTATATTGTCATTGTCATCCGTTATGGACAAATCTGTCGTGTCCGTTAAAGGACTTTTATGTGTAGAAAAATAAAAACTGTCAAATTTCCAAATTCGATGGAGAATCCTCCCATTTCAAAGAGAAGAATGCGAACGAGAAAAAAAAATGAAACACGTCACAGTTCGAAGTATTGTGAATGATGTGTCAAACTAAAATATTCGAATTTCGCATTGATAGATTTGCAATTATTTGCAATTAGTTTTGGATAACATTCCACAAATACTTTTTCTTCTGCCATAATCATCTGTTGATCCACATATTTTTCAAAAAATTCCACACGGCCAAGTAAACGAATATCACGAATGTTTTAATTTGACAAATATTTGCATTTTACAGTGTAAATTAATTTTTGCTCAAGCGAAATTAGGTCTGCTCGAGTTACGTTTCTTTATTATAACGGAGTAATCTAAGCTTGTTGTTCTTTTCAATTGAGTTCTTTATTATAGTACATCAAACTTAAGACTAAAAGAAATAACATTTTTATTGGTAAATGCAAAACGTGTTTGCAGAGAGAAGTGCGTCTTGTTGTACCGGTAAGTCAAGTGCGGTATCACTAGAGGTACTCTTGGGATCGCTCTCGCTGCTGTTTTTCAATCGTCGTTGCTATGCTGCCGAAGTTAGATGTTTTTGTTGTTTGATGGTTGCAATGCTGCTTTGGGAGTTTTGCTCTTCGATGGTATGAAGAGGGCAATTACGTAACTCTTCCCCCTATAGAGTGAACTTAATGAGATAAGCGAGTTAAAGATCACAAAAGCGAAGTTAAAGTTTAACGATGATTTTGGCTTGTGGATGTGTTAAGACCACAGGTATTATCGAACATTTTTTTTCGACCAAACGACCTATCCAACAAGGTTTGTTCACTCCCTTGACACCTTTATAAACAACGATTTCGTGATAGGAGTTTTAGGAAGGAATTGATTCAGTTTGGATTGCACAAAAATAATGGTGAACAGCTCAATTAGCAGTTTTCGTATATACGAGTACGTATGTATGTAATTACTTAGATGGTTTTGTAGCGATCAACTCTGTGGATTACTTTGCAGAGCTTAACTTATCAACCCTTGTGTTTATTACTTTTTTTTTTTTTTTTTTTTTTTTTTTTTTTTTTTTTTTTTTTTTTTTTTTTTTAGAATCGCTATGAATAATACGCATTACCCTATTTCTTACGTTTTGTCCGTACTTTTTGTTTGTGAACTTTCCGTTTGTTTGTGTCGATTGTAATTTTATTATTTTGAATAACCTCATGATTAATGTATCTGGGAGCTAGCTTATTTCTCCTATCATCTGCTTCAAATATAATGTCACCAGGTGAAAAGTCAGGTGGATCTTTTCGCTCTTTATTACGTTCCTTTATAATACGTTTTTTATTATTTAAACTTCTTCCTTTTACTAACTCTGTTAACTTTTCGTATTCCCTTAAATGATTCCTTAAATAATCCTGCTCCGTTTGGAAGTTCACTTTATTAGGAAATGGCTTGGTCCTACTTATGTGTCCGGTCAGTAACTCAAAAGGCGTCAGCTTTGTTGTGGAATGAATTGCATTGTTATAGGTGAGTACAGCTTCATCCATCACTTCAGCTATAGGCTTACTTTTATCTTGGCATTTTATTATGCGAATGAGCTCAGTGAGTGTTGAATGAAACCGCTCTACTGGCGAATTTCCAGTCGAACTTTTCGCACATGTATTATGAAGCTGTATGTTATAAACTTCTAAAAATTCTTTAAATAAAGTTGATACAAACTCATTGCCATTATCTGTGATAACTTTTTGCGGAATTCCATGATGAGCAAAGAAGTGCTTCAAGGATTTGATTATGTTTATACTATTTCTGGAACTGATTAGATATACGCTTGAGAATTTGCTGAACTTGTCGACAATTGTCAAAAAATTTTTTCTACTAATAGAGTATATATCCATATGAACTATTTGAAAGGGTTTAGATGGGGTTTCCGTTAATTCATATTTTAACTTTTCTTGGTTACGTTCATATTTGTTTATATTGCATATGTCACAATTATTTATAATTTTTTGTATTGTATTTTTCATATTTGGGAAATACGAATGTCTTTTGATGTGGAGATAACTTTCTGTTATACCTCTGTGGTTAGACCTTGAATGATATGTTCGCACTATTTCCTCCTGCCTATCTCTATCGGTTATGTCTTCTAAAACTAAATTCGATCTTAATAGTTTAAGACAACTGTTATTAAAGTACTTTGAAAAAACCGATTGTACTGTTGGAAATATTTCATCGTCCCCTAGTATTGCAGTAACACGTTTGGAATTGAAATATTCCTTGAAAATTAAAATCATAACTTCTTCATTGCTTATGTCCGTATGCTCGATGGTGTACCTTTTTTTCCTTTTGAAAAAAATTTCAAGCTTTACTGAGAGAGAAGATTTACTAACATTTTTCTTTAAAATTATTTGGTTAGAAAATTCGTTTATGGCACGTTCCGTAATTGGTATACCGTCGTCACAATTTTCCAGCGCAGAGTGTACTGTGGAAAGATCGTCTGAAACAATTGTGTTCTGCGAACCGTCAAAATTGTTTGCCATGGATTCGGAATCAAAATCATCTGCTTCCTGTAAAATCTCAGTAGTCTCATTTGTATAAATTTCAACTCGAGACAGAGCATCAGCGTTAAGGTTGGTTTTTCCTTTTTTGTAGGTCACAGAGTAATCGTACTCCTCCAATCTTAGCCTCCACCGCACAAGCATTGAGTTTGGTTCTTTTAAAGAGAAAAGCCATGTCAAGGGCTTGTGATCAGTGATTATTTGGAATCGACGTCCAAACAAATAAGGACGAAAATATTTTACAGACCAAACGATTGCCAGCAGTTCCTTTTCGATTGTACTATAATTTTGCTCTGATTTTGATAAGGTCCGACTTGCAAAGCAAATTGGTTTATCTGATCCTATAGAGCCCTGTGATAACACAGCACCTATTGCAACGTTACTAGCATCGGTAGTAAGGTTGAAAGGCTTAGTAAAATCGGGATGCTGAAGCAAAGGTTCATTAGTCAGAATGGATTTACATGTTTCAAAACATTCAACATAACTTGAATCAAGTTTTATGGTGTTTCCCTTTCTAAGACATTCGGTCATCGGCTTTGTAAGTTGTGCAAAATCTTTAATAAACTTCCTGTAATAACCTAGGAGGCCCAAGAAAGATTTAATTTGTTTGGCTGTTTTGGGTATGGGGAACAGTTTTATAGCACTTATTTTGTCCGGATTAGGTTTTATTCCTTCAGGTGTTACAACATGCCCCAGAAAAGACACTTCTTTTCTGAAAAAATCAGACTTTTCAATTTGAATTTTGAGGTTTGCTTTCCTCAGTTTGTTAAATACTGCCTTGAGATTTTGAATGTGCTCTTGACGTGAGGTGGAATAAACTATTACATCGTCCATGTAAACCAAACATACCTTGCCTTGGAGATCTCTAAGAACGTTATCCATAACACGCTGAAATGTTGATGGAGCATTTTTGAGTCCAAAAGGCATTCGAAGAAACTCATAGTGTCCATTGTCTACCGAAAAGGCCGTTTTATGTACATCCTCGGCTCTCACCTCTATTTGGTGGAATCCGGAAGCAAGATCCAGTGTGCTAAAATACATGGATTTGCCGAGTTTGTCAAGAATTTCCGTTATGTTAGGAATTGGATATCTATCGTCTATGGTTTTCTCGTTGAGTTTGCGATAGTCAATGACTAATCGCCATTTCTCTTTTCCGCTTGAGTCCTTCTTTTTAGGTACAATCCAAATCGGAGCTGACCACGGGGAGAAACTTGGACGTATTATACCTTGAGTCAGCATGCTTGATATTTGGTTTCGAATTTCATTCTTATGGATATACGGATATCTATAGGACTTACAATATATAGGAACATCGTCTTAAGTTGTTATTTTGTGTTTTATTATGTTTGTAAACGTTAAGTTCTGTCCATCTTTAAAAAATATATCCTCATATTGTTTGCAAAGATCCCTAATATCCCTTCTCTCTTCTTCGTTAAGGTGATCAGTTTTAATAAATTCGCAAATGGTGTTGTCTCTTAAATTTTCCTTATTACAAATAGCATAGTTATGGATTTCAAAATGTGAATTCTGATCGAATGCACTAGCCTTAAGTGGTTGTTCAAGTCTAAAGAGTTGAGACTTTTCTGAAGTATTAACTACTTCCACTAGCGAATACCAATCAACGGCTTTGTATATCCCTTCAGATATTATTAGATTATTCATAATAGATGTTGGTTTAATGAATATACTTCCAGTTTCTATGTCAACGGGAAGACAACAAATCACTTTACTAAGTCCTGGAACCAAGTAGAGCTTAGACATAAGATTGGGTTTAAATTTTAATGGAGTTTTAAAATTTTTCATTTGTAAAAACGAATTTTCCAAATCGATTTTCATGCCCAGTTGTTTCATTATATCGGTTCCAATGAGTCCTTCGAAATAGTTATGAAACTTAAATATAAGAAAAGATAAAGGTGTATCTGTTCCAAGTTCCGGGAATCCCTTTATGATTGTTTTCTTGTTTACCATTTGATTACCGAACAATGTTTTTATTTCAACTGGTTTGGTTAATATGTGTGGTAGGCTCTTAGCTATATCAGGACTAATAAACGACTTGTTACTACCGGTGTCAATCAAAAATCTGTATTTGTTGTTTTGTATACTATTGACAGTTATAAAAGGCAAAACGTTAGTGTTACAGTTGTTAATGTCTACGAGCCCGATTTGTTTGGAGAGGCTCGTGCACAAAAATTTGTGTCATCTATTTCTTGCCCATTGTTAAAATTTGAAGAAGATGATATATCTAAATTTTGGTAGTATGCATTTGGTCCTGGCTCAGGTTGGGGAATGTTGTTGGGGTCATAGTACTGACCAGGAGCATTGGCTGTAGATTGGCTTTCAAAATAACTTGTGTTATTACAATTATGGCAATAGCCTTCAACATTATAAAACTGACTTTGTCCCTGAATTTGTGGATTGTGTCTACGAGAAATCGTATTACCGGTAGAAACATCCATATGCTCAGGTGGTGGAAATCTTGCTCCAGAATTAATAGCAAATTGAGAGTTGTTGTTTGGTCTAAAATATGTTTGGGAATTCGTCGGTGTTTGTCGAAAATTTGCATTTGAATATTGGTTTCTAGGCCTGAAAATTTGTTCATGTGGTGCCTGATTTAAAGGTCTCTGAGGTCTTAAAGAAGGTCTGTATGATTGTTGTGGGTTATAATTGATTCTTGGTTGGTTAAATTTAGCAGATTGTTCTCCGTGCAAGGAATTAGGATGTTTAAAATAGTGAGAGTTTTGCTCTTCGAGACAAAAATTAAAGGCATCAATAATTTTACTTGGCCTCATCGCCCTAATGGTTGATCCAAGAGGTTCTTTTAGCCCAGATAAGAATGTATTCAAGCACATTTCGTTATAGAGCGTTTGTTTCGCACTTATAACAGTTGCCTCCCTTTCGTGAACTCTTATGTAGTTAGTCATCGTTGAAAGTATCTCTATAATTTTTGAATAAAAGTGTTCAACGGTATCTTGGTTTTGCCTGAGTTGATGTAAGTCCCGTATTAAACTTGTTTCGTTACGTTTATCGGAATAGTGAATAATCAGATTATTCCTAATTTCCCCCCATTGTAAAAGTGTCCCGTACATATTAAGAATTTCATTTGCCTCTCCTATTATTTTGTTTCGAATAGCTCTCATAATAATTTTTTCGTAATTCGACCCAATAATATTTGGCATTGCACTTAATACTTCCTCCACGTTGCTTAAAAAATCATACAGCAAACGTGGATTTCCGTCGAACGTTGGTACGTCTTTAACGGCGTCTGGAATTCTAAGTGCATTAAATGCGTCAGTGGCAATAGCGGCATTATTCATAACGGAATCGTTATTTGGAGTAACAGTTACTAATCTAATATCTTCAAAAAACAAATTTTTTTTCGTTGTACCGCTGATATTTGCGTTAGAACCAGAGCTGGCCGCTAAATCTAAGAAATCACTTTTATCAAGGTTTAAATATCGACGCCCTAAATGTTTAACACTTTTGCAAATTGTGCTGCTAATCTCTATAATTTTGTGCTCACCAGTTGAATCAATTTTTTTTGGGATTGGGGACATGGGATAAATCGATGATTACGGAATCAAAAGAATGGACTCACCCTGAAAAATTTGCCGCAAAAATCGTCAATTTGTTTCGCTGCGTCCTGTATCGTTGCAGTCTTTGCGCCGTTACACACTCTCACAATGTCTTCACTATATTTTTGTTCAATCTTTTAATTTTGAATCATTTATTCAATTTTAATCTATCACTAGTATTGTTTTCTTTCCTTTTTTTTTTGTACATAAGTATCTTTTAATTTGGGTTTTAACTTTAATTTAAGTTCTTTGTTATTCGTTAAAGGATTAAAATCCACCGCTCCGATAAACCTTCGAAGAGTACGAAATGGCTTTTCCAGCAACGATCTTTAAGCTACTTAATATTCACTTTTTGTTGGAAGCTGTACTTAGCATATCCTACCGACTGCGCCAGTTACGTTTCTTTATTATAACGGAGTAATCTAAGCTTGTTGTTCTTTTCAATTGAGTTCTTTATTATAGTACATCAAACTTAAGACTAAAAGAAATAACATTTTTATTGGTAAATGCAAAACGTGTTTGCAGAGAGAAGTGCGTCTTGTTGTACCGGTAAGTCAAGTGCGGTATCACTAGAGGTACTCTTGGGATCGCTCTCGCTGCTGTTTTTCAATCGTCGTTGCTATGCTGCCGAAGTTAGATGTTTTTGTTGTTTGATGGTTGCAATGCTGCTTTGGGAGTTTTGCTCTTCGATGGTATGAAGAGGGCAATTACGTAACTCTCGCGTACTAAAATTGTAAAAAGACGAACGAAAGAAAAATGGGCTTTCGTTAATTTTTTTTTATACAGAATTTCGGCTGGTAAAAAAATGACAACTGTCAAAAGAAAATATTTGTCAAATAAAAGTATTTGCCAATCAAAACATTTGACATTTTCGTTGACTTGGCCTTGTGGAACTAACTAATCAAATTCATCTTCACTCTCATTTAAGAGTTAATTTACCCTTGCGATCTGGGTGTGTACGGAGGCCAATATAACCTATATCTTAGGTTGCCTCTTTCCAGAAAAATTATATAAAACCATCTGCATTCCAAAATTGAGAATTATTTATTGAGGGTGATGGAACAAATAAGTGTCAAGCGTATTTTGAGAGGGGCACATATGAACACTCCTTTTCACTTGAATACGAACAGGTAGTTTTTGGTTTAACTTGACGACAACGACATTTTTTAAATCCTTTGATAATCTGCGAAAAAATCAAATGCAATATGAAAGAATTCTATATAATGTTTATGTAGTACAAAAAATTGATTATGTAGATTAATTCCATTTTTATGATGCTTTTTCCAATAAGGTAATAAAATCAGTCCTTTTTATCGTTCCACCAGTTTACGAACAGTAACTTAATCTACCTGTTATCATATTTTGAATCAAATATAAAGGCATTAGGAGCACCAGGAACAAAAGTTCAAAACATAATTAAATAGAAATAACAACTATGGGTAAAAGAAATTCATTAAGGAGGAAATAGCCCGAATTCGAGCTCACAAGGAGCAAGGCAAATCTATCCGTCTTATAGCCGGTAATATTGGAAGAGGACAAACTGTTGTTCACAGCTATCTTAAGGACCATAAGAACTTTGCAAAAAACCGAAAGGGAGGAATAATCAGATCAACAGTAAGTCAGGATCGACGGGCGATACTGAGAACTGTTTCAAATTCAAGACTTTCCCTAAGTAAAATCAAAGCAGAAACTGGAGTTGAAGCTAGTATGTCCACTGTTTATCGCGTGATACAGCACAGCAGTCCACCCATATTAGACACAAAGAAATTAAAAAGAAACCAACATTCAACGCAGCGCGCAAAAATCAGCGACTTGATTATGCAATAAGTCACCTCACGTGGAGTCGAAAGTGGTATATCGTCTTTTCAGATAAAAAAAAAACGTTTAATTTGAACGGACCTGATGGATACAATTATTATTTCCATAATTTGAGGAATGATGAAATAACGTAGATAGAATATACAGCAAGGGAGATGGAGTAATGGTACGGGCAGTTGGTAAGCTTTTACAGAACTGCAAACATTGACGTTCAAAGCTCAAGAATGACAGCGAATACCTACAAATCTATACTGGAAAGAGCTTTCCGTCAATTTTCCGAATTGTTTGGTGGACAACGATGGATTTTCCAACAGGACAATGCACCGATACATACCGCAGTTATAACCAAAACTTGGATTCGCAGTCAAAATGTAGACCTACTGGCATGGCTGCCATATTCGTCGGAACTGAACATCATGAAAAACGTGTGACGATTCAAAAAAGATCTACGAAGGAGGAAAGAAACCCGGAAGAAATAATAAAAATTGAATTTATCTACTTAATCCCAATTTTTTTTTACAACATAAACATAATGTACCCTTCTTTCGCATTGCATTTGGAATTGAAAAAATGTCATAAAATCAAATCAAGAAACTACAAGGTGGCGCAAAAGTAATCCTCCTATCAGAAAATGCTATAAACTTTGGCGATTGGCCCCTAATGTCAGTTCTGTTTTGACATTTGTGTAGTAAACACATGCGAAATACATGTTAATAAACAATGTTACGCTACACTGCTCCAGAACGCGGAATATTGGTGACTATTTATTTTATTTTATTTTTAAATTACAGCCAAAAAACATCGGAAGGTTATTTTTGCGCCACCTTGTACATGTTCGTAATCAACTGAAAAGGAGTTTATGTCCCATTCAGCAATATGTGCTCAAGAAATCGTAATAATAATAAATGTGCAAGGAAACCGAAATGGGACACATAGGATCCCAACAAAGAATACTGATGCGATACATAAATGTATTCACAGTGTTTTACTGTTGAAGTATAAACTAAGAGACAGGACTTATAAAACAAAGTAAATTTTTTTATATAAGCTGTTTGTATACTCTGGCTGGGGTGTATGTGTCCGACCCGGTTCGAAAGGGTTAAAATGATAGCAGCTTTCGTTTTCATACAAATTTAAATAAAAATAATTGCATATCCGAGATTGAAGCAACGCGAAATTTGAATATTTGGTTTTGAATACTTCAAACTTTGAAGTTTTTCCTCTTCTTACGCAAAAGTGTTCGCGTGCATTTCTTTGGAATGAGAGGATTCCCTCTTGATTTGAAACTTTGCATTTTTCCACACGTAAACTACGCGAACTTAAATTTCACTTTCCTTTTGCAATTTTCTCCAAATGCGTAAAACCCACAGCGTATTGGAAATTATATGTTTAGTAGGCCACCGAATTTCTTCTCCCAATCCCATGAGGTGTTCTACCATCTGATTGCAAAAACTTCTGACGTACCGTTGAATCGAACTTTTTGAAACATCGTGCGCATTGCCAACTACATGATACTGCGCTCCACTTCCCGGGGCGAAATCGTTCCTTAAACTGAATAACTTAATACAATACAATTACAATAAACAAAATTGCATTGTGAGATTCTTCATCACTTCATTCATCGTAGTTGTCACTTAATACTTAACCAAAACTCAATCGACTGCCAAAATAATCAGTGTCAATTAAAACTGACAAAATTGTAAATTGTTGATTTTTTTGTTTCTCATAAAACAAAATTCCTCAGATAATTTCTGACAATGCATTCATAAAAAAAAATTTAGCAAACGAGAACTTAACAATTGTGGGTAATTTTCCGACAATTTTGCAAATTGTCTAATACTTCATGGGACAAAAATTTGACAATTGTACTGTTGTCAGTTTACAAATTATCACCTGTCACTTGTCGCAAGTGTCAATTTTTATGAACTTGGGCCCTATTTCTTAAACACTGACAGGTGACAATTCTACAAATTTGTCGCACTTGTCTGACAAATTTGCATATCATAAAATATTGCCAGGGTACATAATTGTTAGTTAACAACAACAACAAATTTGTTATTGTCATATTTTGACCAATTTGTCGTGACAATTTTGTCAGTTTTTGTCACTTATAGACAAACTTGTGAGTTGTATATTTTTGTCTGTCCAATAAAAAAATTGGCAGTACGAATTTTTCACAAATTTCATGACAATTCAAGGGCGATTCCTTACAATTCATTGTCAAGACAATTTTTTTATGAAACGAAAATTGGACAATATTGGGTATTTCCCGACGAATCAACAAAATTGTGTTATTATTTATAAAACAGAAATTTGACAGTTGTACTGTTGACAGTTTACAAATTGTCAGCTGTCATGCAATTGTCAATTTTTATAAAACAGAGCCATGTTCTGGTGCAGATATACCTACATTATGGTTTAATTTGTTTGGGGGGCCATAAAAACAAGACTCATCCGTTAATGGTAGTACAATAGTACTTTTAGGGCCTAAAACCTATCTTCAACAACCATTTGCTTGTTTGAAGTGGAAAGGACCTAAAATTAAAGCCGACTCCGAACGGCAAATTTGAGAAGCTTCTCATCACAATTGATACTCTAAGATGGTTGTCAGACGTTCGCAAAAGGCGGGGTAGTGGAAAACACGTTTAGATGTTGATTTCCCCCAGCTGGATTTGAACCTAAGACCTTTAGATTAGTAGTTCAAAATACTAACCTCTGCGCCAATGCGCCCACAATACGACAGAATAGAAACTGTAATCTTGTATTGCAAATTTCGCGATCCGAAGTGTCACAAATGTGGTTATGTTGGACATGTCGTTCAAGTTTGTTGCATGAATCGAAACAGAAATATCTAACCAATAAAGCAAACCAACGACTATACCACGTCGAGTTAATCGGTTCTCAGCAGATCACCGTAATTAAACGACGTTGGGCGCGGTTAGTACGTAGATGGGGGACCGTTTGAGAACAACCGCGTGTCGATGGCCAGTCCCATCTACAGAGTTGAGGTAGATAATATACGTGGTATTACAATGGACCTAAATTGGTCTAAGTGTGTCGGCTTCTGCGACAGCCACATAAACCTAACCTAACCAAACCAATAAAGCAAATTTTATACCGCAGTAGATGACGGATATAAGAAAGTCCATAAATTCCTTTCTTCAATCCGTGTTTTCTTATAGAAAACGAACGGATATATAAAAGAAATGTTCCTTTATCAGTAACCCATTTGGAAGAATAAAAATTTTCTTCTAAAAATTGAAAAAGTATCTCAAACAAGGTTTCTCAACATTGATAGATAAATTATTTTCATTACTGTCATATCGCACGAATGCCAGAAGTAATACTAACACTACTATGCATAAGGCCAGTGAATAGCTTTGTCTTCTACTATGACTTGCATCACATGGTGCCGAAACCAGTGGTTACTGAGTTAGCGGAAGAAGTCAAAAAATAAATCGAAAAGCCGGTCGAAGGATTAAATAAAACAACATAAAAATAAACATAAAGAAATAGGTACTACGAAAATACATAGAATAGAATAGAATTCGCTCGGGCGAACTGTTGGATATCCTATTCCCATCTCTCATTAAGTGGGCGTGGCAAAAGTCTAAGGATGGGTGAAGTGTTAAGAACGCTCTTTACAATTTGTTATGCAACATTTAAAGGATTTCATCAAAACGTTTTTGTAAAGTTGGCATGGCAGAAAACTTTATATAAAGGAATTGCTCAAAACGCCTTTCCGAAGAATAGGGCTTACATTTCCAATGATTTCTTCAATAAAGTGGTTTTTTCAAATAGTGGGCTTTTCAGTGGGCGGATTTTTAAAATATTTAAACAAGAGCAGCGCCCCTAAAGAGTATAAATATATTTATTTCAGCTTCCTCAAACTTTGTTTTTTCGATAAAATGTTTGTTTAAATTTGTGGGCGGGTCAGTGGGCGGATTTCAAAAATTTTAATTCCCGAGCATTTTGGAGGCCTAAAGATAATATATTTATTAAAAACTTTAGCTTCTAGCTCTAAATTCGATTATTTCTATAAATTTGTTTTTTTGAGATTGTGGACGTGTCAGTAGGCGGATTTTAAAAATTATTAAACCTAATTATTTCGGGCCCCTCAAAAGTAAATGCTTAAAATTTCAGTATTCGTGAAGAATTGATTTTTTTTTGTGAAAGTGTGAACGATTTTTTCTTTCTATTTTCATACAGTTATTAATGAAAGTGTCACGAAAAACTGTTCATAATATTAAACAGAAAAAACGAGATAAAAGTAATTCAGATTCAACTAAAGAAGAATCGATCTGGGTAAATCGGTTTATTAGATGCTATTAATTTGCAAACTATTAAAACCAAACTAGGCCCCAGTTATAGCCATACGTAAAATGAAAACGTAGAAATTTTGATTTGCTTTTTGGTCTAGTTAACCCTCTAATGCCTGCAACTGCCTGAAGGCAGGAATTTCCTTTCAAGTCAACACACGTGTTGGCATAATTTTTTTCAAAAACTACGTAGGCCTGCTCATAGTCAACAAACAACTCTATAGTATGGAATCCATCCCGTAGCTGTAGTGTGTACCGTTTGGGAGAAACGTCAGTTCAAAGTCAAAATTTATCGTTCAAATACGAAAATAAATATTTTTTGTCACGCATGATTTTCCAATATCAAAAGATTTTAGTAATTTTGTCCTTATCGAATACTTTGAAAAAAATATTGGTGAGTAGATCAAAGTGTTTTTTTTTATCGAATGATGAATGTTGTTTTGAATATGTATATTTTTCATAAAATATTTGACTTCGACGGTCCGACCGAGGCGGACAAGGGCAGTTAACAGTTTTGTTTATATGTAATGCTATATCATTGGTTTTGTTAGATATTTCTGTGAGGTTGGGCCGCAGAACTTTTGCAACGTGTCGAAGCTGAAAGATGACAATTTCCAGCGCGGAAAGCATTGACTCTTTGATAATTGTTTGATGAATTCTAGTGAATTTATCAATATGAGCAATTAAGACATGAGAACTTTAAAAACTTCTTCAACATTACTACCCACGTCCGTTGCTCCTGCTACTATTTTGAAAACGAATGTTACTGCAATGCAAATGTACCCTCTACAATTACTGTTGATGTTTCTGAGTCCAATGCTGTCACTCCACGATTCAGAAAACGTAAACCACATACGTTATTGGGGAACCAAGCGATTTGTGTTTTGCGATCACACTCATATTGGTTCGAAATTTTATCTGGCGCCGGCGATTTTGTGATTCCTGAAAATGCGCAGGATCTTGAAGTTTTTTTATACGTTTGTCCGCCAAAATCCAAGCCAACGTGAACCATACCATTAACTTCGACGATTTCTATACTTTGTTGGGTTTGCTGGCATAACTTAGACGCCGTGGAGTATATAGATTGGGAACATAACGTCGCTAACTATTACGGATTCAATATAAGCTGCGTTATATGGCTAGACAGCAAGTCCCATGGCAATAAGATGTTTTTTGACTCTATATGTGCCCCGTCAGCAATCCGGCGACTGTATGTATCTACCCTCTAGGTAGATGTATGAGTTGTATTTTGATTTTGGTGGATGGGGTTGCTAGGAATTGTTTAGCCTGTCTGTTACCTTCAGTATTTTTCCGGTAATGAATTGATTTTTCTTCCACCCATTTGTTAAAGCAGCTTTTAGCAGAGGTAATAGATACGCCACAGAATGGTTTTGGTCATGGTCTTTTTCTGGCAAGCGCGTCTGCTCTTTTATCGTCGTCAAAGCCGCTATGGCGGGCATCCAGATGAGATGGACTCTATTTGTGATGGCTAATGGCTTGAGTGCATGAAGCAGTCCCAGGTTAATTTTGAGGTAATTTCAAAGGCGTTAGTATGCTCTGCTCTGAGAGGATACAAATGAACTTGTTGATGATATTCCTGTTTAGATTCTATCTAATGCAGAGTTGTATTGCGTGTATTTCAGTTTAAAACATGGAGTTGCTATTCTCCATGCTTGCGTAAAGAGAGGTTTTAGTGGTTGCTCCGTATACTCCTGCCCCAACTCGTTCAACTATTTTGGATCCATCCGTGTATCACACGAGATAGCCTTTAACAAATGAAGGCTGACAATACTCCTCGTTCCGGGAGGGAGTTATTCCTTGAAGTGTTATTCCTAGTAATTCATTCCTATCAAATTCGTGAACCAGGTCTGAGTGAGTTAGTTTGTCTTACTGGACCTGAAAAGAGCATTTCAGACCATAGACCGGTGCATCCTTTTGGAGAAGCTGTCTAAATATGGAGTTAATGGTACTACGTTGTAATGGTTTAGAAGCTATCTTATATGTCGTTTCCAAATTACTAATGCGAATAACAACTATTGCGATGCTAGGAATACCACAAGGCTCTATATTCGGGCCATTGCTTTTCATTATCTACATTAATGACATGCAGAAAGTTGTTAGTTACTCTACAATTGCTTTATTTGCCGATGACGCACTTTTATACATCGAAGGAAACTCCGCGGAAGAATGTCACCGATTAATGATGGAAGGCCTTCAAAATATTGGCCTTTGGTTAAAAAGCAACAAATTAAAACTAGATGTCCAGAAAACGAAATGTCTAATTATAAGTGATTAAGCAAATTTAAATTTATCAATTGATTATGAAAGAATCGAGCAGGTAACTGAAGTAAAATATTTGGGGATTATCATTGATAGCAAATTAAGATTTAATGTACATGCCAACTTCATTATCAAGACAAATTCTAAGAAATTAGGGTTTTTAAAACGTGTTAGAAGATCTATTGGTACTGTTGCAGCCATTGATACTCGTATATATACAATGTAATAATCAAGCCTCATATTGAATGCTATTCCTCAATACTTTATTTGGCGAGCCAAACCACTCTTAAGTCATTGCAAAGGTGCGAAATAAGGCAATGCGAACAATTATATACGATGTAATATTTACACACCAATTCGTGTTATACTGAATATATTAATGCGGCTCGGTGTAAAATAAAGAATAGCTATATGTGAATGTTTTGCTTTATGTTTTCAAAATGAAAAATAAATGTTTGCCTGAGTATTTGTCAAAATATAATCAATATGTAAGAGATCTACAGCCATATTTCTTGCGGAATAGAGATGACTTAAGACTAGTTTTGTTTAGAAATAGTAGATCACAAAATAGCATTATTTATAATGGGTTTAAACTTTTAAACTCGCTTGGAAATAAAATAAAATCTGAGAGAAATATCCATGAATATAAAAGAAACGTTGTAAATTATGTTAAAGAACATGTTTGATTGTAAGGATATTTTCTATTTACTATTTGCATAGCTATATATAATATATGTACATACGAGTACTTATAAAAAATGAAATAATGAAATTGTAATAATCAATCAAAAAAAAGACAAACGAAATCAAGTATTTCGTGGAAAGATGTAATGTGTGCCAGCGTGCACAAAAAGCAAAGTTAGATGGTACTGACCCGTACAAAGCGATATTAATGCTACGGAATACTGAACGCAGCAAAACATTGAAATCCCTTTGCCAAGTATTGGCCAATCGGTCGACTAGAACAACGATTCAAATTGATCGGGAGCAATAGAAACCGAAAATAGTCACTGGGGTAACGACTGAATTGTTGAAATTGCGGTAAGAACATATTTGGATAAAACTACTATTTCAAAACCCCAACCAGAAGTAGACGAAAATGTGATTTTAAAAACAACTCAACGAGAGTGGAAGACAGCTAAAATTATCGAAAAATAAAATGTTCTTTCCGCTTTTAACTCATTTGGTTGTCGAAGAAGTTCAGTCCTGCACACATCGATGAATCCCTGGAACTACTTCACATCGCTTTGTTCTGTAGTAGCTGAATACGACGTTTTATTTGATTTTGGCATCCATATAAGATTGTTGCGCAATACAAAAAGTGCGGTAACACCAAGACATTGTACAGCATAATCGCATTTCCCATAGTTAAAACAGGTCTAATACGTTTAAAAAACCGATTTTTTTAGAAATTTTTGCGCAGATATACTTTGCATGGTATTTAAAGCTAAGATCGGTGTCTATAACAACTCCTAAGTACTTAATGTTCTCAACACATTCAGTTCGGCAACCATTTATATAAAATGAAATGGAGTCACATATTTTTAATTTAATACACTTCGTTTTATTAACATTAAGACTCGGTTTGTTTGTTCTTAGCCACACAGTGATATTTTCTAAGTCTGTATTTATTTTTGTACACATGTCATTTTACGTCACTTCCAGTAATGTATATTAAAGTGTCATCCGCAAATAAGACAACTTTACAGAACTATAAAACACTTGTTACATCATTTATATACAACAGGAACAAAACTACCCCAAGCTAGCACCTTGCGGTACTCCCAACTCGACATCCACAGAGTCTGATATGTAATCATCAAACTTTGTTCTTTGACTTCTGCCACGCAAATAGTATTGAAACCATATTAACTCCGTGCCTTTGACTCCAAAGGAATCTAATTTAGTTTGTAGTATTTGTATATTTATATTTTCGAACGCTCGCTTAAAGTCGAGAAATATAGCTAAGATTCCTTTGCCTTTATTGATGTTTTTCCTCAATTCATATATCAGGTAATTTATCGCTGTTTCACAAGAATGTTCGCTTCTAAAATCTGATTGTTCCTTAACTAACAAATTATTTTTTCCGATGTACTCCGTAAGCTGTTCACTAACGACGCCTTCTAACACTTTTTCAAACATCGGCAACATATTGATTGGACGAGAGTTTTCACCGTTAACAGTACCTTTCACCTTTTCAACTGGTATAACTGTAGATTCCTTCCAACCGTTTGGAAAAATTTCATGGCATAGCGATGAATTTATTATTTTCAAAAGTACTGGATACTGGTCCTATAACTTCTAATGACTCATACATTATGTCCCTATTTATCCCATATCTGTCTTATTTAATATTGCACTTTTTTAACATCGCAGATTGTTCGTTCATCACAGAATTTAAACTTAAATCTAGTAGCTACGCTTATCATAGAAGGTTCGTATTGCACAAAAGGAACAGATTGATTTATACACTTTTTACAAAGTATTTATTGAACTTATTAGCTATGTGTACTGCATCTCTGACTTTCTCATGACCAAATTGTATATTCGCGTAAGTTTTGTAAACATTTTGCTTTAATAGAAATCTGTTTAGATAGATAGATAGATTTATTTCGCATATAAATTTACAAAGGTATGGTTACCACACATTTTACAGTATACAGAGATATGATAATTTGTATCTTTCTTCTGAAATATTATCTACATAACATTAGTAATTTAAATTGGAAAAACGAAAAATTATGCAATACTGAAGGAATATACGAAAAAACCTCCAATTAAAAAAAAAGACAAAAAAAAACGTAATACATGTAGGATTGATTGAAAATTAAATGAAACCCTATATTCGGAATTCACAAATTTAGATTTTATTATAGCAAATATTAAATAAATAGGTAGAAAAGTATTTGAAAATAATTGTAAGATTAAATGCGACTTCACAACTTGACTGCTTGACTACTCCGCTGAAGAATGACAAAAGTTAACAAGAGCTTGGCAAAAGAAAGTTTATGAACGGTGATAATTAAGTAAATAGTATATAGAGATAGAATATGTGTATTGTGACAATGTACTTCATGTTAGTATTTGAGTTGTGTATTGTGATAATGTAATAGAATGTAATAGTAGTTCAGGTAATATTAGGAAACGCGTCTACATCCGGCCATCCTGAACTTCATCCGCCTCGGATGATGGATCGACTTCGCCTCCGTCTTCGTCTTCGCTTTGGTCTTCATTTTGCCACGGCTTCATATAATCGCTGCTGCTTGCTGTTTGGTTAGGACCCTCATGCGGTGATGCTTTTTTCACAGTGTAACGACCAGATCTATTCTTCGAAATGATTTCGTAGGGTCCTAAAAAATCAGAAAAAAGTTTATTACCTGCTGCAAATTGGGTTCTTTTAATAGCAACAAGATCCCCGATCTTGTAATCTCTTGGAGCTTTTCGTTTTTTGTTAAATGTTTTCCTATTTTCAGATTGTAGCTTAAGTATCTGTTGGCGGACATCAAGGCGAACAATCTCCCTCTCATTTTCATGTTGTTTTAACAACTCCTGTTTAAGTAAATCGAAAATTTCGAGGTCTTCTTTTTTCTTCATTGGGACGCCAAAAAGGACTTCAAACGGTGTACGGTTGATTGACCTTTGGAGTGTACTATTCATGACGATTTGGACCCTTGGAATGAACTTGTACCATTTTTCAGCTGAAAGTTGTGATAACCTTTTTAAAACTTCGATGACGACTCTGTTGGAGCGTTCTGCCTGGCCATTTCCTCGCGGAACTCCCGTTGTAATTAATACATGCTCAATTTTTTCCTCTGAGCAATAATCCTTAAAGGCATTTGATACGAAAGCACTTCCTCTGTCTGTTATTATTCTTCGTGGGTTTCCAAAGTGTTGCTGCTGTTCTCTTAACTTTCGTAGTGTCTCATCTGCTGATACTGTCTTGGTTGGATAGAGCCAAATATATTTCGAAAATCCGTCAGTTATCGTTAGAATGTATTTGTAGAGTTTTGTTGTTAGATCCATCGGCCCGATGTGATCCAAATGGTATGTATCAAAAGGTGTCTGTCCTTTGTCCAGCTGTTGGATGAAACCCTCCTGTTTGCCTGCCTTCCTATTTGCAAGAATGCATTTCACGCAGTTTGATATTCGGCGCTCGACCTTTTCTTTAATTTTTGGTATATAGAACTCCCGAGACAATAAATGTACTGTCTTGAGTGAACCGAAATGTCCTTCTTCATGTTTCATTTTTATAATCTCTGACTCCATACTTCGAGGTACCACTAAGAGCATGTACCCATTAACGTCTTTAAATAACAACTCACCTTGCATAACAAAATTATCGTAGGGTTTTTCTTTTAATATCTCTTTAACGGACGAGATAAATTCATCTGCAAATTGAGCCTTTTTGATTCTAGCCAATATTTCCTGCTGGAAAACATATATAGTCGGAGAGCGGCTTAAAGCGTCGACGTGGGTCATCTTGCTGCCTGGGCGATGTTCGACATCGTAGTCAAAATCCTGCATATACAAAATCCATCTTCTTACCGCGTTTGGTAGTTCCTGCTTATTAATTGTTTGACGAAAAGCCACACAATCTGTTACTACTTTAAATTTAATCCCCATCAGATAAAATCGAAACTTTTCACACGCTTTGAAAACTGCAAAAACTTCTAAAACATAACTGTGCCATCTTGATTCTGGTATACTGTTCTTTCGGCTATAGTAATGGATTGGGTGGAGTTGGTTATCGCTGCCTCTTTGGAACAAAATTGCGGCTATACCCAGCTGACTTGCGTCTGTATGCAATTCCGTTTCGGCGCCTTGTAAATAGATGTACAGTACCGGCTTTGTTGTAAGCGACTGCTTTAATATATCTATGGCTTTTCGTTGGGGTTCGGCAATTATAAATTTTGATTCTTTTTTTGTTAGGTCTGTTAGGGGTTTTGCTACGATTGAATACGAGTTTATGAATCTTCTAAAAAACCCGGTAAGACCCAAGAATTCCTGAAGTTTCTTAAGGGTTTTAGGCTCTGGAAAATTAGCAACAGCAGAAATTTTTTCTTCGGATGGGCTTAGCTTTCCATTTTCAACAACATGGCCGAGAAACGTCACCTTCGTTTGGAAGAATTTGCATTTTTTCCAATTAAAAATTAATCCATGCGCTGCTGCTCTCTCAAGAACAGTTTTCAACTTCAAGTCCCTGAATACCGTGTGTATATATCGAACGAAGACTGCTGGGGAGTTTGACAGCCCAAATGGTACTCGATTAAATTCGAACAACCCCTCTGCTGTAGTAAACGCGGTGTATTTGCGGCTGCTTTCTTCAATTGGAACATGGAAATATGCGTTTTTGAGGTCCAGCGTCGTAAATATTCGTCCATCTTGGAGGCTGTCTAGCACGCTTTCAATAGTTGGTAAAGGAAAACGGTCCTTGACAGTGTTTGAATTTAGGCGTCTGTAATCTATGCAGACCCGTGGTGAGCCGTCCTTCTTCTTGACAACAACGACTTGACTAGCGAACGGAGAAAATGATGGGCGTACTATGTCTTCTTTCAACCAAGATTCAATTTGCTGTTTGACAATCTCTTTCTCGTTGATTGGGAGGCGGCGGGGAGGAAAATGAAAAGGTGTTTCGTTAGTCAATGTTAGTGACATACTTATTGGACAGCTACTTACGTTGTTGGGCTTGTAATTTCTTATGATGTCTTCAGTCATTTCTATCAGATTGAACGGTGCATTAGCTTCGGTACTGTCTTCCACTTGGATGTTCATGATGTAATTTTCTTCCTTCTCAGTGTGAAATGTTGGAACTCCGTTGTTAAAAATTACCTTCGCTTTTGATATAATGTCATTTCCCACAATAGCGTCAAACTGGATAACATTATTTGGTACTACGCTGATAAGTGTTTTCATCTCGAAGTCATCAATTTTCACAAAAGCATTAAATGCACCGAGAGTAGAACATGCAGCTGAAGCAAGGCCTACCAATAGAGTGCTTTGTTTTCGCATTTCTGTAGAGCTTTTAAATTTGTTGTAACATTTTTCTCGTAGTAATGAGATCTGAGCGCCTGTATCAATTAGTGCGTAAATGGGTACGTCGTTTATAAAAATTTGTTTAGAATTTAACACAGAAAAAGTATTTGTTTGTGCGTTAGGTTTAGTTGGGCAATTTTTGGCCATGTGTCCTGAACCGTTGCACTTAAAACATTTTGTGTCAGATTTACAGTCACGACGTTGATGTTCAGAAGAACCGCAATTGAAACAGTGTAAAACGTCACGATGTGTTTTATAATTACCACTATACTGACCGCTAGTTCTGTTTATGTGCCTCCCACTACTACTACCACCTTGCCAACTGTTTCTAGCAGCAGTATGAGAATTTACTTTGGATTTTAATCTCAAAAAGATGTCGTATTTGTCCCTCAGTTCAGACAAATTTTTCGCTCCATAGAGGATTAATTTATGCTGTTCGTTTCCAGTGACACCATTAATAATATAATGAATCAAGGAATTTTCATCTACGTCGGCCAGCTGACCAATTTCCTTCATCTTATATACGTATTCGCGAAAATTTTCTTCACATCTCATTTTACGATTTTGTAACTGAGAATATATATCCGCTTTGCAAAGAGTTTTTTGAAATTCTGCAAGTAAGACTTGCTTGAGCTCCTCGTACGAACGACACGTACATGTTTTCATAAAACACTTTGCCGACCCTATTAACTGCTTTCGCGCGAATAACAATTTTTCAAGGTCTGACCAATTGAGTAATGATGTAACCTCATCAAATTCCGAGAGCCACGAGTTTACCGAAATGCCATCATCGCCACTGAATTTAGAAACCAAGCTCTCTATATCTCGAAGAGAAAAACGAATCAAAGGTTCGGTGTTTTCTTCGGTTTCCACGTTTTTGTTTTTATTGTACCCGCTATGAGAAAACGGTGTCCCATTATCTTTATAAGGTGTTCCATCGGCTGTATTACGTGTATCCTGCTGCTTCATACTATATGCTTCCGATAGTCTTGCCACCAAGATCGCTTTCACACCGCTTGTGTCCAAATTTAATCGCGCTAATTCTGCCTTTAACTGATCCACTGTGAGATTTTCCATTGTCCCTGATTGATTAAAGTAATTGTTTTTTTTTTTTTTTTTTTTTGTTTTGTTGAGCCCCCAAATGTGTAGGATTGATTGAAAATTAAATGAAACCCTATATTCGGAATTCACAAATTTAGATTTTATTATAGCAAATATTAAATAAATAGGTAGAAAAGTATTTGAAAATAATTGTAAGATTAAATGCGACTTCACAACTTGACTGCTTGACTACTCCGCTGAAGAATGACAAAAGTTAACAAGAGCTTGGCAAAAGAAAGTTTATGAACGGTAATAATTAAGTAAATAGTATATAGAGATAGAATATGTGTATTGTGACAATGTACTTCATGTTAGTATTTGAGTTGTGTATTGTGATAATGTAATAGAATGTAATAGTAGTTCAGGTAATATTAGGAAACGCGTCTACATACATATTGATATTTAATAAATTTAAGAAGCAATTTTAGACTAAGGAAAGACGCCAAATCAGGTACTAATTAAAAACTTATTATTAAAATGATCACAGATAGAAAAAAATAAAATAGATGAATAAGTAAATCAATATACTAATAAATGAAAAAATAAATATGTAAATAGATAAGTAAATAAATTATCGATTAGGTTAATAAATAAAGAAGAAAATTATCACAGATATAAATAAATTAAAATAAACAAATTGATAAGTAAATAAATAAATAAATAAATAAATAGGTAAATAAATAAATAAATAGTTAAACAAATAAATAAATCAATAATTAATGATTTACTATACAATTAAGTTAATATAGTTATACAAGTAACGAATAAACACAAAATGGAAGAAATAATAGCGTACATCTCCACTATAAGGTATTTAAATTATAAACAAGAGGATTGTCAGCAAAGCACAGCGATCTAGGAAACGTAAGTTAAGTCTTTGAATTCTATCTAAAATCAATTCAACATTCGCTTTATCGTGAATGTCCAATGTTGAGTGGTACCATGGTAAATTAAGCATCATTTTTAACAACTTATTTTGAGATGTCTGTAGTTTTTTAATATGGCACATTGCACAATTTGGCCATGCTTGGCATCCATATAACAGAATTGAATGAAAAATTACATTACGGATAATTATTTTATTTTCATTTGAGAGCAGTGACTTTCTATTGATAAGAGGGTACAACATTTTAATCGCAATCGCAATTTTTTTGAGGGTATTTGTAATATAAAACTGACTAAATGTCAACTTGGTATCTAAATATACTCCTAAATATTTTACAACAGGCGCCCAACTAATGTCTTTCCCATTTACTTGTAAGTGGCCACTGGGGAGAAAGCAAGCTTTTCTCTTTCTAGTAAAAAGGATAGCTTTTATTTTCTCCTCATTTAGAAATCTGTTTAGCATTTTCCAAATGCCTTTTGGATTACCTGTCTTGCTTTCAATTTGTTCACCAATGTATCTGTTTTGGCAGCTTTTATTTCTTCCTTGTAGTTTTTGCATATATCTGGTCCAGTTGTGTCCCGTACGACTCAATGTTGCAATCCTGAACGCTGTTATTTTATTCATTTTTAAACTTTATAGTTCTGTTGTGAACCATTTACATTTGCCATCATATTTTACAGGTATTTCAGACGTCATTGCATCCATACAGCACTTAATTCTAGTATCAAACATTTCAAAAAAATGCTTCACTGTCATCAACAAAAAACAAATTGGAGAATTTTACTTGTTCTAACAAATCTGTCCAATGTTTCTTAACAGTATATAATTATTTTGCACTTTTTTTCTCTGTGTTTTATCTTTTTTACATTATTTACTTTAATTTTAATTGTTTCATGATCTGATATTTTATTATCACAGTCGACTTTCACGGTAATTCTATTACACAAATTTATTTCCGTTAGAACATAGTGGATAAGCGTTTTTTGAATTTTGAGTTATCATTGTTGCTTCTTTTACTAGTTGAAATAGTCTATATTGAAATCTCCGGTAATAATAACATTCTATCGTTTTCAAAACACTGCGAGTACCAATTTGAGTAAGCTTCAAAAAAGTCATTGACAGTGGAACTCGGTGACCTATACACTACTCCCATTGCCCAGTTTTCATTTTGTATCTTAACTATAAATTTTAAAAACCATGCAATATAATCAAGCTTACTTACGTTCTTTACTGAGTAATCTATACCATTTTTAATGTACATGCTCACTCCACCGGTGTGTCCTTGAAATTGATGTACATATAATATGCCATTGATGTTTGTTTCACAGTCCTCTATGTTTACTGTAATGCGAGTTTCAGAAAGCACTAAAGGACCTCAGAGGAGGCACCGCTTCCCGATAAAAACATTCGCTTCAAACAAAGAACCAACGGTTAACTCAAGCAGAAATAATGAGCACGATACATCATTGACACACCAGTCGTCACCAGAAAGGATTTTGCCTTCTGTTAGCGCACACCCACCCCCTGCACGTACACGCCAAGGCCCAGAAATCCGAAAGCCAGCAAAGTTTGAACCATCGAGTTATTAGATTGTAAGTTTAACTAACATTATTATTATTCCGGTCTGTCATTGGTATGTGAGCTCATTCAGATTAAATACTCATTTCAAAATGGATTAGTATCTTACCTGAATTTTTGTTTTCAATTTTAGGAAAAAATAAAAGATGTCACACGAATGCTAACACTTTTTCTTCTTCTTCCTAATTGGCGGTGAGGCTATCATCAGGATTAAGGGGATCATAACCCTTCCACTTAACTGCATCCATACTGGTCTGTCTAGAGGGGAAAATACCTTCACCGAACTCCATAGCCGATATAAAGCAGCGCGAAAAGACCTCAAAATGGCAGTCAATCGCAGTAAACACAGCGAATTTGCCAAATTGGGAAACGAAGCGGATGAAAATCCCTGTGGTGTGGCATACCAGGTGGTGGTAAAAAAGCTGACAGCCTTTCGCACGTCAGCACCCACGTGTCCGGAAATGCTACTTAACATCGTAGAAGCACTTTTCCCAAATCAGCAAGGGGTGAGTTTAAATGAGGAAGTACTCGTAGAGCCACAAACGAATCCCCCGGTAACAAGAGAAGAGGTCCTAGAAGCCTCTATCAAATCGGGGATAAAACATAGGGACGGGCTACAGTCCGCTTGGGCGAACTGTTGGATACCCTATTCTTATTCCTATCCCTCATAAGTGGGCGTGACAAAAGTCTAAGTATGGTTGAATTGTTAAGAACGCTCTACATATTTTGTTATATAACATTTAAAGGATTTTATCGAAAAAAAAACGCTCCCTAGCTCAAACTTGGGTGTTTCAATAAAATTGTTTTATTTAATTGTGGGCGTGTAAGTAGGCGGATTTAAAAAAATTTAACACATGAGCATAAAGGGCCCCTAGAGAGTATATATTATAAATTTCCGCTCCCTAGCTCAAACTTTGAATTTTCAAAAAGTTTTTTTTTTTTAAATTGTGGGCGTGTGGGCGGATTTTGAAAATATTTACACATGAGCATAAAGGGCCCCTAGAGAGTATATACAAGGTGGCGCAAAAGTCATCATCCTATCGGAAGAAGCTATAATTTTTGCAAATGGCGGCAAATGTAAATTCTACTTTGACATTTGTGAAGTTAACTATACAGAAAAAACTTAAGACACCAATTAACATAATCCAAAAGCAGAACCAAAGTTTTTCATTCATAAAAAAAATTACAGCGAAAGAACATCGGGTGCCAACTTTGGCGCCACCTGACAACTTTTGCACCACCTTGTATTATAAATTTCAGTTCCCTAGCTCAACTTTGGATTTTTAAAAACGTTTTTTTTAAATTGTGGGCGTGTCAGTAGGCGGATTTTGAAAATATTTACACATGAGCTTAAAGGGCCCCTAGCTCAAATTTTGGTTTTTCAATAAAATTGTTTTATTTATTTGTGTCAGTGGGCGGATTTTGAAATTTTTATATCCCGAGCAGTTTTAGGAGTCATAGATCATATAAAAAAAATTTCAGCTTTCTAGCTCAAAATTTGATTTTTCCAAAATTTTGTTTTTTTGAGTTTGTGGGCGTGTCTGTGGGCGGATTTCAAAAATTCTTAAACTTGATTATTTCCGGACCCTAGAGAGTATATGGTTAAAATTTCAGCTCTCTAGGCCCAGTTTAAAGGCCTAATTTTTGCCGATGGACGGACGGACGGACGGACATGGCTAGCTCGACATTACTATCGATGCTGATCATAAATATAGTAACTTTTAGGGGTCTACGGGCAATATTAAGGTATGTTACAAACTATGCGTCAAAATTAATATACCCTTAGAATAGGGTATAAAAAGCTCCTGGAGCTGACGGTATTCCAAATGTGGCCCTTAAAACCGTGACCACAATCGTTTGCACATGGAAAAAGCAAAGGCTGGTTCTGATACCCAAAGAAGGTAAAAAGTACCCCATAGGAGATCCCTCGTCTTGCCGACAGCTTTGCATGCTGGATACAGCAGGAAAAATATAAGAGCCCATCATCTGGAGGCTGGAGGCTGCTATTGTTAGTGCAGGAAGGTTAGCTGAACACCAGTACAGTCGACGCCATAAAGATCGAAGCCAACACTGCACATAAAGCTAAAGAAAACACAAGATATAAAGGAGGAGATAAGCCATCCTGCTTCATTATAACTCTGGATGAAAAGAATGCTTGCCATTCTGCAAATTGAATATCATATTGAAAGCACTTTGGAATATAAGGGTACCGAACTACATCACCAAAATAGTCACGGACTACTTCCGGTAGAGGACCCTCATCTATCACACCGATGAGGGTGCAAAGGAATACACGGTCACTGGATGAGTGCCCCACGGCCCAGTTGTGGGCCTTCTTTTGGGAACGTAATGTAAGATGGCATTCTTAGACTAGACATACCAGAAGAAGCTAAGGTGATAGGTTTTGCCAACGACGTAGCCATAGTAGTAGTAGCGAAACTGCTGGAAGAAGTAGTGCAAGTCAGCAACGATAGCATCCGTGTTATCCTTCGCTGGCTAGAAACTGTGGGGCTTAAACTAGCTGAGCACAAAACAGAAGCGGTACTGATCAGCAGCAGAAAAGAAAAGGAGAATATTCAACGGCGGCCATGAGATAACATCTAAATCGGCCATCAAATACCTAGGTGTTATGATCGACTCAAGGCTGTCTTTTAAGGAGCGTCTGCAGTACGCAAGTAAAAAGTCGTCTGTGAATAATGCGGTCTCACGAATTATGCCAAATATTTACGGCCAAGAAACAGGTTATGGTGGTCACGTTTGTAATACTGTATTAATCACCGGTATGAACCAAATTGGAATGGTAAATAGGCTATGTGCATTGAGAGTATTTAGCGATTTTCGTACAACTTTCGGTGATGCAGTCTGTGTCATTGCAGGAATGACACCAATAGACATACTGGCCAAAGAGTTCCAGAGAAAATATGACAGGAGCCGCCAAGACGTGAAGTTGTGCATGACAACGACACAGTAAGGAGTAAGACAGAATGGTAGCAGCGTTGGAACCTCTCAACCAGTGGCGACGCCTCATATTGTTCAAGTCGTTCATGAACGACTTACTTTCACAAGGAGTTATCTCAATTTTTGCGTTCTCTAAACTACGAGTATATACAACATATTTATACTCTTCTTTCCATTGCTGTAATTTTTCATATTCCAACTCGTGCATTTCCTATTTGAACATTTCCATACAGAAGTGAACCACCTAACCAACTGTAGCTTTTTTTCAACTCTTCTTTCCAACTCGTTCAAACGATTCGGCAACGAAATGATACAATGGAAAGTATAGGCACAAAGAAAAAAAGAATTTCATGTGTTGTATGGGCCATTTCGTTCAAGTTGCTTTTGAACGAGGCGAGCTTGGTATGATGTGTGAAATGAATACGGAAACAAGACAAAACATAGATCGAGCGCTGTAACAATTATTTCGTTCAAACCATCTGATCTTGTGTATGTACTCGTGCAAATGATTCTGCAACGAAATGATACAATTGAAAGTTAGGAAAGCTTAACTTTCTCTGACGAAGCAAAATTGTTGGGTATAATCTTCGATAGGAAGTTAAGCTGGAAACCCAATATACAAGAAAGAGTCAAGAAAGATACAGTAGCACTTTTCTCTTGTAAAAAAGCCATTGGCAACATGTGGGGTATACAACCCCGTATTACGCATTGGCTATATACAGCGGTGGTTAGACCAATTCTTACTTACGGGGTGGTCGTCTGGTGGACTGCCCTGGATATAGCTATAAACCGCGACAAACTGGGCAAAGTCCAGCGTTCAGCGTGTCTGTGCATTAGCGGAGCACTCCGTACAACCCCCTCCGCTGCACTGGACATTCTGTTACACCTGATACCCCTCGACATCTTCAGCATGCAAACAGCGGCTTGTTCCGCTGTCCGCTTAAAAGCTACCTCACAGTGGACCAACAAGAAGATCGGCCACTCCATCATTTTGGACTCCTTTAAGTCTCTACCCAGAAACATAGACTACACACTACACCATACCCCACCTGCAGTTCGGAAAAAACTTCCAAATCACCATTCCTTCCAGATCATTCTGGGATGATGATGCATTTGCGGAAGATAAACCGATCCACTTCTACACCGACGGATCTAAAACCAGCGATGGGGTAGGTGGGGGCGTTTTCTCAGCAAAGCTAAATCTTAGCCTCTCTTTCCGTCTTCCGGATTATTGTAGCGTGTTCCAGGCGGAAATTTTAGCGATAAAAGAAGCCCTGTCGTGGCTAAAGAGGAATGTGATATCCTAAAAGGATATCCGTATCTTCTCGGATAGTCAGGCAGCGATTAAGTCCCTGGACTCAGTCTCTTCAAATTCCATCGTAGCCCAAGATTGCCGATCATCTCTTTCGGAGATGGCAGAGCAGTTCAACATTCACCTCTGTTGGGTGCCGGGACATAGAGACATTCTAGGTAACTGTAGGGCAGACGATCTCGCCAAAAAAGGAACCACTTTACCTCTTTTACCTGATAAAGGTAATTTAGGAATACCAATCGCTACATGCAAGCTTTTGTTCAAGCTATCAGCAATCGAGAGAACAAACCTTAGGTGGACATGTAGCAATACTTGTCTAGCGACTAAGCGAATCTGGCCAAAGCTGGATCAGCGACGCTCTAAGTGTCTAATCTCATTAAACCGACTCTATATTAGCTCGACTATAGGTGTTATCACAGGACACTGCTTAATAGGCAGGCACGCCTCCAGACTTGGCGTGCACTCAAACGACTTCCGCAGAAGCTGCATGGACGAGGAGGAGGAGGAGACTATACTTCACCTTCTCTGTACATGTCCTGCGCTCTCCCACAAAAGAAATCTCCATCTAGGGGACTTCTTATTTAATGATACAAACGACTTAGCCAACACTGGCTTTGGAAATCTTTCGCGCTTCATAAGAAGCTCCTATTGGTTCAACGAGCAGTGAGGGAATCCCCAGATCTGTGTGGTACCACAATGGACATAATATTGGTCTAAGTGTGTCGGCCTTAGCTGACAGCCACGTCAACCTAACCTAACCTAACCTAGGAACGCACAAGCAAAAAAAATCCTGTTTTATATCGACCATTTCGTTCAAGTCCCTTTTGAACGAGAAGGGATGAGTAGGGACACTCTCGACGTTTTCTTTATCAGTTCTTATCAGCAAGTACGTCTTTGTCACAGAATTTAAGTAAAATAATGAAGGCATTTATCATATTGCTTGTTTATTAAAACGTAATTTATATATTTTTTAAGTGATGAAGAATTGGTTTTTGTTTTATAAATAACTAGCTGCACCCGCCCGGCTTTGCCCGTGCCCGAGAATTCTATTGGCCAATATGTTCGAGTAGACTTCCTTATTATTGTCTATAGCGGGTATCTGGCGTACCTATGTTTGCTGCCCCTTTTTGACCAAACTTCACAGAAACACTCTCAGGCCAATACCGAAGATTGCCTGATTTGAGCTCAACCTGTTCCGCTTAAGGTATGTGCTTTTTGTCTGGCAGGCGCCTATGTCAGCTTACTTGTGCGAATCAAACAACAAAGCGAAAGTCAAAAACTTCGATAGAATCACTTTTCATTCACTTTCACACCGATTGTTATCAATGTGGGAAAAGCGACTTTCCGATGTCCGATCCACAAAAAAAAAATGCAAAAAAATTCAGTAAGAGTTATTTGAATAAAACATTGAACACACGATATCTCAAGAATGAAAGTGCGCACAAACACCACAATAGGCTTGAAACGTTGGTCTGGTCTCTCTCTTTGCCTCTTTCATATGCGCTTTCGGATAACAGAATAGGTGACGTCTGTACGATGTTTTTTTATATGTGCGGTCTCTGTATCTGCATCGGAATTTACACGCATATGCACATAATATGCATGTGTACTCACTCAAATGCCCATAATTCACACACCGATGCAGATACAGATATCGCACATACCAAACATCCTTTGTACAGACGTCACCTTTCATGGAAAAAAATTTCATTGGAATCGGTTAACGCGTTTGGCCAAACAGCGGCAACAAACTCAAATATGGATTAATTTTTATATATATAGATAGATATCTAAATGTAAAAACACATTTTGTTCCCTTAGTCTGAAAAATTCGGAATGTTAAATAAACTTGCTTAAAACGATGGAGGTAAACGTTATTTTTTTATTTAATTTCAAAATGTCGTTTTAGTGGTAAAAATGATATTAACAGCTATATCAATTAAAACTTCACTGAACGACTACACATTTTTGGCACGCGGCGCTACTGCTCTCAACTAAAGGTCAATGGACCTATATACTGGATATACACTTATGCATAAGGCGGAAGCATGGAGGAGTGGGTTTCTACCTGATACAGGTTTTAACCGGACATGCCTGATTGCGAACATATATTTATCAGTTTAAGCACGACGACTCTTCCATGTGCCAGCACTGCACAGACAGAGTAGAAGATGTGGAACACGCGTTTTTTCATACACCTAACGGCAGGTACTCATAGATAGAAGGATCAAGGACACCAGCAAATCTAGTGGCACACATGCTTAATTACAGCACAAAGTGGAAGGCAGTGTGCAATTTTTCTAAAAACATGTACGTAGAGTTGAGACAACTGAAACAGGAAAGAAGGCGAATACTAGAACGGCAATATCCATGTATAGTTCGATCGTGTAGAGAGAAAGATAGAGCCTAAGGCTAACTCCCCCCAAACACGCACACGCCGAAATGCCTAACGGTGGTACCGTGTGGTATAGGTAAGCAATTTTAATATTCTATCTGGTGAGCCTAGCGAAAAATGTAACATCCTTTAACTGTCCCGCAAGTGTGCATGCAAATTTGTGGGTTGACACGATCACCGAAATCATAAAAGGACGATCAAACAAAAATCAATAACTGGACCATGCAAGTGTTGAAATGGTAAAAAATAAGCAGGCCTAAAAACGTCTGGATCACACAAATGTGAAGGTACGAGTAGAAGTGATCTGAAACCTGGAGGCCTGCCCATATTTGTGGACCAGTAGGCAGGCAGTAAAGTGGGAGTGTTATGATCCCTTCAACCCTGACCATAAACTGCTCGTTAAAAAAGATGAAGGAATTACCTATCTTCTTTCATCTATTACTCTAAGAAAGTCTTGTGCTTTGATGATGATGAAAATAAATGAATAAGTAAAGTACGTACTCGTATAGATAGATACAAATACATAATAGTTGCAAAAGTTGCTCAAAACTAAACCACATTTTTGAACGACATTTACAATACTAATTATTACATCTATTTTTATTTTTAACAAACAGAAGACAGATACAACACTGTGCAACACTTTTGAAATACTGCAAATAATAATGTTTAAAATAAAAGAATGCATTGTGTCTGCGGACCTCAATAATTATGTTAGTTTATTTTCGGAACTACGAGTAAGTATTTTCTCTTAGACATCGTTAAAATATCTCCTCGTATCTGCATGCATACATAGTTCTTTTATGTCGCTGCTTTACGATTGACAAGTGGTTAATTGTTTTTAAAATATAATTTTATATTCTCTGTTGAAACATAAAACTGTTTAGTCTAGTGCCTCATCCATTATACAAGAGGAAAGCAAAAATACGAACGCATAATTTTACAAAGTAATATGACTGTTGCTATGAAAATAAGAACAGCCAGACAACAAAATTTATCTAAAGCAAATTTTATTATACGATTTTCTCCATTTAATTGGGATAATCGAAATAAACGAAACTATAAAATGTTGAATAAATTTACAACAATGGCTGCACGGAAGTACCTGTTCAAAATATCAGCTTTTCGAGCAGGTGCTCCATTTGAAATGAATAAGATACTTAAATAGGTGCTCAATTTAGTGAAGCATGCACGCTGTACCTGCTCTGTTTATACCCTATTCTAAGGGTATATTAATTTTGACGCATAGTTTGTAACATACCTTAATATTGCCCGTAGACCCCTAAAAGTTACTATATTTATGATCAGCATCGATAGTAATGTCGATCTAGCCATGTCCGTCCGTCCGTTGGCAAAAATTAGGCCTTTAAACTGGACCTAGAGAGCTGAAATTTTAACCATATACTCTCTAGGGTCCCGAAATAATCAAGTTTACGAATTTTTGAAATCCGCCCACAGACACGCCCACAAACTCAAAAAAACAAAATTTTGGAAAAAATAGAATTTTGAGCTAGAAAGCTGAAATTGTTTATATATGATCTATGACTCCTAAAACTACTCGGGATAAAAAAATTTTAAAATCCGCCCACTGACACGCCCACAAATAAATAAAACAATTTTTTTTAAAATCCAAAGTTTGAGCTAGGGAGCTGATATTTATAATATATACTCTCTAGGGGCCCTTTATTCTCATGTGTTAATTTTTTTTAAATCCGCCTACTGACACGCCCACAATTAAATAAAACAAGTTTACTGAAACACCCAAGTTTGAGCTAGGGAGCGTTTTTTTTGATAAAATCCTTTAAATGTTATATAACAAAATATGTAGAGCGTTCTTAACAATTCAACCTTAGACTTTTGTCACGGCCACTTATGAGGGATAGGAATAAGAATAGGGTATCCAACAGTTCGCCCAAGCGGACTGTAGCCCGTCCCTATGTTTTTTTTATATTTTTATAATTAAGGCTCACTAAAGGGATTTTTAGTAACCATTATAATGTAGATACGTTAAAAGTTACATAGATTAAATGTATGTAAATTATAATGGATTACAAAAATAGAGCGGGGAAGAACATTCCACATTCGTGTTGTACGGCTAAGGAATGATTCTTTGTATTTCACTGTACTTCCGAAAACAGGCTTAAGGGCAAACTTATGTGATGAGCATTCCTGGAATGGTGGGTATTGCGGTTGTAATTTTCCAAATATCAAATGCAGCTGGCTATTTCGTTTAAAAATTCTGGTAGAAATATCGATAACAGCTATCGACAGGAGACATTACGACGATGACTAAGAGATTCAAACATTTTTGTTATGTCTCGATCAACAGTAAGTTTTATTGAGCGTTCTTCTATTCTGTCGAGTAGCTCCAAATATGTGATTGGGGCACCGGCCCAGATGTGAGCGTTTTATGTTTGTGAAGAATAAACGCCTTATAAATTGAAGCTAGATCAGAAGCGTTAAAATATTTCTTGCCCCGCTTAAGTAAGCGAATATGAAGTTATTCCGACGAAGGTTGTCATTAACACACATACCGAGAATGGAAAGTCGATCGGTGCCAGCGATGAAAGTGCCGTTCATGGATAATGGCAGACTGTTGAGGTTTCGTTTTAATGACAGAAGCCAGTGTTGTGTTTCGGAAGCGCTCAATTCCACCCTATTGGTTGTACCCCATTGAACTATTCTGTCAAGATCGGAATTCAATGAGCTTAACATACGTTGCCGTTCCAGTTCGACACCCGAAAATGAGGGGCGTGACCCAAGACACGAATATGAGAAGCTGAGTGTACTGTTATCAGCGAAGGAATGGATTGGATGGAAAGTAATAAAGGGTTTTTCAATAAGAGCGCTACAAAAGGTTTTTTAAGTCCAGACGCTGAACCCAATTTTCGACGGTTTTCAAGCATAAATCGGCCGATACTACTGCAATTTCACGTTCGATATTCGTACAAAGTTCATAAATCGTCGCTTGCTTGTTGGCATAGACCATAGACTTGACGTAGCCCCACCGGAAATAGTCTAACGGCGTCAAATCGCACGACTGAGGCGGCCAAGCCACTGGACCATTTCGTGAGATAACACGGTTTCCAAACTTGGTTTCCAATAAATTAATTGTGGCATTCGCTGTGTGGCTTGTGGCGAAGTCCTGTTGGAACCACATGTCCTCCAAGTCCATATCATCCAATTGGGGCCAAAAATATTCGGTTATCATTGAACGGTAGCGATTCCCATTCACAGTAACGTGCCGGTCTTGATCATCACGGAAGAAGTACGGCCCAATGACGCCGCCGGCCCATAATTGCTACCTGACCAATACCGCATATTGTGTTTATTGACGAAGCCATTCAGCCAGAAATGAGCCTCATCGCTGAAGATGATTTTTCGATGAAAATCCGAATCATTTTGAGGCTACTGACTCCGAATTTCGGTAGTAAATTTTAATAATTTTGACTCGTTGTTGGCTCGTATATCTTTCCATCATGAAATGGCAAACCTTACTGAAGAGAAATGTCAAAAGAGCGGAAAGAAATTCGGCGTTGTTTGCTGTCCCTGTCACTCTACTCTTGTAGCGTCCCTGTTGAAAAACCGTTTAGAATGATCTCCTGTCTTTATAAAAATGAGAAAGAGGGTGGGGGACAAAACGGAGCCTTGGAGAACACCATCATTTATTTGGTGAGTTGCAGACTCTTAAACGGGCAACCTAACTTGAATTGAACGGTCCACAACGTAGGGTCAAATCCAATAAAGAAGCGTGTCCTCGATTCCAAATTCACCCATCTTCGACAAAAAGCTTGATGCCAAACTCCGTCAAAAGCCTTTGAATTATCAAGCGCAAGAATCTTACTTTCACCACCGTGGTGAAAAGACTGGTTCCTCTTTTCGGTTATGTCTTCAAATGCCGCAGAAACCAGACTACCGGTCATTAAGGCGTTTCCGGGATTCAAGATATTTCATTAGCCGGCGCTTTATCAGCGATTCCTTGTAAAGCAGGGACGCAAGGACAATTGGTCGGTAGGAGGAGTGAAAAGAAGATTCGCCTTTTTCGTCAAATTGAAATGCAGTTTTCCATTGTCTGGGATCCCTTGAAGAATAGGATCGCTAGAAAAGCTTACGCAGTGATTTTACCAGCGTGGAAGAACACCTCATCAAAACGATAGGGGAAATACCATCTTTTTTTTGGGCTGTGCCAATGGATGTGGTAATCTTCGAAAGATGGCATGCACGATTCGCAAACCCGAATAATCGATGCCAGGAATGCGCCTACGTACAAATCCACACCCAACAGACTTCTAGCACTCTCCCCGCGGGACTGCCGTTAGGTATTACTTCGCTGGGCTGGTAAGCATATCATGCTATCCGTCTTGTGGAGCTATTGTTGTTACTCCTGTTACAGCTTCATCTGTTTCCAATGCTTCTGCTGCTTTGCGAATTTTCTCAATTCTTCTCAGCTCACTTTGCACATTCGTTACATATGCGCCAATCTCTTCCCAAGTCACTTCTGATGACAGCATATGCTCGATTATAGACGATGGTCTATGTAATTCTATTCTCCCGTGTGCAAACCGCCCGCAGTGGAATATTGCGTGCTCCGTTGTTTCTTCTTCTTCTGGGCATTCAGGGCAAAGTACAGGTACTTGCGATATTCTCCATGACCGGATAGGAAATGATGTGTAAGATGGTAATTACAGTCTCCGTGTTTGCGACATATCCAATCTTTTATACAAGGTATAAGTTTGTACGTCCATCTCCCTTTTGCGGTATTGGTCCAACGAGTTTGCCAAGTAGCTGCTGACGGTGCTTTTTCTTCGACCTTTATCCTCTGAACATCTCATCCGCGAGAATGTTGATGGGGACCATTCCAGCTATAACAAATGCAGCCTCGTCTGAGATGGTACGAAAACCGCTAATTGTCCTTAGCGCGCAGAGTCGATATATGGATGACAATCTTTTTTTAGTCACCTTTGTCCTTAGTGCCTGCGCCCAGACTGGGGCGGCATATAACAAAAAAGAGGTGATTACTCTAGAGAGGAGCATCCTTTTAGCGTAACCAGGTCCACCGATGTTAGGCAGCATGCGCGAAAGAGCTCCCTGTAGTTGCGCTGCCTTTTTGGCTAGGTAGTCAACATGAGTTTTAAACTGCAGCTTGTTGTCCAGCATTACTCCAAGATATTTAACCGCCTCTTTTGACTTGATGGTTTGGCTACCCACCTGAGAATTAGCGAACTCTACGATCTTTCTAATTGATATAAGTACGGCTTCTGTTTTATGGTCGGCCAATTCTAGCCCGGCGGATAAAAGCCAATTCTTTATCTGGGAAATGGCTTCGTTTGTAGCTGATTCTACAGCACGGATATGTTTAGCCACTGTCACGACGGCAATATCATCGGCGAATCCAATTATCGTTACTCCGCGCGGTAGCGACAATCGAAGGACTTCGTCGTACATAATGTTCCACAGCAGTGGACCTAAGACTGACCCCTGTGGGACTCCCGCGGTGACTTTGTAGTACCTGACTCCTTCATCAGTGTTGTACCTAAGCTTCCTATTATTCAAATAATTCGTCACTATTCGCAGCAAATAGTACGGTGTTTCCTTTCTGGCGAGTGATCTTCTGATGAACGACCAGTTCGCCGAATTAAAGGCATTTTTTTACAGCCAATGCACAGTACTCTTTTGTGCCATATAACCATCTATCTCCTTCGATGGCATTTTCTGCGATATCAACTACCGCTTTTATGGCATCCACAGTAGATCGCGCTTTTCTAAAGCCAAATTGACGATCTGAGAGGGCTCCTTCCTCTTCTGCTACAGCGAGTAATCTATTATATATTATTTTTTCGCGTATTTTTCCCATAGTGTCCAACAGGCATATTGGGCGATAGGACGATGTTACTTCTGGAGGTTTCTTTCCTTTTGGTAACAGGAACGGGTGTTGTGTTTTCCATTTTTTAGGAAAGGTTCCTTCTTCGAGGCATTTCTGCATAGTCGACATGAAGAGCTCTGGCCTCTTTTTTAAAGCAATTTTTACTGTCTTGTTCGGGATGCCGTCCGGACCAGGCGCCTTGTTGTCGCCTATTGTTGCATGCCCTTAGCAGCTCCTCCAGGGTAATTCGTGGGATATCCTCTGGATTGACCTCTCTTATTATGCTGCATAAAGTATCTGGTCTTTTGGGGAAAAGGTGCTCCACTATGGACCTCATCATTTTAGGTCATGTTATTGGAGGGGTTCTGTAGCCCTTTAGTTTTGTCATCACCACTTTATAAGCCGTATCCCATGGATCAACGTCCACTTCTTCACATAGCCGTTTGAAGCATGTTGTTTTGCTCTCCTTTATAGCTCTATTTAAGCTGCGTCTCGCCAGTCTGAAGATGTCCAATTGTTGCTGGAAGTCTGCTCTCCCTCTTGATCTTTGGTCTTTCCGGCGGGCATTTAGGCATTTTGCCCGTAGTGAGCTTATTCCTTCAGTCCACCAGTAGCACGGTTTTGCATTCCTGCTGTTTCTTCGTCCAGGCATTGATGCATCGCAAGCAGTGGTGATGGCGCCTGTGAGACTATGTGCAGCGGTGTCTGGTGTTCCACTCAGAGTTACAGCACCGTTCAGCATCTCCTCAAATGTATCCTTTTCTAAAGATCTGTCATTCCATTTTGGACCTGTAAGCTGCGGGAGGTGGGCTGGGTTGTTCTTCTTGTCCCTAATTTCCATTATTATCGCCTGGTGGTCGCTGTGTGAGTATTCTTCACTGACCCTCCACTTCATGTTTTTTAGGATGGAGTTGCTCGTTAGGGTGATGTCGATGATTGAGCCAACTCCAACCTTCCGATAAGTATTTGCCCGGCCCTTATTAGCCACGCTTATCGCTAGGGGTGCAAATGTTTCTAGTAAGGCCTGTCCTCTTAGTGTTAGTGAGTCTACTGCCCCATTTTGTGGCCTATGCATTGAAATCGCCTCCTATGACCACTGAGGCTCTCGCGTCCGCCGTTAAATTGTCCAGCATTAACTGGTATTCGTTGGCCGTCAAGCTGTGTCTTGCATAGCAGCTATAGAAATTGATCCCGTTTATTTTCGCCCGGACGAAGCCTTTTGCTTGGTCATTCATATCTTGGTAGGCATAACGTCCGCATATCCATATTGCCGCCTGTTTTCCCTTATCACAGATCCAATTATTGTTCTGTTCGGGACATTTATAGGGCTCACTGATCATGATGACATCCGCTTTTTCGTCTTTGGCCGTTTGTGCTAGGATGTCCTGGGCTCTTCTAAAGTGATTTAGATTTATTTGTAGTATCTTCATGATCTTTTGTTTGTGATAGCCCTCCTGAAAACTGGGCATCTGTTACTGCCGGCTATTTGCTTCGCGTTATCTGCGTTTTCTCTCTTGCAGAACATGAAGGATGGCTCCCTGTCGCAATTCTTGACTATGTGGCCTTCAACTCCACATCTCCGACATAGCTTGGAGCGGTCTTCTTCGCTTTTGCATTGCTTAGCTAGATGACCGAACTCTTGGCACTTGAAACACTTTCTCAGCAGCGACTTTTCACGAGTTCGACAAATCACCCAGCCGATTTTAATTTTGCCCGCTCCTAATAGCAACTTCGCGTGTTCTGCGGGAAGACTGATAGTTGCTGTTTGGGTTCCGCCGTACGCTTTCCTCAGAGATAAAACGTCTGAGGGCGATATACCTTCAAACTTGAATTGCCTTTTTATTGCTTCGCAAATGTCTTCCTTTGTGGTAATCTCATCGATATCCTTTATCTCAATGGCCGTACGGTGGGTGAGGGTCCTTATGCTTTCATTATCACCCAAGGCAGCACTCATTGCGCTTTTGAATTCGTCCGTTTTGTCTGCTAGTCCTGCTTCTTTGAGCTGAATTAGTAGGTCACCTTTTTGTGTCCTCCGGATTCTGGATACAGCCTCTCCAACGGCCTCCAACTTTCTATCAGCTTTAATGCTGAGGAGTATCTCCGCATACGATAATCCACCCTTTGGGAAATACCATCTGGACCAGCGGATTTGTGTACATCAAGATCTTGAAGTAATCTTGCCACTGTGCCACCTCATGGAAAATTCTACACACTCGAGTACAGGGGGAGATAAAGCACAATCTACAAACATTGAGCTGATTGCAAAATGAGCAGCAAGTAGATTGGGTTAATCTGAAGAGCTAATAGCTGGAATATCATTGCAAATGAGTGCCGGAATTGAGGACGAGTCTGAATTCTTAATGTTTTTACCAGACGACCAAAAGTTTTTACTACCCGTGGGTTGTGTAAAATTTGTTGCCTCAGCTTTTTTTCATAAGCGAATTTGACATGATAAATGTGGGCATTGCAGTCATTTCTGGCTTCGCTTATATTTTTTCTGGTTTCCCTTTGGGTTGGCCTTATATAACCGAAAGATTACCTCTTTTGCACTGATGGCTGTAAAGAAGCTATCGAGTCAAATCACGTCTTTATCTTCGGTTTAATACCTTTTGTTCTGTTGTTTGATTTGGTAAGATCTAAACGGAGGACATGCTGCAGTTTTTTGAGCACCTGCCCGATATTTGTGAGTAAAGTTACATAATTCGTTTTTCACCATTGAAGACCAACCTCTTCTTTTTTTGCTCCAGTCAGGACCAATTTGTTTTGCCAAATCGAAGTACCTAGTACCGGTTTCAATTCGTGGAGATAATGTTTATTGCAAGGCAGATGAACTCTCTAACTTTCTAGTAGATACATGTTTGTTTGTCGATAGCACGTACAGGGTCATCCAACAAAAGGTGTCATTTTAAATCAGGAAAAAAACATCAAATTTTTATGAAAATTTGTGATCTTTTTATCATAATCTACATAATTACAAAGGCTGAGATGAGTACAATTTCTGTCAAATTTATGCCTCGGCTTTGCCTGCAAATAGTCATTCTTTTGATGAAATTTTTCATCGCGTTTTTGCATAATTGTTGTTTTGTGAGAAGCAAAAATCGCAAGATTCGACAGTTAATCGAAGTATCCATCTCACGAAATTACAAATTCATTAAATTTGTCACGCAATAGATCCCTTGTTTTACCAGCTCTGTGAAATGTGCCCCGTCCTGCTGAAAATGAAGATCTTCCACGACCAAAGCATCAATTTCAGGCAAAAAAAAGTCAGTCAACATCGTTTCGCATTGCATTCCATTCACTAAAACGGTCGAACCAGTATTCTTTTCCAACAAATATGGCCAAAGAACACTGCCTGCCTGAAAACCGCACCAAACTATCACTCGTTTAGATGGAGATATTATTTTGCTATAAGGGTATTTATGCAACAACGTAAAACACTTGAAAACGTCGAAAGTTTACGACGTGGTATATGAACTGTCAAAGGCAATACATATTTTGACGGTTTTACGAAGTTTTCGACTGTTTAAATGATTGTTTGTTTACGTACCAAGGCAAATGGAAATATAATCTGGTGTAAAAAATCATGATCGTGTTAATTCGTTGCTAGCACCCAATCAGCGAAAGTACAGCGTTGTGCGTGGCCAATCAGGACTTACTCAAGGAAGTTCGTTTAGTAGATAAGATAATTATAAGGAAAGTGGTGAGCTTCGTGTCAGTCCATTGTGGCTTGAGGTATCATCTTACCAACTGAAACATGTGCTCAGAAACCGAATGCAGGATTTGATCGGAGGAGGATGAATCCTGCGATCATATTCTGAGAAATGCGTTCGCCAGTAGAGTTGAGCAACTCCGCCACCAAGGATGTGCTGACCTTTATAATTGAAGCGCTAATTCTCTTGGAATAGTAAACCCTTTAGATATAATAAGTGCAGTATCAGCCGATTTGCCAGCAGTATTTGTAAACAAAAAATACTGTATCGCCACTTCATCCGCCCGAGCGATACCGACTACGGGCAAAACAAATAGTGCACATGCACACGCGATAGGAGGCAATCAGCAACTCAGTGTTTTTCAGGAGTTTTTAAGTCTACCACCTTTTTTACATTTGCATGCTTCTGTTATTTAGTAGTTGAAACTTTCCTTTTATGTATGCACTTTTGCGGACAACTCCTGAATGGTAAAATTGTACCTATAGACATGTTTTTACCCTGAAGTCGCTTTTTCGGCAAGTACAGCTGGAAGCCGCTTCATTACGATTTTGAATCACTTCGTCACTGTGGCCAATCAAATGCTGGTGTTGCTGCATTTGACAAGGTTCGCAGGATCTCTCCATTGAACATGACAGTACCAACTGAGCCGGTCGCGCTAAATTTCTTTCGAGAGAGGTTCATTGACGTGAATAACTGAATAATGAAACAATGATTCAAAAAATATGGCTCTTTAAATAAATTACGCCATCTTGTGAATGACCCCTAACCATACCATCCTTTAAGACTGAGTAAGGATCAATTAAGTATGCAGTTCCTCTCTTGTCAGCGCATTTTACTACTGAGAAGGATTGTGAAGTTTCAATCCCACCCAGTCCCACCCCTTGCGAAATTCTTGTGGACTTTTGTCCCACCTGGGTATAACATAAGTCCACCAACAAATTGTAAACTTATATCCCACCCAAGTTAGACAAAAGTCCACAAGAAATTTCTGTGGACTACTGACCCATCGATTGATGAAAGCGACTTAATTTCGTTGCAGGTCAGTGAAATAAGGATTTTGGTCAGTCGAATTTTTGTGAGTCGAAGAGTTGTCCAGAGTTTTAAACCTTTTTACTTACGAAGCGTGCAACACAGGACCCCCTGCTTGGGATCACTGTTGGATTGGAAGTAGGTGCGAAGTTGGGGTAGGGCGAAGTTGGGGTAGATGCGAAGTTGGGGTAGGTGCTTTTTTGGGTATATTTTTATTTTGAAGTGGGACAATATCGTGGTGTTATGACTTATGAGTCAACTGGGTCAAAATTCTATTGTGGACTTTTTCTCTGTGGACCTGAAATTTGTGCTCCTCAGGCTGTATTGGGGTGTTGCCGCACCCTGTATATTTGTTATTTCTTTAATTTCGTATCTAGAATTGGCCTCGAATAAATTTTCGTAGTAGGAAAATCAGAAGACAACATGCATTGAGGAAACTCTTAAATTTAAGTGAATGATGTGACATTAAACGCAATATTTTTACATCAAATCCATAATTTTAGACACCGTGCAACAAATCGCAACAAATTAAGTGACATTTACATCTCCCTTAGCCATATTTATTTTGGCAAAAAGTCAATCGAATGAATCATCATAATTGCGATAAACATATGGATAAAGAAATTATTCTCCATTTGCTGGTTCGGTTCCGCCGTTCACGTAGTTTGAAGTATGTATTCGTATTCGCGGTTTGAATTCGAAAATTGCTTACGAGATTTACCACCAACACCCGTTGGCAACCACAATTTTGCTAGCTCGCAAATCATATCCACATCGTTCAATGTTACGGACAGTCACAAAATTTGTCATATTGGATATCGATGGAAACAAATATTTCTTGGCAAAGTCTCAAAACTGTTGTTCCTGTACTACATGTGCTGGGATTGTACACATGCACGACTATGCACGACAACGTGTTTTGGAATATACAATGTATAGCTTACACATAGTTCTGGTGAAAGTTCTCATGCACTGCTGGTTATTACAGAATTTATGCGAGAAATGCAAAAACTATTCAGAGAATAAATAAATATTAGACTAGGGGTGCATGTCGGTGTGTACCATTGGAAATATGCGAGTATAGAAGCTACGAATCCTGTGTACAAACGTGTATAGGGTGATAGCATGTGAGGTCGGCCGTCTTCAGTAGTCGGCCAGCGCGCCATAAAATGATGCGTAATAGCAAATGCGTTTGTTAAATACACACAGACTTTTTTTTCCCCAAAAGGCTAACGGTTTTCCTGTCTGTGAGCAAAGTCAGCATGCCATGCAGCTGCTAGTTTCTCCTTGATAATTGTTAGTTTGATTCAAGTTCTTGGAAGTGGTAACTTTGTCATTTTGAGTTAAAAAACATAGGGACGGGCTACAGTCCGCTTGGGCGAACTGTTGGATACCCTATTCTTATTCCTATCCCACATAAGTGGGCGTGAAAAAAGTCTAAGTATGGTTGAATTGTTAAGAACGCTCTACATATTTTGTTATATAACATTTAAAGGATTTTATCAAAAAAAAACGCTCCCTAGCTCAAACTTGGGTGTTTCAGTAAACTTGTTTTATTTAATTGTGGGCGTGTCAGTAGGCGGATTTAAAAAAAAATTAACACATGAGAATAAAGGGCCCCTAGAGAGTATATATTATAAATATCAGCTCCCTAGCTCAAACTTTGGATTTTAAAAAAAATTGTTTTATTTATTTGTGGGCGTGTCAGTGGGCGGATTTTGAAAATTTTTTATCCCAAGCAGTTTTAGGAGTCATAGATCATATATAAAAAATTTCAGCTTTCTAGCTCAAAATTCGATTTTTTTCAAAATTTTGTTTTTTTGAGTTTGTGGGCGTGTCTGTGGGCGGATTTCAAAAATTCGTAAACTTGATTATTTCGGGACCCTAGAGAGTATATGGTTAAAATGTCAGCTCTCTAGGTCCAGTTTAAAGGCCTAATTTTTGCCGACGGACGGACGGACGGACGGACGGACATGGCTAGATCGACATTACTATCGATGCTGATCATAAATATAGTAACTTTTAGGGGTCTACGGGCAATATTAAGGTATGTTACAAACTATGCGTCAAAATTAATATACCCTTAGAATAGGGTATACAAAAGGCGGAGGCAAGAAATGTGTATTAACGGACATCGACGAGAAGGTTGTCGAAATCTTATGTAAAGGCCCAAATATTTATATTCAGTTGGGTTACCAGTGACCAGTGAATGGAGGCCGTTGAGGAAGACTCCTTGCAGACTGCGGAA